>JAJSOF020000023.1:20582877-20665377 GCA_025594305.2 Periplaneta americana | reverse complement strand
AAGAAATAGAAAAGAGATAACTTCATTTTCGTAGTTAGTAATTTATAAGGAAGTAAATATATTTAGAATTGCACGTGCCAATGCTTGGCATTTTCAATGTAATGTGTGGAAATCAGAGAAGAAAATGTAAAAAATTGAGAAATAAGAAAATAATAGATTGGGAATTAATGGAATGGCTTTAAAATTATGTAAATCGTACTTAAGTAACAGAACTCAAGCTACTAAAATAAATGATCACCTTAGTGAATCACGTAACATTGATATAGGTGTACCTCAGGGGACGATTTTAGGTCCTGTTTTGTTTTTAATATATATATCAACGATTTACTTAAAATTGACATTGAGAAATATTCTGGTACTCAGTATTCTTATGCGGATGATACTGTGGTTTTATTTAGCGGTACGAGTTGGAATGAAACTTATCAAAATTATAATAGTGGTATTAACATTATTAAAGAATGGCTGGATGCTCACTTACTTTCTCTGAACGTTTCTAAAAGAAAATACCATTTCCATTAACATCACATGGCCTTGAGCAACTAAAAATGAATAATAATAGAAGTATAACAATTCATGATTGTAACCTACCTACTTGCTAATGTAACGCTTTGAGTATATCCCCACAAGTTAAATATTAAGCATTATTATCGACCGACATTTAAAATGAGTCAAGCATATCTCCTTCCTGTGTAATAGATTGCGTAAAACAATCCACAAATTTTCCATTCTACGCTCTTATTTACCTGTTTATGTTCTGCGTACTGTGTACTTAGCTCTGTTTCAATCAATAATTCAGTATGGTATTTCAGGTTGGGGAGGAATGGCAAAATCGACTCTCCATCCTTTAAATTTGCTCCAAAAAAGAATTATCAAAATTTGTCTATATAAACCTTTTGATTACCCTACAAAATTAATTTTTCAGGAATTTGGCGTATCAAATCTAGAACAAATTTATAAACAAACATTGCTGATTTATTTCCATAAAAACCACAATAAATTTAAATTTGATCCTCACGAATACCATACGAGACAAAACTACAGTTTCTTTCTAAATACTTCCAAATGCCACACAACTGCTGGATTAAAACACAGCAGAAATTTTGGACCCAAAATATATAATGCATTAATTATAGCTTACCCTGAGCTAAGTACACTTAACACACATAGATTTAAGAAACAAATCAGATTAATTATTTAATTGTTTAAGCTAATTGAGTTAAAAATTGATACTCTAATATTTATGTACTTTCGTATTTTCTATTTGTATATAGACCCTATTATTACATGCTGTATGTATTTTACCATTTATTAATGTTATTGTGCTCAATGAACTCTCTTAATTTTGTGATATGTTTTGTATAACTGATCTGTACTGCGCCCGAGCACGAGCTTCTGCTCTTTCGGGCTGCAATGCCTAATGTAGCTCAAGTGTAAAGTACTAAATAAATTAATTAAATTAAATAAGAGAACGAAGAAGAATCAAGATGACAGAAAGAAACAGTAATAGTTAAAAAGAGTAAAATCGTAAATTACTGAGGAATAAATTAGATTATAAAAATTGATAGGAGATTTAATGAAAACTGAATGATTGCGTGATACATCTATACTGAGGAGGAAGAACTAACTGTAAGAACTATAAATCATTTATAGAAAAATGGATGGAATTACAGAATAAAGAGAGGAATGTGGAAGAAAGCAGGCAGGACACAAGAATGTGATATACAAAGAGAAGAAGTAAGAAATAATATCACCTCTTTCACACGCAGGCCAAAGATTTGATCGCTCACAGAATTTAAGAGAGTTTAAACGTGCACCATAGCAATAGAATAAATATTCTTCAAGTAAAGAGAGGAAATGAAAAATGTTGGAGAGGATTATGAAACACTTATAGAAGAAATAATAGATGAAAATGCAGTAAAGTCTTGCGAAAGAAGAAAATAAATAAGTAACAAAATGAAAAATAATTTCGAAGAATTGATTGATTGATTGATTGATTGATTGATTGATTGATTGATTGATTGATGTACAGACTGACCTGCTCATTAACTAACTGACAGAATGATTGATGGACTGATTATTTGGTTTAAAGACGACTGACTAATTTGCTGACTGATTTATTTATTTATTTATTTATTTATTTATTTATTTATTTATTTATTTATTTATTTATTTAAATTTAAATATACAGAATAAAGAATATAATTACAAAACAAACAAGAGAAATAGAAATAAAATAATACAAGCAAAATAAAAAGAAGATACAGTAGTATTAACAAAACTTGAGACCGAATGAGCAGCGCTCGTGCTCGGTCGCAGTTCAGATATAATATTAAAAATAATAATAATAATAATAAAAATATATAAGTAAAATAAAATAGGAACTAAAATATAATTACAGCGGCAATGGAATTACATAATATAATATTAACACTAGAGAAGAATAATATCGCACGTGAAAAGTAGGACTAATATATATTTCAAAATTATAGAATACAAATATAATATAGGTTGATTAATTCATACACATAGGCTATAAATTCATTTATTCAAATTGAAGATATTAACACGTTTCTAATTTTCTTGTTATATGTTAGTGAGTTACATGTTAGAAGTTCTGGGTGTAATTTAGTTACAGCATTGTACAACCGAGGGCCAAAATTTATGCTATGCTTTAGACCAGCAGATGTGAGACATTTAGGTGAATTAATATTTCGTCTTGTGTCATAATTGTGTGTCTGTAATATAAACTTATTACGATTTTTAAATTGATTGATTTACAGTTTGACTGATGGCTGATTGATGGACTCATTGGTTGATTGACGGATTGATTTATTGGCTCACTTACTGATGGACTAACTGAAAATTTGATTGATTGATTCACATATTAATGTACTGATTGATTGATTGATTGATTGATTGATTGATTGATGTAATATAATTGTTTGATTGGTAGATTGACTAATTGATTTATTGACTGGTTGACTGATTCATGGACTGACTGATAAATGTACTAACAGATTGATTGAATGGTTGGACGGAGTTTCTCCGTTTCCCTGCACTGCCCCTTCGTGCCCAGGACTGCTATGAAGTCTTCCCTATAAAATCTTGCCGCCACTCGTAGCAAACACTTAAATGACGCCACTGCTACCACTGTACAGTAATTGTATGGGTAATCTGATCATCTCTGAATTCTCCGTTTAAATTAAAAGCTACCTATACTTTCTCTGATGAACTTTGTATAAAGTCAAAGGTTTTCAGGAAGATTATTTTAATCAAGAAGTCAGGGAAGTCCCTCGATAATTGTTGACCGCGAATGCAATGCCAGTAGAATTAAATGCAAACGAAATGGAATACCCGCGGGATATCGTCTTGCAGCAGATCCCACGGAGATGAGCTGGATTCGAATGTAATTCAAGTCTGCGTAGAGGAGAAAGCCAACAGCCAGCGAGTTCGGAATATAATCTACCTGGGACGCGGGAACAAGTGAACTGGATTTGAATGGATCGCCAGCCAACCAGACCGCTGAATAAAAGAACTAACAGGCCAGCCGTCCAGCCTCTGATAGAGGCAATCAGCGATAGGGGTGTCCGTCCTCAGGCCGAGGAGCGAGCTTCTGCGTGCAGAGGCAAGAATGTGTGAGTTTCACGCGCGACGGAGCCCACTTTCATTGTGGAGCAGTTCATACATAATAAATGCGTGGGCCGTTTGAAAACGAAAACGTGCGGTAGCAACGGAAATTAAAAACTAAAACATTAATGTTCCTTACATTATATGAGTATAATGTATTTACATTGCTAGTGTGAGTCTAATTAATATTTCGATTGCTAAAGTCGTGATATTGCCATTTTAACAGTGGCTGTTCCTGGTATAATTTATAGGTATTTAGTATCTATGCGATGGAGTAGGTTATTTTACGACGATTTATCAACATCTTAGGTTATTTAGCGTCTGAATGAGATGGTGATAATGCAGGTGAAATGAGTCCGGAGTCCAGCACCGAAAGTTACCCAGCATTTGCTCATATTAATGTCTATTGTAATTGGGGCTTTGCCCTGTTATAGATAGGTAGGTAGGTAGGTAGGTAGGTAGGTAGGTAGGTAGGTAGATAGATAGATAGATAGATAGATAGATAGATAGATAGATAGATAGATAGATAGATAGATAGATAGATAGATAGATAGATAGATAGATAGATAGATAGATAGATAGATAGATAGATAGATAGATAGATAGATAGATAGATAGATAGATAGATAGATAGATAGATAGATAGATAGATAGATAGATAGATAGATAGATAGATAGATAGATAGATAGATAGATAGATAGATAGATAGATAGATAGATAGATAGATAGATAGATAGATAGATAGATAGATAGATAGATAGATAGATAGATAGATAGATAGATAGATAGATAGATAGATAGATAGATAGATAGATAGATAGATAGATAGATAGATAGATAGATAGATAGATAGATAGATAGATAGATAGATAGATAGATAGATAGATAGATAGATAGATAGATAGATAGATAGATAGATAGATAGATAGATAGATAGATAGATAGATAGATAGATAGATAGATAGATAGATAGATAGATAGATAGATAGATAGGTTTGACAGACAGATAGGTTTGACAGACAGATAGGTTTGACAGACAGATTAGATAGATAGATAGATAGATAGATAGATAGATAGATAGATAGATAGATAGATAGATAGATAGATAGATAGATAGATAGATAGATAGATAGATAGATAGATAGATAGATAGATAGATAGATAGGGTTGAGAGAAAACCCCGCAAAAACCTCAACCAGGTAACTTGTCCCGACCGGGAATCGAACCCGGGCCACCTGGTTTCGCGGCCAGACGCGCTAACCTTTACTGCACAGTACAGTATTTATTGTTAGATAAAATATAAAATAGACAGATGTTTTTGACGCATTGCACACCCGTTTAAGAATACTCGTGTTCGAGGGCGGTTGCTATAGGTATATAACTGTTTTCTACTAAAAACATAACAAAGATTCCATAAAATTACAAAATCAATACAGTTATTGCAAAATAGGGATAATTATGAAGACTATTACACTTTTACTACGTCATACTACTTTTGACCAATAAAGCAGCACAAAAGAACGTGTTTCAATCATTCATGGCAGTTTATCGCTACAATTTTATCACTCCTCTAGCATTTGTTTATTTTTATCACTTCCCTAGCATTTGTTTGTTATCACTTCCCCAGCATTTGTTTCTTTGTTTGCCAACATTTCAAAATGCAAATTCTTTACAGTATTATAAACATGTTTGCGGTCGTCATTTGTTTCTTGCATAGATAGTCGACTGGAAATGGCGGCTCCATTCAAACATTTTGGTGAAGGTAACATTAGTGAAATAGAATTTTAGTAAGTCAATTAATACCTATTTTATTGTATTAAAAAAGTAAATCCGTGGCGCTACAACCCATGAAGGGCCAAGACCGACCAGCCGGCTGCTGGCCTCACGTACACATGCCGAAGCAGAGGTGGACGGTCATCCAACCAGAATGGACGTATCGTGTGGTTAGCCGTTATAACTGGTTTGCGAAACCGGATTTTCATTACCTATCGTAGCTCCCCAAGTGCATCGCGATGCTGTGTGGGCACCGGTCCCATACACTGGCCGAAATTTCATGAGAAAATTTCTTCTCCCATGAGGACTCGAACCAGCGCGCATTCCGTAACGCGAGTCCTAGGCAGGATGCCTTAGACCACGACGCCACGGCGCGGGACATTTTAATTTATTAGAGTACTTTATTTCTTCTAACCTTTTACACTTTCTTCTGCTTTTGTCACCTCCCTACCATTTGTTTCTTTGTTTGCCGGCATTTCAAACTGCAAATTCTTCACGGTACTATAAAACATGTTTTGCGATTGTCATTTGTTTACCGCATAAATAGTCAACTGAAAATGGCGGCTCCGTTCAAACGTATTGGTGAAGCTAACATTACTGCTACTGTTATTAGTAGACTTCGTGGAATTGCACAAGAATCGCAAGGTTTACTACGCACGCGGTATAGACTGTGTGAGAAACGGACGTGCAACGGATGAAATATGCCTCTGATGTAAACACTGAGCAGTATACTGCCGTTACAATAAAACCTGTACCCTGCATTCAAGAAATATAATGGGTGATCATTGAAGTAGGAAACGTCTAAACATGTAAATACACAATTATTTTGTAGTGAGATATATTAACTCTTAAAATTTAATGCAATATACATCACCCTTGAATATGTGCATTGCAGTGAAGAGTTACGTACATTTTGAGTTACTGCAAAGTGAACCTCCTCCGATGGTCACTCAAACAGTTTTTATATTGGGAAAATGTACGTTCAACAACACACGATGTAATACGTGCATATTTGAAGAACTTTTCAGTACACCAACTTCAGAGTTTTGTCGTGACCTGATAGTACATCATTTATAATACGAAGTTGTGAATAGGCAGAACTTTTAGCAATAATGTTTCTTAACTTACATTTTATTTTTTCTGAAATTAGTGAATTATTATTTTGGATAACAGTTTGTGATATTTTATGCACTATATTAAGGGCTTCTGAGAGTTGTAGATTAAACGATTCTAACAGGTTGATACTTTTGGACACGATTTTAAAATTAGAATTAATGAACAGAATATCTTCCAATAGCTGTTCAGAAGGCAATGATTTTACAGCTGCAACAGCGGAACTGTCTGTGCTATCCAATGCATCCATTACCTTCATTACTTTGCCGTAATATTTTGCATAATAATTAACAGCATCCAACCACGTTTTCCAAGGGTCAAGACTGGTTGCAGGGGTAAGGATATTCCAGGGGCAATTGTTTGGAACAGCAACATTCTCATTGTACTACTGTATGTTTGATTGAATTCTTGTCTGCACTGGACAAATGTTAAGCTTTGACTATTCCAACCACAGTAATGCAAAAACAAGTCCTTACTTAGGTATACATTAGCTGTAGCAGCTCTATCTATTTGGACCGGTCACAACTCTTAACATGAACTGCTTATACTACGAGACCGGGCGGTCGCTCATCTCCTCTATACTACCGTACATCGGCAACCTGATTGCATGCTGCGTGTGGCAATTCAACGAAGTCTAGTTATTAGTATTACTACTGATACAGCTACAGCTACTACTGCTGTTATTAGTACTGCTACAGTTACTAATACTGCTACTACAATTTCTTCTACTGTTACTACGACTACTACTACAACTACAGTTAGTATTGCTACTACTGATACTTCTACTACTGGTAGGCCTAATATTACTACAACTATTGCTACTACTACTGATACTGCTACTAAACTACTGTACTACTTCTGTTACTACTACTGCTGCTAGTACTACTGCCACAATCACAAAATAGAACTACTTATTTCTGATGATATTACAAAAATATAATTTTACTAGTGGCTTGTGCAGTAAATGCTGCAAACTAAGTTCATTACACGTTCAAATAAACATTTCTTCACATTTATTTTCAATGAAGAATACCAGACATTCGGAAAGTTATTTGCTTCCATAACAATGAAAGATACTCTCTCTCGAGCCAATACTGAAGAGAACCACGCATATAAATATCTACACCACACCGCCATTAAATATATGAAAAAGACCCAACCCCACTTGATTAATAATTATAAAACTATTTTATTTCTAATAATATTATTATCTTACGTAAGTTTTATAGCTTTCAGTAACATATACTATATAGCCGCCACTCAGTAAAATATAGAAATCAGAATCTAATTTAAGTTATTCTCTACATCTACTTATATAACCCCAAAACATTTCACTTTCATATCATCAATATAGCATTAATATGTATAATTAATGAAAAATAGTCACATCATGGCATTAACTACAATAATATTTCACTTCTAATAGTAATAATGTCTACAAACCACCTCAAGTTTAGTAGTTTTTAATATCCAATACACAGCTGTACCCAGAAAATTATACACCACAGAATCGAACCTATAAATTATTTTTAGTAAGTTAATTTTTTAATAACCAATTTCATTTGAGCTCTAAATATGTCGGCATTCTTGCAGATCATGGCCTTCGTGTAATATTGTTTACTGTAGTATGTGTTTTGTGTTATTCTGAAATGCAACACGGCCGACTTGATGCTCGCTTCGCTTCTCTTTTACAAAATAGCGAAGAGAATATCAAGTCGGCCGTGAATGCTATTAGCTAGTTCTCAAAACTGACGACAGATGGATTTTGGAAAATAGGAAAATTATGTTTAAAAATTGACATTTCACTGAAAACTACTATTTTTCCGAAAAACTTTGAGTTACAAGCTTCAAAATGAGGGGTCATTTATTAAAGTCCGACCAGCCGCTTTCCCGTAATTTCCATTACCAGTTCAAATTATATATATATAGAAGAAGATAATTGCTAATATTATTAACACACTACATTTGATACTGAATAGAAGGTCTCTGATGCACCGTAGTACAGATTCTGCTTTAACGTGTACTGCACTGGACATCCCTGAGTTAGTAATATTGTCACCAGGCAACAAGAGAAACCTGCAGCGAGAGATACGGCGATTGGGGCAGCAAGGAAAGTGAAAAGTGTGATGGAAATGTCTCCACGTTCATTTGAGTGCGGGCGGGCGGCAACTCTATCTTGCCCAGTTTATATACCTTCGTCCCGAGCTGGAAACGTGTTGGAATAAACTCTCGATTATCTTCGCCTTGATTTGCAGGCGTTTTATATAAATTCGTGAACAATCGTGTCTAGTTGAAGGGCACGGGGCTGAACACAGCTGATAACACAGCTCGCAGGGCACTATCTGTTACTGAAGATGATTCGCAGCGACGACGTCAGTGTATCGTGATGTGTACAGTGCTGTCCGCAATTTCTTCTTTTGACTCTAGAAATTATCTCATGAGAAATAATATACAAAGGTGTCTTGACATAAACGTTGTCCAATTATATTCAGTACTTCTTGCTATTTAGTCAGCAAAGATATAATTTTCCTGCTTCGTCCGTCATCATCATCATTATCATCATCATCACCATCACCACCACCACCACCACCACCACAAAACTTTCAAAATCAACAACACTACTATGACCATAAAATTTCTACTTCCATTAAGTCCTGTACCATTATTAACCTTCCTGCTACAAAATTTTATTACAACTTACCAATACCAAGGGTGGTAATTTATTACCCCTATCAAAATCATAAACCAATCTTTGTTGAGTATTTGGAATATTCAACAACTTATGTATACCTCCAGAAAATGTAAAAATGTAAAATAATTTTTATATATTTTTTATAAATGTAGTATGGTTCCAAAGTCCCGTTCAATATTGTTGAAAACGTATACCAAAATTTAAAAACTTTAGATATGTTACTGGTGATACTGTATGTATGTATGTATGTATGTATGTATGTATGTATGTATGTATGTATGTATGTATGTATGTATGTATGTATGTATGTATGTATGTATGTATGTATGTATGTATGTATGTATGTATGTATGTAATGTATGTATGTATGTATGTATGTATGTATGCATGTATGTATTAACACTACAATTGGGTATACACCCGGTGGCAGTGATATATAATATACAATAATTACAATTACATGAAATAAAATAAAATAAACGTAAGTCTATAAATAGTAGATGCAATAAACCTAGGACTGTAAATAAAAACTATTCTATAATAACGCCTACGATAAGCAAAAGTAAATCTAACTTATATGTACTTCTATTTCAGTCAACTATTACCAGTTTAAGTAATTACATATCATCTTAATTAATTACATATCACCTTAATTTATTTACATATCAACTAAAGTACATATGATCTTAATTAATTACATATCAACTTAATTAATTATATATCAACTTAATTAATTACATGACACAACTTAAATAATTACACTGCACCTCCAATTACATTTTCAGTTTAATCTTCTCAACCTTTCCTTAAATGTATTTATTTTAAGAGGACCACCCTGAAAGATTGCTGCAGGTAAGCTGTTCCAGTCTACTATTGTGCGGTTAGCAAAGGAAAATTTTGCCACGTCCGTCTACATTTAAACTGCTTAATATGATAACATGATACTGTATTATAACATACTGGTATGCAGCAAATTTAAACATGCCTCATTTCCATTTCAAGACAAACGCTTCAAAGCTATACAGGGTGTTAAAAAGTATCGAATATTTTAGGAGGTGATAGTAGTATCAAAACAAGAAAATAATGTCTAATAAACATGGGTCCTACAACACATACTTTCTGCGATCTTAACACTTGTTCGTAGGAGGTGCTCAATGTGATGTCCATTTATGGCATTGCATTTTTCTACCCTACAATACAGCAGAGTACCAGATAATCTTACCATATTTGACACCCCTGGCATGGAATAATGATACGTCGCAAGGAGTACTGAAAACGAAAGTTTGGTTGCGGATATGAGCGGGGTTCAGCAGAGATGGTGTTGTGAATTTTCGTAATCAGCATGTGTGGGCTGATGAAAATTCCCTTGCAGTTGAAGAAACAAGGCATCAGCACCGATTCTCAATCAACTTATGGGCAGGCGTTGTTAGTGATAGATTAATAGGGCCATACGTGCTACCACAGAGATTAACTGGGTATCGTTATCAGGATTTTATTATCATTATATATTATTATCTAATATTTTCTTTCACAGCATGAAATAAAAATTATGTACAATACCTGTAGGATGGTTTATCTTCTATTTTTCTTCATTTAAATTCCAGGAAACATTACTTCTGTTCTTTGTGTACCATTGAATTTATAAGCTAACTTCTGTTAATTTACATTTCCCTCTGCATATAATTAATTTTGTCATTTATTGTTTCTCCTAAGCATTTGTTTCAAAATTAGCATCTGATTTATCGTTTGAAGTTTCAAGTTACGTAATTTTTTTCGGAAGTGTTCATTTACTTTATTGATTCTCCGGTTCTGTTTCTCTCCTGTGTCGTTAAAGAATTTTATTTACAAACGCCGTACCGGTTTGAATTCCCGGTAAAGTAGTGGAGTGTTACAAGAGCGCTTACTTTCTCCGTCTGCCCGTGTTTATGATAATGAAAAGTGTGGAGTTTATTTTGTAACTGAATTACATGCTAGTTGAAATACAAAAGAGTAAAACCAAAAACTCTTCCTAAGTAAGGCAAGGAAGTAGTGGCTTATCTTACTAGAATATAATTTCAAGAACCTCTTATAGTCCTTTATTAATTCTGTATGAAAAATTCATGACCCACAAGTTGGCGGCGCTAATATATCACGTACTTCCTACATTGTGAAATACGTTTCTTGGAATATCACACTAATGACGATAGTGCTGCATGATAGCTTGATGAGGTGGAAGCAGATTGGACAGGACAACTTGTCGGCACAATTCAGGGTGCTAACGTGATCACAATTATGCAAGATATTTTTCATGAACAATCATACACCGTATAAATCCCAAAATTATTGACAATAAATTCAACCCATTCATCGTTTATTTCTGAACTAACGATTCTACTAGCAGTAATACTAATTCTAACTAGAGTAGAATTTTCACTATTTACAATAATTACACTGCTATGAAGTCTATTGACTGAATGAAGTTTATGAATTGCTTATAATTATTATTTTAACATGTCTGGCTTGAATACTAACACTACTAGTTAACATGATGAGACAGTGAAATGTCGAACTCAAATCGTCGTGTGATTCCCTCTGACTTTCTTTTCCCGAAGACTTTACTAAAGCTACAAATCAAAATTTTCGAGAGGTCGTGAATATGAATCATGGAAGACCCTTTCAGGACAGGGAAAAGGTGTTGAGATGCATAGCGAAGTAACAACCGCCAACAGTTGGTTTGCAAACAGGAAAGGACTTTCGACTAGTGAATGGATATCTAGCCTGAAAATGACAGCAAATTTAGCATCTGTTCGTTCCGTTCCCGGCAGATCTCTCGACGGTACCCGGTGCAGACATGGCTGCCCGGAGATTGAAACTTTATCACATGTCTTGGGATTCTGTGAACAGGGATTGCTCTTGAGGAACTCTAGATATCATCTTGTAAGATCCAAAATTGCTGCCGCATTAAGAAATAAGGGCTGGATAGTAGAAAAAGAAGTCTCCTGTCTAGCTGAAAATGGTTCAACGAGACGAGTAGATATTTTAGCGTACAACGCTGACACTAAATAGGGCATCATTGTGGACCCCACGATACGTTTTGAAGTAGAATGTCATCGGTCAGCCGAGGTCCACCTTGAGAAGAAGTCGATCTATGAGCCTACAGTCAACTATTTCAGCTGAAATATGCCTTAATTCACGTTGAGGTATTCGGCTTGCTCATAGGTGCTCGAGGGACTATACCAGCTTTTTTCGAAGAATTTCGACGGCAGTTCGCTCTGCCAACATCTCTGAGGGATGACATTGTGATAATTGTGTTAAAAAAATCCTGTCAAATCCTAATTAATCACATGGTGCCACATTAATAGCAATTGTAATTTTTCACGCCCTTTTCTTTGTTTCCCCTCTTTAAAATTTAATATCTATGTTTACATATGTATAATAATTTTTTTGAGGATATACCGAGTCCGTAAGGACTACCCTCAATGGGGGGAAGTTTAATATTATTATTATATATAATACTAATTTTAACTAGAGTAGTATTTTCACTATTTACAATAATTACAGGGTTGCTAAAAGGTAGTGATGTGCATTCCATCTACAACCTCTCCTACCCAAATCCCATCCTCACCTTCACGTGGTGCAACCCGTTTTGAGCGAACGAGGCTCTGGGGACCGAGTATCAGCGGTATAACTGAAATATCATATGCAGAGGAAATGCTGCATAGGTGGCAACCCCACCAATTGTACCTCTTTGGGCTAGCAACCCATTGAGCGTCATTTTCACATTGCTTTCAAGTCTCAACAGAAACCTCGGACTGTTTCATTACCATCCGCATGGCAGAAGATCTCTGGGTCGTCCGAAGAAGAGATGGACTGAAAATTCTAGTTTGAGACCGTAACAGGCCACTCGGCCTAATACTTGTTAGGAAGACGACGACGACAATTATTACACTGTTGTGAAGTCTATTCATAAGCATTCTCGCGTTTTAATTACTACGAATGTAGGCTCGTTGCATAATATATTATTACTAGTGGCTTGTGCAGCAAATGCTGCAAACTTTCATTAGACGTTCAAATAAAAATTTTTCAGATTTATTTTCAATGAAGAATACCAGACATTTTGAAACTTATTTGCTTCCATAATAATGAAACATACTCCCTCTGAATGGTTTTTATGCCAAATACTTTTCCTTGAACCTATGTATCCTATGTATCTTTAGTTTGAACGCGAAAACGCAAGTAACAATGTCAGGGCGATCAATGTTTCCACGGACATAAGCGAGTTCAAGCTCGGATCAAGCTCCACAACCGGTATTGGAGCTTACAACTCTGACACTACTGGCCTATTGTTTATTGTAGTGTGTGTTTTGTTTTATTCTGAAATGCAATTGGTTCTCAAAACTGACGAAAGATGGATTTTGGAAAATAGAAAAATTATGTAGTAAAACTAATGCTTCATTCTAAGTTACTATTTTTCTGAAAATCCTTGGATGCCAAGCTTCACAATGACGGATCATTAATTAAAATCCGTTCTGCTGATTTTTCGTAATTTCCATTACCAATTCAAATTATATATATATAGATATACACAAATTTATTAACCTTTAAAAGCTATTTTTGTAAATAATGTAAACCTGCTACAAATGATTTTGGGTGCTATTCATAGACATTTCGCTAGCCTGCGTTACGAGCGTGCTAAACTAACCCCGGCTATCGAGTGATTACTTGTACAGGATTCATATCATATATCATATAATATAATATCATATCATATATCATATCATATCATATATATCATATCATGTCATATCATATCATATCATATCATATCATATCATATATCATATCATATCATATATCATATATATCATATATCATATCATATCATATATATCATATCATATCATATATATCATATCATATCATATCATATCATATATCATATCATATATATCATATCATATCATATATATCATATCATATATATCATATCATATCATATCATATATCATATCATATATATCATATCATATATATATCATATCATATCATATATATCATATCATATATATCATATCATATCATATCATATATCATATCATATATATCATATCATATCATATATATCATATCATATATATCATATCATATCATATCATAGGCCTATATCATATCATATATATCATATCATATCATATATATCATATCATATCATATATCATATCATATATATCATATCATATCATATCATATCATATCATATCATATCATATCATATCATATATATCATATCATATATATATATCATATCATATCATATCATATATATCATATCATATCATATATATCATATCATATCATATATATCATATCATATCATATCATATATCATATCATATATATCATATCATATCATATATATCATATCATATATATCATATCATATCATATCATATATAATATCATATATATCATATCATATCATATATATCATATCATATATATCATATCATATCATATCATATATCATATCATATATATCATATCATATCATATATATCATATCATATATATCATATCATATCATATCATATCATATCATATCATATCATATCATATCATATCATATCATGTCATATCATATCATATCACATCATATCATATCGCTAACACTGGTTTATGAATACGAAAAACGTTAGTTCGTTGATCATCCACTGGAAGCCCGCGCTAAGAATGTCTATGAATATGGCCCTTAGAAACTAAGCATAAAAATTTTTATATAATATTTTCATTTTTTACCAAAGTAAATTATATAATTTTGCAAAATATTCTTAATATTGTGCCGGTCTCTACTTATAAACCTTGAGGGAGAAGCAATGACGATATTTGACTGAGTGAGAAGAAGTCGGAAATAATAATGTAGCATGCAGTCCTCATAATGTCGATAATAAAATAAGGTAATTATGATTATTCGCGTTGTATACCTTTTAGTAGGATAATTGAGCTCACAATTTTATAGAATAAAGTGTGTTAAATCACAAATTGGCGTGTGTTTCTAATAGCCGGTTACAACGTCCAGTAATATATCAAAAATGTCATGGCGGTAGACTGCATCCAAAAATCCTCTGATTCCTGACCAGCATTCTGCATGCCTGTCTCTCAAAAGAGCCTAATGATCTATTTGCGTGCGGGCTCCAATACATCTCTCTC
This sequence comes from Periplaneta americana, assembly GCA_025594305.2. NCBI lineage: Eukaryota > Metazoa > Arthropoda > Insecta > Blattodea > Blattidae > Periplaneta > Periplaneta americana. Next base: position 20,649,985 of record JAJSOF020000023.1, on the reverse strand, counting down.
CTTCAATTTGAGGCAATCGCTTAACGATGGCGTTATTAGCCAGTTAAAGATAATGTCCTAATACATTTAAACTGGACAAATGTTGAAACTCTTGGAGCTTTTATGTGATTGTCTGTGTTAGAACGTCTCGCACAAGATATATGATTCTTTAGACAGAGATAGAAAAAAAAAGAACACCCTAATAGCTTTCCAGAAGCGGCTTTCTTGTAGATTTCCTTTCACAGACTCCGTGTAATGATAATATTCATTTTGGAACTATCAATTTGCAGAAGTGTCAGAATGTTTTTTTCCTCACAATTTAATAACGAGAAGTCCGTTCGTACTTGGATCTGACGTATAATGGTAGTAATTCTAGATTTCCTTATACCAGGAAACAAATGTAAAGTTCATAGATTCTTTCTTTCATTACTAGAGTTTTCAGAAGTTCTCGTAGGTTTTGTGAAATCATGCAAGTTTTCTTCCACCAAAGTGATTCAAAGTAAGTGAATACTTTTATATAGGGTGTCTAAGAAATTCTCCTACAAACTCTGGATCCTATCATTAGATGGAAATGCTTACGTAATTTCCGATAAACTCAACAATGTGAAAGAATCCACTTCTACACACAATGGAAGTCAGAGCGTATAAATGACTTGCTTGGAAGAGTTTATTATAATCCATGGGAAATTCCCAATATATTAAAAAAAAAAACTGTATTTAGTTGTGTGAAACTGACTGGTGCACAATATACACGTAACAAAATAAAAGGTTGTAATAATAATTTTCTAAAAAAATACTTACTTACTTACTTACTTACTGACTTACTGGCTTTAAGTAACCCGGAGATTCATGCCGCCCTCACATAAGCCCGCCATTGGTCTCGATCCTGAGCAAGACCAATCCATTCTCTATCACCATATCCCACCCCTCTCAAATCCATTTTAATATTATGTTCCCATCTACGTCTCGGCCTCCCTAAAGGTCTTTTTCCCTCCGGCCTCCCAACTAACACTATATACATTTCTGGATTCGCCCATACGTGCTACATGCCCTGCCCATCTCAAACGTCTGGATTTAATGTTTCTATTTATGTCAGGTGAAAAATACAATGCGTGCAGTTCTATGTTGCGTAGCTTTCTCCATTCTCCTGTAACTTCATCCCTCTTAGCCCCAAAAATTTTCCTAAGCACCTTATTCTCAAACACCCTTAACCTATGTTCCTCTCTGAAAGTGAGAGTCCAAGTTTCACAACCGTAAAGAACAGCCGGTAATATGACTGTGTTATAAATTCTAACTTTCAGATTTTTCGACAGCAGACTGGATGAAAAAAGCTTCTCAATCGAATAATAACAGGCATTTACCATATTTATTCTGTGTTTAATTTCCTCTCGAGTATCATTTATATTTGTTACTGTTGCTCCAAGATATTTGAACTTCTCCACCTCTTCAAAAGATAAATTTACAATTTTTTAATTTTCCATTTCGTACAATATTTCCCTCACGAGTAATAATCATATACTTTGTCTTCTCGGGATTTACTTCCAGACCTATCTCTTTACTTGCTTCCAGTAAAATTCCCGTGTTTTCCCTAATCGTTTGTGGATTTTTTCCTAACATATTCACGTCATCCGCATATACAAGCAACTGATGTAACCCGTTCAATTTCAAACCCCCTCTGTTATCCTGGACTTTCCTAATGGCATACTCTAGAGCAAAGTTGAAAAGTAAAGGTGATAGTGCATCTCCTTGTTTTAGCCTACAGTGAATTGGAAACGCATCTGACAGAAACTGACCTATACGAACTCTGCGGTATGTTTCACTGAGACACATTTTAATTAATCGAACTAATTTCTTGGGAATACGAAATTCAATAAGAATATTATATAAAATTCTAAAAAAAATAGCCGCCCTAAATAAGGGTTCGATAGATCGGCCTACTAATCAATTCACAATGGACAATGATTAAAAACAATTATGTGACAATTTGAAAGAAAAAAAACATTAAGATAAGTTAAATGATAAGAAAACATAGGAAATCATGTACAATAAAAGTTTCTTGGGTACAAATGATTACTAATTATAGCTAAGGATGATTTTAACACATGAGATCCTATGGCATCAATCGTTGCATCGGAAATTTTAAATTGTTTAAGTTGATTTAAAGTTTCTCGTGGGATCGTACCACGGGCACCGAACATGACCATATGGATAAATAACAATACCAGTATTTATGAGATAATATTCTCAGTCATGGGAATATAAGCTTTTTGAGCCCAGTCTAAATAGAGAGTGACAATAAATTTTTTAGTGGATTTTCTTTATTTTTTCACTATTATTTCGTCATAGTGTCCGCTTAAATTGTTGCACAAATTACTATTATTTCAATGGTATGTTGTTCATCATTGTTACTGACATTCACACTTTTCTACTGACTGAGGATTAGCATACATCCCAGACCATGTGTTACTATTATAAAATCTTCATAGTTAAATCTTTAACTTCTTTCAATCTGAGCACAATCTTTTGTATCACCCTGTATAAAAATTTATTTGTATGCCTTTTAATACTATTTCTTCTTACAGTGTTTGTAATTTATATAATATTAAATTAATTTGTGCTCGACCATGCCGAAATGTAGTAATTATACACCTGGTAGCAGCCCATTAATGAACCTCATTAAAGTATACCTATTCATTAAAGTTCAGGTGTTCCACCAATCAGAAAATACCATTGTAGCAATATGAAAGCGCAAGTATCGATTATTCTCTGATATGCTATCGAAAGACAACTAGTTCTGTTACTATAATAATTAGCGTTAATTGTGAATAATATTCAAATAAATTCAATTTGTCATCTCGTTTTTCAATGTCTAATTCAATTTCAAGGTTATCTCAAGATTAATGTTTATTTTACTATCTAGATTATATCAAGGTCAATGTCGACATTTGTTTCTCGGAAAAAATCAATACTTTCGCGTCTGCGCACAACTCACAATTTACGAGGTATTGCACAAGGTCAGTTCCGCTCCTCAGTCAGATAAGAATAAAATGAATACTTATGAATAATTTCAAGTTAGAAATATGGTCGAGCATAAAAAGTCGTATGAAACTTGACTATAATGGTAATTAAGACGCTCGTACGAAAATTATGAAACTCGCTTGCGCTCGTTTCATAAACATACTCGCGTCTTAATTACTACCATTATAGGCTCGTTGCATAATGTTCTATTATGTCACTTAATTTTTTCGTTGTGATTGTTACAATCTAATTACTTAGGAATCTATGTGTAAACATAAAAAAATTAATTATATGTATTTTCATAATATTTGTTATTACAATTTCCTATAATTTCACCTAATTCTACAATTTCTAGTTAACATATGACTGTTATAGACTCGTACTTTATCATTGGGATTATGAAATTGTTTATAATTACAGAAGCTTGTTTGAAAACGCATGATTAAGCCTAATTCCGAAAATATAATTTAATTTCATGGATTGTTACAATACACAGTCTCATTCGTTGCGTCATTAAGATAAATAATTTACATGGTTGATGTTGTATATATGTACCACGTTGTGATTATGTAGATAGAAATGTTCACAGGAATTTATATCACAAAGTTGGTATCATTGATTGTTCTGTTAGTGAAGTGAAATATTGTATCGCGTAAATAGGATTGTAATTGATTCGTCGTATATAACAATGTTGGTATAAACACAGAGAAATCGAACATGTAGTAAGCCAAAATGGCATTTTGATCATTAACACTGTTGTCATTATTACAATTCCTGAATGCGGATTTGTCATTGACTTGCTCTGCTGAAGACCCGATACGCACCAACAATTTGAAGCTTAATTCGGATCATCTGACACAGATCCATTTCAAATAGTGTAATCCCAGCCTGATTATTTATATACACTATCTCGGGGCAGATTCCAGCTGACACAATTGCCTGTCACTCATGGATGCCCAGCTCATTAGAACAGGGCTCAAAATTTTCCCCAGTTCTAAGAGATGCATTCGAGTCGAAGCTTTGCTAGTATTTGTAGCTAATTTACAACACATCGTGTGGAATTAAACATGATTTCCAAATCTTCAATTCTATAGTAAAATCTTCAGAACATTGCTTTCTCAAAATAAAAAAAGATAAAGTATGTTCTTATATTACGGAAAACAAGAATGTGGGTCTGAAGTTTTACCGGCTTCCCTCTCCCCTCTACACTCCTCGTCCGGCGGTATTAATAATAATAATAATAATAATAATAATAATAATAATAATAATAATAATAATAATTTATTTAATCTGGCAGAGTTAAGGCCATACGGCCTTCTCTAACACTCAACCAGGAGTAAAACTGCGTTATAAGAAACACTACGAATTTACAAAGTACACTACAATTTTACACACAAAACTGAATAAGATAGTAATAATAATAATAAAATGTAAACATGAAGTAAGTAGAAATCAGACATAATATATAACATACAGAAAGAAAGAAAAAAGCATAATAAAATGTGAACAGCAGGTCAAAATAAATGAGACTTACAAAGCATAAAAATAAGACAATTATTGATGATGATGATAATAATTATAATAATAATAACAATAATAATAATAATGGTAAAAATAATAATAATGATAATAATAATACTAATAAAATAGTGCAGTACAAAGCATAGAATGAATACAATATTTTTAAGTACACACAGTAAAGAAAATTATGATTATATATAGCTCAACTTATCACTATAGATATACCATTATCGGAAAATATGAAAACAAAAATATAAAATAAGTTAAATATCACTAGAACATAACAAAAATGTGAATACGTGGAAACATGCAATACAACACTTGTCATAATAGTAAGTTAGTTTGGCAACTCGTCATAAGATAATTTTCTAACTTGGATTTGAAAGATTTCATTGTTCGGCAGCCCTTGACTTCAGGCGGCAGAGAGTTCCAGTGACGAGAGGTAGCAACAGTGAAATATGAGGAATACAGAGATGATGTGTGAATTGGAATTTCTAGCGTGTTATCGCGTTGTGATCGAGTATTAATATTATGTTAGCGAGAGAGAGTATGAAAACGAGCGAATAAATGAAGTGTGCATAATTCGATATAAGAGAGAAAGAGAGTGCAGATTTCTCCTCTCATGTAACCTAAGCCATGATGATTGTCATGTTAAGCGTCATACCTTTAGTTGCCTGCTTCGTCTCGACACAAGAAGGTGCTGTTCTTTGTAGTCGGTGATTTCATTAGTTTTCTCTCTGTAAATGGCAATCAGTAAGTTCCCGGACTGCCCTGAATTTAGGCAACACACAGGACATAAGAAACGGAGAAGTTTTCTATAACCAGAAAAACGTCTGGAATCTATACTAAATGCATCATTTGAAAGGCAGAGAGGAAGACTAGCCATAAATTCGTATGAAATTATGGTGTGAAATTACCTAGAGTAGAATCATTTAAGGATTTGGGTATTTATTTTACACACAACTTATGTTTTAAAATGCACTTAAATCACGTGGTAATTTATGCATATAGAAAATTAGGGTTTATAACCAGAAATACAAAAGAATTAAAAAATATAAATACTAATGATACTCTATATAAAACTCTAGTTAGGAATAAGCTAGAGTATTCGTCTGTAATATGGTCACCTCAGTTGCAAATAGAAAGGATACAGAAAAGATTTTTACGTTATTTATATTTAAAAAACAACATCACGTGTCGTCTTATGACAAGCAAATTTCATATAATCAGTTACTTTTTGAATTTAATTATAAAACATTAAAATCTCGACGATTAATAAATAGTCAAATTTTACTCTATAAGACTGTTAACGGTATATTGAGTAACTGTGATTTTCTTAAATTCCTTTAATTCAATGTAAAAAAAACAGAATTACGTCATAGGCAACCTTTTGTTATTCCCATTCCCAGAACTTTTTTCTTCAAGAACTCTCCATTGTTTGTTATGTGTAATACTTACAAATCTCTGTCTTTAAACTGTGATTCTTAATTAGATTTCAGTTTAACAATTGAAAAATTTCATACAATATTAAAAAGGATTGTATTTCCTTAGATATTTAAATTATGAAAAACTGTATTATAATGTTTTAACTCTAGTTTTTAAATAATTTTGTATCATTGTATTGACATTTAGCACTATATTAACTGCAATATTATATTCTAGCATCTATTACCGTTATATACTTGCTTTCTTTCGTTTGTGTTGTTTGTTTTGTTTTTTTTTTCTTATTATGTATTTTGTGTATGTATCTGTGTAAGCCACCTGTAATTGGAAGCCTGCTTCTGTTGGTGGTGGATTTAAATAAATAAATAAGACGTATATGGAGGGATTCCAGGAAAAATCGCAAAAGGTCTTTGACATGTTTGCACACAATCATGTGTAGAAGCTGAGTTCTTAAAGACAATCTGACGCTGTTTGCTAGATTGACTCAACAGGCATGGAAGCAGTGATCTTCAGTAACACGCGCATGTAGGGCTATGTTTAACGGTACAGTAGTCCACCGTTGTGGCTGAGGAGTTAGCGAGTCTAACTCCGAACCCAGCGGTCCCGGGTTCGACGAGTTGCCTGGGTGAGGTTTTTTCGGGGTTTTTCCCTCCCCCTATGGATGAATATCAGGTAGCTTAATCAGACGATTGGAACCCCACTCATCTTCGCCACTTCCTTTCCTCCCCCATCATCCATTCCTCATCATCCCGTTTCTGGTTTTTCAGATCACTCTACACGCGGCCCTCCGAAGCTGCTGGCTCTCTCGACCGGCCTCCGTGGAATGTAGCTAAGCGACGTTGGATGGCTTCTGCAACGAGCACAGAGGCGGACCTACTCGAAGGAGGAGTTTCACCTCGGACCGACAGGGCCCCCCCCCCTGTCGGTCTTGGGGGAAGTTGCCGAAGCAGGCATGGTATATGGATTTCTGTTGGCTGTAGGGACCGATCTCGGGGGGCAATGTGGTTGGATTGGTGCTCGTAGGGGATCTATGGCACGCAACTCATTCCATATCGAGGGTTAGTGCAATAGATATCAACAGGTCGCAGTGCTGGCCCATCCGTGCCCCTCTCACTTAAATTCCATTCCAACGGTACAGTAAATACAAGTGCAGTTCGGAAATATATTGGTTCCGCCTTATACAGCATGATTCAAGAGCTTATTTCGGAAGCAAAATATATATAAACATCTGTTCTAATCTCAATATTTTTAGAGTTACACTAATTTGAAATTATTAGTAAAATACCTTTTATCTTTAGTTTTAAGGGTAGAAAAATATTGCAAATAGAGAACGAACTATTCATATATATCATTTCTTTAATTGGCTGGTGTTCTGAAGCTAAAAATTTGTTGTTTATTGCTTTGTACAGATTTTGTTTTTTTCAATTTTTAACTAAAAATTACATCATTCTTACGCAGTTATCACAAAAATTGTTACAAATCATACGACTTCAGGAACATCATTCTTTACGGTTTAATTATGCATTCTACTATACAGTCTTGAAAAATTTACAAGAGTGGCGTGGTTTGTAACAATTGTTGTTATAAATGCGCAAGAAAATATAATTTTGTAGTTAAAAATTGAAAAAAAAAAAAAAAAAAAAAAAAGTCTGTACGATGCAACTATGGAATTCACAACACATTTTTAACTTCAAAATACTAGCTAATTAAAGAAATGATACTTCTGAATAGTTTATTCTTTATCTGTCATATTCTTTTAGAATTAAAAATCAAGGAAAGTGGTATTTTACAAATAACTTTTAATTAGTGTAATTCTGAAAATATTGAGATTGGGACAAATGTTTATATGACATATTTTTCTCAGAATGTCTTCGGAAGTAAGCTCCGTAAAGAACTTTAAATCCTCGTGAATCACCCTGTATATATTACTGTGCGAGATAAGAGATAGTTCTATAATAAAATTCTTCCGATCATAAATAAATAAACAAGTAAATAAATTAAATATACTAAATGAATGATGTATTCCACACAGTTAATTAAAAGCAAATCTTTCATATCAGAGTTATCGACCATGTTCTGATGATTGCTATTAAATTCAGGAAGCTAAACGGGGCTGCCGACATACCCTCAATGTGTCGCATTACGTATCGAGGAGAAAATAAAACCGCTGTCAAAATGTATTCACCAGTGCAAGGAAACCGGGATATATCTCAGCTGTACAAGGGAAACTGAAATTTTTCGCGACCGAGAAAACCTTTGGAGACATAGAGACCAAATACTGTGACTATCACGATAATTTTTCAATTGTTTATTTTCTTCTGTATATTATTAATTCAATAAAATCTATTAACTATAACATTTCCATCCATCGTACTACTAGCAGAAGTGTAAGTTAAGACTCACCACATAATCTCAATTTCATATTTTATGAACATAAACATATCCAGGGGCTAAAGCAGGGAGATGCATTGTCACCTCTACTTTTTAACTTTGCTCTAGAATATGCTATTAGGAAAGTTCAGGATAACACAGAGGGTTTGGAATTGAACGGGTTACATCAGCTTCTTGTCTATGCGGATGACGTCAATATGTTAGGAGAAAATCCACAAACGATTAGGGAAAACGCGGAAATTCTACTTGAAGCAAGTAAAGCGATAGAGTTGGAAGTAAATCCCGAAAGGACTAAGTATATGATTATGTCTCGTGACCAGAATATTGTACGAAATGAAAATATAAAAATTGGAGATTTATCCTTCGAAGAGGTGGAAAAATTCAAATATCTTGGAGCAACAGTAACAAATATAAATGACACTCAGGAGGAAATTAAACGCAGAATAAATATGGGAAATGCGTGTTATTATTCGGTTGAGAAGCTTTTGTCATCTAGTCTGCTGTCAAAAAATCTGTAAGTTAGAATTTATAAAACAGCTATATTATCAGTTGTTCTATATGGTTGTGAAGCTTGGACTCTCACTTTGAGAGAGGAACAGAGATTAAGGGTGTTTGAGAATAAGGTTCTTAGGAAAATATTTGAGGCTAAGAGGGATGAAGTTACAGGAGAATGGAGAAAGTTACACAACGCAGAGCTGCACGTATTGTATTCTTCACCTGACATAATTAGGAACATTAAATCCAGACGCTTGAGATGGCCAGGGCATGTAGCACGTATGGGCGAATCCAGAAATGCATATAGAGTGTTAGTTGGGAGGCCGGCGGGAAAAAGACCTTTAGGGATGCCGAGACGTAGATGGGAAGATAATATTAAAATGGATTTGAGGGAGGTGGGATATGATGGTAGAGACTGGATTAATCTTGCTCAGGATAGGGATCAATGGCGCGCTTATGTGAGGGCGGCAATGAACCTCCGCGTTCTTTAAAAGCCAATAAGTAAGTAAGTAAGTAAGTAAACATATACAGAGCTGTGAGTCATTACCTACATGGCGTCCGTTGCAACGAAGGAAAAAGAAGCCGCCGCCTTAAGATCACGTCAGTCCTGTTTTTGTTTTAATTGTATTTCAAGTTTGATCCCAATCTCTACCCCTCCTCTGCTCCACCCCGCCCTCTGAACAGGATACAGTTTTATGGAGTTCGGGAACAATGTGCTATGAGAATGATCGCGCCCAAGAGAATGGGAAAACAAGAGTTGGCTTGTTTATTTTGTTCATCCGATGTTTCTTGGACGGTTAAATCAGAAATGTTGGGATTACGACGTGATACCTCTTATGGGTGAAGAAACAAAAAACCTGTAGACTACAAGTTATATAATCTTATTACATAGCCTACCTATATGGACAAACGCGGTTTTTAATGTCTATTTGAAGAGTGTTTTAGACATACAGATAAAATTTCACACCATAGCGTTGACTGGAAGTGACATTACTTATAAAAAATTAAGTAAAATAGAAGAAAGTAAATTGCACGAAGCGGATAGCTGTTGAAAGCTTCATGAAGAAGAAAAATAACAAATGAAACAATTCGTAAACAGTTATAAATGGGCTATTCCATATGAAATCGATCAGTAAAAAACCTCTAATTTTTTTACCCTAATTTTTTCCCTATGTATACAAGTTGCTGAGGAGAGTGCATTTGCAAAAATATACTATTGAAAGTCAAACGGTTTTCGTATTGTTGAATGACAAATTTAGCGTATTTTAGAAAAACAAGCCTCTTTCAGCGCTCAGAACTCTAGAACCATTTACTGCAGAACATTGAACGAGAGCTCATTTTGATGCTGACATTTGGTAGCTTATGATAAGAAGTAATCCTTATTTCTATTGTATATAGAGAGACATAATCTGATTTTACTTACTTTTAGGCTTTTTGCCCATTTGTAAAAAATGTAAAAAAATATTGAGAAAAAACCTTGCATTATTAAGAGGAATTCGGCATTGTTTGCTTAGTGTCACGGCAATAAGTTTCGAGGGTATTAAATACATTATTTTCATACGCCTGGACTTGAACGGCGCAGTACCGCTCGCACTGGCCGAGAGATGAAGAGAATCGAGCGTTGGGCGTCATTTTACTCCTGTGTTTATGAAAACCTGTAATAAAGCTAGCCCAGCTGTGCGCTACTAGACGAAACATCACGTGTTTGTCTCCTGGCCTTGCTTCCCTCGGCTAGATCCCGCCTCACAGTCAGCTGGTTAGCTCACGCGCGTACTATTTATTTTCTTTATTTGATATTTTCAATACTTTCTTATCAACGGTGCACCAGTAAAAAATACGTGTTTATTTGTACTTTCAATGCGGAATCTAACCATATGTTTTAAAAATATTTTTTCGTGGGCAAAGGCGTCTTAGTGAAGAAAAAATCTAAATTTCTCCATTTCCATAAAAAGTACGAAAAACTGTTTACCATGTCAATATAAACTTTAACTTTTCAGCATCAAAATAAACCATGGTTTTGATCATTGGGTGAAAGGGTTTCGGAGCCACAACAGTTTAAAGTTGCTAATTTTACGAAAACACGATAAATTTAAATATTTTTTAATTTAAACACTATGAAGTTCTGATGCCTCAAACTTTGCACAAAGCATTGTATCACAGTTGTCTACGGACAGAAAAAGTTTCATTGTATTTAAAAATTGCAAGGTCAATTTTCTCTATATTTCGGTCGATTTGAGATGGAATAGCCCAAATATATATTGTATTCCTTGGACCGCTTTGAAAATCATCAAAAAGGAAGAAAGGAAGAAATGTTGCAATGAAATTAAGAAGACACTAAATATAGTAAACGGGAACAGAAAAAGGAGCTACAAACATCTCGTTTTGTTTACATTTCACTGCCTTGAACTCGGAACATGTAGCAATGATTATGTAGCCGGAACATGTACCTTCTCTCTGTTCCTCTGGACGGAACATCTTTTTATGCTTACGCCATAATATGTAATACATAATCACAAAAACATAAGAATACAACAGAAGCAAAAAAACAAAAAATACATCACACTAACATACGAAAACAGAAACACACACACGATTGCAACCTCATTCAAGAAATTAAATTACAACTTCGCATACAGAACATATAACTCTCTACAAAAACATCTCAACACACAAACAACACAAACAAACAAATACAACCACACAGGAGTATACAAACTCAAATATAACACTTGCAGCAACTTCTACATATGACAGACAGGCAGATCATTTCAAACACTTTACAAAGAACACATCACATCCATAACAAAATTACGAAACACCTCCACATATGCAGAACACATCACAAATGCTAACCACACCTACAGAGACATCAACACAGACATGGAAATACTACACATCCAACCAAAAAGTCAGAAACTAAACACACTAGAACAATATAAAATATACAGACACATAAAAACACACCCCAATGAAATTCTCAACACAACTCAATTTGGGAACACACACACTCTTTGACTCCACTTTACACCACACGAACACACCCTCACAGGAAACAAAACAAGAGACGCCAAGACCAACAAGGACCAGTTCTGAGGATGACCCATAATAGATCGAAACATGTAAACAAGGTACGTTAGAATTTAACACAAAGTCTTATCATACATATTCCGAAGTGATTCAGTGTTAAAAGTTGTCTAATCAAGATGTGCGATGAAAGAGTAATGGAACGGAGAAAAATTATTTCCGGCGCCGGGATTTGAACCCGGGGTTTCAGCTCTACGTGCTGACGCTTTATCCACTAAGCCACACCGGATACCACCCCGGCGTCGGACAGAATCGTCTCAGATTAAGCTCCAACTCTTGGGTTCCCTCTAGTGGCCGCCCTCTGCACTACGTCGTAGATGTCTATGAACGTAGGACTAAAGTCCACACATGTGCTGAGGTGCACTCGTTATGAGTGACTTGTTGGCCGGGATCCGACGGAATAAGCGCCGTCTTAAATCACGAAGTGATTTACGCATATTATACAGGGTGCGTCAGAAAGAACGGATGGATTTCACATGGCAAGAAAATTGTAAAGATTCATCAAATCAAAAATGTATTGTTATCAACATATTCACCAATACATGCAGTTTATTTATGTAAAACAACATTATCCATATGATGTCCTTGGCTTTCAATACAGGCATCGAGGCGTTTTCTGATGTTCGCCATCACTTTCACAGTCATAGCTGGTGCAATTGCCACGATTTCTTCACGAATCGCTGTCTTCAGTTCGTCCAGTGTATGTGATCGATGTTTACAAACTTACGCCTTCAAATGGTCCCAAAGAAAGAAGTCGCAGGGCGCGAGATCTTACCGTAGCCTCGGACAATCTCAGTGCAATAGAATTTCGTCCAGGTGATTTCTTCTTTAATGTTGAACCTGTGATACGAAATGAAGCCACCCACCGCAAAATTGTATTCCGAGTTGGAATCCTAGCGTGACATCCGATGTCGAAATGAGTCCTGAGTGGCGATCACAGACTCTTCATTTTTCAAAAATGTCTCTACGATGAAAGCACGTTGTACACCAGACCAACACCATATTCTCAACTGAAACTGCATTCTATGGCTGACCCAACAGTCGCGGTCCCCCTCACTATATCTCTCTCCTCGTTGCGTATCGATAGTTTGTAATCCATCCGTTCTTTCTGACGCACTCTTTATATATTATTTTAATGTACCGAAGTACATATCCCGGCCAACTAGTCACTCATTACGAGTGCACCTCAGCACATGTGTGGACTTTAGTCCTACGTTCATAGACATCTATGACGTAGTGCAGAGGGCGGCCACTAGAGGGAACCCAAGAGTTGGAGCTTAATCTGAGACAATTCTGTCCGACGCCGGGTGGTATCCGGTGTGGCTTAGTGGAAAAACCGTCAGCACGTAGAGCTGAAAACCCGGGTTCAAATCCCCGCGCCGGAAAGAATTTTTCTCCGTTCCATTACTCTTTCATCGTATGATGACGCAGAATATCTGCATGGAAATATCATATGTACTTCGGTACATTAAAATAATATATATAACCAAGATGTATAATAACTAGAGTCTGAGTTTGGTTAATTTTGAATACATGTTAGATGCTGCCCGCAGTACACTCCGGCACAGATAGACTCCGCCCCCTTTTGCGCGACGTTACACCACAGATTCCTGGGACGGGCCGTAGAAACATTTTCTTAGTTATTTTTTACATGGTCGAAAGTGAGGTTTGAGGTATGAATTAAGAAACGAATACTTGAAACAGTTTCGTCCTCATAACATACAATATTTTATTTCATGCTATGTTGAATTTCCGTATTTTTATTTAAAGAACATTAAGATGAAGACATTATGCTTAGTTCTTCTTCTTCTTCTTCTTCTTCTTCTTCTTCTTCTTCAGTAGGTGCTACAACTTCGTCGAAGATTTGACCTTCTCAATTAATTTACGCCATTCCTTTCTGTTATGAACAAGATTTGGCCAATTCTTTACATTCAGTGTTTTCAAATCGTTGGTTATATTTCCCTTCCATCTACTTTTTGGTCTTCCTTTTGTTCTTTTACTGATGGGGTTCCATTTATATATTTTCTTAACTGTTTTACCTTCGTCGATACGATTGATATGGCCAAACCATGCCATCCCTTGCGCTTTGATATAGTTTACTATGTGTTGGTTTTTTATTAAAATATTTATCTCTTTATTATTTCTAATTCTCCACTCATCGTTTGCATCCTTTATTGGGCCAAATATCCTTCTTAGTATATTATTTTATATTATTTTAATGTACCGAACTACATATGATATTTCCATGCATATATTCTGCGTCATCATACGATGAAAGAGTAATGGAACGGAGGAAAATTCTCTCCGGCGCCGGGATTTGATCCCGGGCTTTCAGCTCTACGTGCTGACGATTTATCCACTAAGCCACACCGGATTCCACCCCGGCGTCGGAAGAATCGTCTCAGTTTTATGTTCCAACTCTTGGGTTCCCTCTAGTGGCCGCCCTCTGCACTACATCATAGATATCTATGAACCTAGGACCGAAGTCCACACATGTGCTGAGGTGAACTCGTAATGATTGACTAGTTGGCCGGGATCCGACGGAATAAGCGCCGTCTTAAATCACGAAGTGATTTACGGATATCATATATATTATTTTAACTGGCCTTCTGTGCCCAAGGTTGCGGGTTCGATCCCGGGCCAGGTCGATGGCATTTAAGTGTGCTTAAATGCGACAGGCTCATGTCAGTAGATTTACTGGCATGTAAAAGAACTCCTGCGGGACAAAATTCCGGCACATCCGGCAACGCTGATATAACCTCTGCAGTTGCGAGCGTCGTTAAATAAAACATAACATTTTTTAACATTATTATTTTAATGTACCGAAGTACACATGATATTTCCATGCATATATTCTGCGTCATCATACGATGAAAGAGTAATGGAACGGAGAAAAATTCTCTCCGGCGCCGGGATTTGAACCCGGGTTTTCAGCTCTACGTGCTGACGCTTTATCCACTAAGCCACACCGGATTCCACCCCGACGTCGAAAGAATCGTCTCAGTTTTAAGTTCCAACTCTTGGGTTCCCTCTAGTGGCTTCGGTACATTAAAATAAAATAATATATATGATATGCGTAAATCACTTCGTGATTTAAGACGGCGCTTATTCCGTCGGATCCCGGCCAACTAGTCACTCATTACGAGTGCACCTCAGCACATGTGTGGACTTCGGTCCTAGGTTCATAGATATCTATGACGTAGTGCAGAGGGCGGCCACTAGAGGGAACCCAAGAGTTGGAACTTAAAACTGAGATGATTCTTCCGACGCCGGGGTGGAATCCGGTGTGGCTTAGTGGATAAAGCATCAGCACGTAGAGCTGAAAACCCGGGTTCAAATCCCGGCGCCGGAGAGAATTTTTCTCCGTTCCATTACTCTTTCATCCTTCTTAGTATTTTCCTTTCAAAAACCAGGAGCTTTTGATTAGACAATTCAGTTAGAGTCCTGGTTTCACTTCTATATGTTACAATTGGTCTTATTACTGTTAAATATAGTCTTAATTTTGCTTGTTTGGATGCATATTTGCTTTTGAATAGGTTAAGATTTGCAAAATATGCTTTATTTGCCATAACAATTATGCTTAGTTCAAGGTCCATAATTCAAGCAGTCGACACCATTAATGATAGAATAGTTTTAAACCTACAAACAATAATTGAGGCGTCTAGAATCAAAATCCTCCAAGTCCATAAAACAAAATTTGTGGGAAAATGGAAAAAACTGTTTCCATATAAATAAACATTCTTGAGATATAAACAATGCTTTTATCAAGTATTTCATTATCATTAGATACGTTTAAACAAATTACAGGATTGCCCCCTCATTGAAACTACAAATTCGTGAGGTTAAATTAGCACCTAACTGATTTTGAAACTGAAAAGTGTATTTGGAGGCTTTTGAAAGTAAGAGAATTAGTTCTAAGCATAAAAATGAGTCAAAAAGGAAAACATTTTAACTTAAACCTTAGAAATTATGTTGGCAATGAAACCCAGACATGAAGTATGACTATGCACATGCTTTAAACATAGGCTAACAGCAGTATAAATTTGAATATATGTTGCACTTTTTAAGTTCATACAAATTTTACACAATATTGTCACATTCCTCTTCCTCCAGATTAACAGTTTCTTCCTCGTCTTCTTATTCTTAACGTTCAGTTCTCTTGTTTTTTCTTGTTACTAACTTTGCAACAACGGTGTCAGTTCTATAGTTAAACTCATCTTGCACTGTTATCTGTTCTTTCAATGCAGATCGTCTTAAAATAAATATTTTACAGGGACTGAACTTAAAATAGCAGGAGATCTTAAAATTATGTCTGTCTCTTTCTTGCAGTCTTGAAGAGGTAGGCCTACATCTTCATTTTCAAGTTTAAAGACTGTTCCATGTTTGCCAATAATATCTTTATATTCTTGGGGATCTACAATCACTTCCTTGTTTCTTTTTCGATTACTCCAAATATGCGATCGGGAGGGAGAAATGAATGCCCAAGCACAGGAAATGTAATTTACTCTTTTTTAATAGTTAGGGGTGCTTCACTGAGTAGCCATTTAGAGCACATTCCAATCATTGTTGTATTTTTATTTTGTGCAGCAATAAAATTGTCTTATTGCTGATTATCTGATGAAGAGTAGAAAACGGAATGGAACTTCTTTATGTCCAACAAACTTAAACTGTTGGATTTCCATTTACTGCCAACAGCATGATTACAAGCTGGTATAGCAGGAGGGCACAAGAGGAGTACCGACAAAATTATGTAATTAATTATTAATTGGTAAGATAGGCCGACAGTATGTTATAATAATTTAATACTGTACATAATATTTATTTTCATCATATTATGTTTTCTATGTGATGAAAATATAATTTCAACCACACATACTTTTCTTTCCTTTTCATTTCTCCTTTCCATTTCTCCCTATTTAGTGTTTTTACAGGAGCTTTTCTTTGTGAACATTTTTGTAACTCACTGCTCATTCTATCCACCATTTCACTGAATATTATTAGAGTAGAAATTAAACTTATTAAGGTTTAACAAGAGCTTAACCACACAAATAATAAATCAACATCGCACAGCTGAGGAATTCTGAGTAAAGCAGGCCCACAACCTGATTGGCAGAAAGGGACTTGGATGTTTTTGAAACTAACAATGGCCGAAATTCAGTTGGATCTAGCGGATATTGAAACTAATCCTAACTTTTGTCTAGCATTTTCAGAGGAATGCAGCGGATATTGCAGAAAAATAATGCCAGCATCGGATTGGCCATGCGAAGATACACAGAAAAATAACTTTATCTCATTTGTTTTCTTCGATGGACTTGGCGGGTTTTGATTCTAGACGCCTCAATTATTAGTTTGATGAAACGTTATTATGAATGTCGTAGAAAATTCTCTGCCAAATTATTAACATGATTTTGAAGAAAACTGTGAGAAGAATGGGATTTAGTTATTCCGTGCGAAAACAAAACTTTCCGTTGTTATGATGTACCAATTAAAGTTTGAAAAATAAACTGCAGTGAGCCAGCAATTTTATATGTTAGTACACACGTTTTCAAGATTAAGAAACTGGTTTTAAGTCTTCAAATAAAAATTGGTTTAATGCAATTTTATTTTGAATGTGGTAGAAACTTTACTGCAGGGTTAAGAAGATTTCAAGATAAGAATGCATAAAACCTCGGTCACCAACAGCAATGTAATGAAGACGTCTATAGGGAGATCTCCTTTACGCCAACTACTTTGTATTCCGAATGCATATCTCGGCATATCCAAGGGTGAGTCTTGGAATTGATTTCTCCTCAGAATTTCCATATTGATCTCGAATTCAGCGCTAACCTATTACCAGAAATTACAATCTCTGCTTTCCTTTAGTTATTTACACATTACCAGTTAGAAGTCTATACCAATTGCGGGAAATACCGTGCATAGAATGACCAGATTATGGATGCTACTGAACGCCACGCTGTTGATTGTTGATTTCCCTCAAGTTGAATTTTAAAAAATTGCCTAAAACTATTCTTTGATATGTGTAGAAGTGCAGAACACAATATATATTACTTTATTGGCCATCTTTCACGATTGAAGGTCATTAGTAGGCATTTTTAAATGGCTTATGCTGTGGGATATTAATACCACGCTGCTGTTCGTTGATTTTCCGCAACTTTGATTTTCTGACATGGTAGTTACAAAAATGGATATAACTCTGAAACCACTACAGGGAAGTTCATGAAATTTTGAACACATCTTTAGCAGGCTATAAGTCAACTTTTGTCTAGATTAGAATTTTTATGTTTTATGTATATGTGAAAATAGTGTCCGTTATGCAAATCACTGACCATAAAATAATAATTCATAATGTTCATAAGCTTGTATTATTGTACCCATGTGAAATATTGAAAATCTAATCTGAAAATTTTGTACATTGGTTTTTGTGACTAAAATGCTTAAATAATTTTGTGAATATCTAAGAAAACTGAGTTATATCAATTTTAGTAAATTCCTATGCCAGGGGATTTTTTTAAATTTGGGCCCCTTAATTTTCAAACTCTTTTGGGAGTGGATTTAAGGTTTCAGTTACATGACTGTGACATACCAAAAAAACTGAAATATTAAACAAATAAGAAATAAATTAGAAATTTCACCATTATTTTCCTTTAATATTATCTAACCCATACTTGCACAAATAGCGCTCAACGAGCGCGCGCGCTCCTTCAGAGCGGGAGAATCATGTTTACCTCCCGCCGAAACGGAGAGGAAGATACGTCAGAATGACATATTCTTGCTATAGGTAGAGGAGAGGGAAACGACCACTCAGTTATCTAGTGGAGTGCAGTGTGTAGGCCTATTCTCAGTAACTGTTTCACGTTGCTTACCTACTGCTACAGTACAGTATGGAGGAATCTAAAAGATGGAACATAACATTTAACATTTAACGATTTACAGCTCGAACTTATTGATCTTCAATGTGACTTAAGGGCTAAAGATCATTTGAATAATACTACTAGTCTGGTTGAGTTTTACAAGACTAAACATTAGGAATAATATCCACGACTACACAGGCTGGCTGTGAAAATGATTGCTATGTTTGGCTCAACATTCATATTTGTGAGTAACTGTTTTCTATAATCAACTTTAATAAAGACAGACATCGAACATCTGTAACTGATGTTTCATTACGATCAGTAGGCTACTGTTCCTTTCAGCTGCCAACAGCATAAAAGCTCGTTTTGATGTACTGATAAATAAAAATGTAACAAAATGATATTGTACATTTAAGTAGCTATAGAATTTCTATTATTTCTGTAAAATAAATATTTCATTCTTATTATAAGTCCAAGATAGTTTTGCAAACACTGAACGGGAATTCATTTCATAAAACTCGTAATAGTACTTTCTTTTGTGTATATTTTGTACGAGATCACCCCTTCTTCCAGTCCACCCTTATACAGAGCGCAGCTAATATCTGGATCCCGCCCATGAGCTGTGAGCCGGCTCGGAGAGCGCAAACCTTGTGCAGGCCTGATCTGACCTATAGGCCTATGCATTTTTTCCGTATATTTTACGGAACACTCCATTGAATAAATTCGAAGAGGAAATGTTTCTTAATTAAACATGCCTTACTTACTGGCTTGCCCTCACATAAGCCCGCCATTGGTCCCTATCCTGAGCAAGATTAAACCAGTCTCTACCATCATATCCCACCTCCCTCAAATCCATTTTAATATTACCTTCCCATCTACGTCTCGGCCTCCCCAAAGGTCTTTTCCCCTCCGGCCTCCCAACTAACACTCTATATGCATTTCTGGATTCGCCCATACGTGCTACATGCCCTGCCCATCTCAAACGTCTCGATTTAATTTTCTGATTATATCAGGTGAAGAATACAATGCGTGCGGTTCTGTGTTGTGTAACTTTCTCCATTCTCCTGTAACGCCATCCCTCTTAGCCCCAAATATTTTCCTAAGAACCTTATTCTCAAAAACCCTCAATCTCTGTTCCTCTCTCAAAGTGAGAGTCCAAGTTTCACAGCCATACAGAACAACCGGTAATATAACTTTTTAATAAATTCTAACTTTCAGATTTTTTGACAGCAGACTAGATGACAAAATCTTCTCAACCGAATAATAACAGGCATTTCCCATATTTATTCTGCGTTTCATTTCCTCCCGAGTGTCATTTTTATTTGTTACTGTTGCTCCAAGATATTTGAAATTTTTCCACCTCTTCGAAGGATAAATCTCCAACTTGTATAGTTCCATTTCGTACAATACTCTGATCACGAGACATAATCATATACTTAATCTTTTCGGGATTTACTTCCAACCATATCACTTTACTTGCTTCAAGTAAAATTTCCGTGTTTTCCCTAATCGTTTGTGTATTTCTCCTAACATATTCACGTCATCCGCATAGACAAGAAGCTGATGTAACCCGTTCAATTCCAAACCCTTTTGTGTTATCCTGAACTTTCCTGATGGCATATTCTAAAGCGAAGTTAAAAAGTAAAGGTGATAGTGCATCTCCCTGCTTTAGCCCGCAGTGAATTGGAAAAGCATCAGATAGAAACTGGCCTATACGGACGTTTCACTAAGACACATTTTAATTAATCGAACTAGTTTCTTGGGAATACCAAATTCAGTAAGAATATTATATAAAACTTCTCTCTTAACCGAGGCATACGCCTTTTTTTAAATCTGTGAATAACTGATGTACTGTACCCTTATACTCCCATTTTTTCTCCAATATCTGTCGAATACAAAAAAATCTGTTCAATAGTCGATCTAATACGAATTAAACATGCCTAAGAGTAAATAAAGCAATCAATTTTGTTATTGGTATTGGACCATTAAAACATCAATTATGACCCATAATAAATTCGGTTAGTGGTACAGTTAATATCCTAAATTTAAAATAGTGGTACGTCATTGGAAAAGGTTGACAAGCTCTGCTAAAAGTAAAACAAATTAGAGAAAGAATGGTTCTCAAACATATGTTTAAGTTGCCCTCATTGAAGAAGACTCTCTATCCACTTGTTCTGAAGAGTTACTCAATCTCAGGCCTATTAATTATTCCATAAAGAGAATAATGTTGAATATGTTCGTAATTACAACTTTCTTCTAAGCGTCCCCAAACTATTAATTCAAAGTTGTATGTCCAAACTACGACATATTTGCATAAGGTGGACGGGATGACTTCATCGGATGGTGGCACTAATGCGAGCAGATTATGTACCGTTAGTCACAACTGGTCCCTAGCAGGCCACGCCCGTAACCTCTCTGTAATACAGCAGGGATGACGGTGACTCACTGTGTCTCCAGTAACAAAACCGGCCGTTTCTTGACTCGTTCATGCCCAAAAATAAGGACCTCTACTCTATTTGCACATAAGTAATGGATATTATAACCAAATTTGTGAGTCTGGCCATCTGGCCAACAAGTGTTACTTTGAACAGGTGCTACAATCTGACAAGTTTGACAAGTTATTGTGTGTGTGTTGAAAGCCACGTATGTTTTAATAAACACAGCGCTAGAGACGCAAAACTTCATCATTTGCAAACACTATGTGATGCAATAAAAAAACAGTTATGGGGAAGAAAGAAATGACGCACTAATGACATTGTATACAGATTGAAGTAAATTCTTATGCATTTATTTGCAAGGACTATTACACTTTTACGACCACATATTACTTTTGACCAATAAAACGGAACTAAAGGACGTGTTTCAATCAATCATGACTGCTTATCGCTACAATTTTATCACTTTTCTAGCATTTGTTTATTTTTATCACTTTGTTTTTATCACTTTCCTAGAATTTGTTTCGTTGTTTTCTGCATAGATAGTAGACTGAAAATGGCGGCTCCAGCTAATAATATCCCATTCAGTGAAATAAATTATATCATTAATAACAAAATAAAAACCTATAAACACCAAAATAATTCTAAAAATAAATAAAAAGATTAATCTAATAAAAGAAATTGATATATACACCGTTCAAACGTTTTGATGAAGGTAACATCTATGAAATAGAATTTTAATAAGTCAATTAATAGGCTATCTATTGTATTGTACAATCTGATACGTTTGGTTATGAATAATACTAATTTATTGTTATAAAGCTATTATAATAGTAGGAAAATTTTCTTGCTGGTTATATTATGATTTAAAGATGGGAGTTTCCATATATGACAATCAATCAATCAATCGTTTATTAATGTCATGAGCAACAGTTAGTTGAATTAGACATAAAATACACTAAATTACAAGAGATAATATTTGACATAAAATATAAAAACAGATGAATACAACAATACAAATTAAATGCAATGCTGGTAATAATAATAATAATAATAATAATAATAATAATAATAATAATAATAATAATAATAATAATAATAATAATAATAATAATCGTAATAATAAAGAGCAGTGCACTTACAAATTTAGAAAACATTTACAGTGGAGTCAAGAAATTCACTAATACTATAGAATGGATGGTTGATTAATCAATTATACAAAACAGATTTAAATTGTCTAGAATTTGCAACATGCGCCTTTTGTGGTAACTTATTAAACATTGTTATACCAATAGAATTAAACCTTTTTTGGACTTACTTACTCTAACTCTAGGTTCTGAAAGACAATAATTGTACCTTGCATTATAGTGTTGAAGAATGCATAATCGGAAAGGACAAATAAAAATCGTAGATGATTAAAATGGCTATTAAAAATCAACAGCGGGCACAATGTGTTCTTTGGTATGCTAAATTTGAGAGTGTTAAAAGAGTTCAAAGGGAATTTCGACGTGAGTATGGTGTGCGTAATGTACCTAAATACGATTCCATAATATTGTGGTATCGAACATTTGTAGAAACAGGTTCTGTGTTTAAAAAATGCAGGAGATCGCAGGCGAAACCCAGTACGATAAGCAGCTATCTCTTGGCTTGGCCCCCAAACTGTTCAGATCTAACCCTTTCTGACTTCTTCGTGTAGGGTTTTGTTAAAGACATTGCCTATTCACAGAACGCAGGAACATTGATGATCTGAGAGTAAAAATTACTCAAGCTTTTCAACAAATCACCCCTCTTATGTTACAACGGACATTGCATCACCGTTATGAGTTGTGCAGGGTGCGCAATGGGGGTCATGTTGAGCTCTGAGAAATCTCCCATCTTTCAGTGTTGCATGCACAAAATTTCAACGAATAAAGTTCAGTAGTAAATGTTTACGGTGTTTTTATTTTATCCATACGCAAACGCATCACCCTGTACTTTAAATTTTTAAACTATTTTAGATGTAATTGATTTTAACCTTGACATTGTTTGTATTCTAAGCCTGTGAAGTGTTCATACATTGTAACATTCATACCTAAATGATTTGAAGATGTCAAAACTTTTGCCGAAAACGTTCATCTATGTAACACTGTCATACAAATTGTTCTAATTTATTGAATAAATTTTTCTTAGCATTTGATAAGCTATTTTGGACCGAAAACACATAATAAATAATTTCTAGATTTTGTAAGCTTCATATCATAAACGTGTTGAGAATTTAACAATATTGTTTTGAACATAAAATTACTCTGGATTAAAATCTCAACTGGACGAAAATTTATGGTGGACGTAAATACTGTGGACGGAATATCACTGGAAAGTCAGTCTGGGAATCAATTCCTGTATTTTAAAATGCACATTTTTTCTGGAAAAACATTCAAAATACAGCAAAATGGTATTTTACTTTTTTGTTGTCCTTTACTAAAGAAATCATCCACCAGAATTAATGAGATTGCTTACAGTATTATGCTTTACATCTGACTTTGACAGAAGAGATGGATAAGCGCAACTGCTCTATGTGACAGGCAACAATGAGTGCGGGTCTAACTTTTTTCTTCTTTCAGTTTTCATCGCGACGTTGTTGTAGCTAGCTAAATATTTCATATCGCAACATATCAGTACAACCAAACACAAAAATGCACTTTCCAAGGCTACTGGGAAGAATATTTCTTTGCCTCCAACAGTAATTGCAACATCGATTCGAAAATTTCAATTTGCATTCGACTAACCTAAAGTTTTTCTTGCTGCCGAAGTCCCTTTGTGGAAAGTGCAAGGTTGTGGGTCTAGTACAAGATTTTTGTAATTGCCTTTTATTGCGTATTTTAGCTATTTATAATGCCTTTTGGCCTGCCTATTTTAGCTATTTATAATGCCTTTTTGCTTTGTTATTTTAGCTATTTATAATGCCTTTTGGCCTGCCTATTTTATCTATTTATAATGCCTTCTTGCTTGCCTATTTTAGCTATTTATAATGCCTTTTGGCCTGCCCATTTTAGCTATTTATAATGCCATTTGGCCTGCCTATTTTAGCTATTTATAATGCCTTTTTGCTTGCCTATTTTAGCTATTTATAATGCCTTTTGTCCTGCCCATTTTAGCTATTTATAATGCCTTTTGGCCTGCCTATTTTAGCTATTTATAATGCCTTTTTGCTTGCCTATTTTAGCTATTTATAATGCCTTTTGGCCTGCCCATTTTAGCTATTTATAATGCCTTTTGGCCTGCCTATTTTAACTATTTATAACAACTTTTTGCTTGCCTATTTTAGCTATTTATAATCCCTTTTGGCCTGCCTATTTTAGCTGTTTATAATCCCTTTTGACCTGCTTATTTTAGCTATTTATAATCCCTTTTGGCCTGCCTATTTTAGCTGTTTATAATCCCTTTTGGCCTGTCTATTTTAGCTATTTATAATGCCTTTTTTGCTTGTCTATTTTAATGATTAATAATGCCTAAACTTCCGGTCTCTGCTGATAACTTTATAACCCACATCTGGTTTCAGCTTAGATTTAAATCAGAATCTTCTTCTTATTAGTGAATGAGGAGACATATAAATTCATTTCTGATAGATGAATCATTACACGAAAGCAAGAATTAATTCTCCAAACACTCGCACTGTTTACCAAGTATTTCGGAATTGACGGCACAATTTTGTTTACGATTAGAGAATGATTTACAGGCTTCCGCCCGCTCTCGCAGCGGTCACCTTGATCTGACCCCGCGGACTAATAAAGCCCTACAATGAAGGACTGCTGAACGCTGGCTCCAATGAAACATCAATCACAAGCGATTGAAAGCTGGACAAACTGACAAGGTTTGAAAGAGTGTACACGTCATAGGAATCACTTCACTGGTACATTGTATAATTTAATCCATTTCGATTGCCCACAGAAAATTACTTGTGTGGGTGTGTGGACCATTCTCTCGATAAACAATTTTTTCCTATACCCACCCCTCTTCTAATAGATGGACTGAAATAATTTATGTTCTGTGTTACTGTGTTGTTGGTTGTCAGCTTCTCTCCCCCCCCCCCTCTATTGTAGAAGATAACATCGCTGCAATTTTACCGCAACAATGCGTGGAGTGTCGCAGCGGTTGCACAATACGCTGGCTTCGCAATAATCATCGCTTCAACCCCCGTGAGACTAAATAAATAGCGGGTGTCCGTGCAGAAATGGCCAGCGGCCTCTGGCTATATGAGCCGGATTATATATGGCTTCTGCTCTCTCTCCAGGTATGACGTCATGCGACTGTTTACACAAATGTACACGCACAACATGGGATTCTTAAACAATAGCTGCGAGAGATCCCATTAGTTCATACGCTTTTGTGTTAATTGATGTCGGTTTAACACTCGCTTGCAAACTGAATACTAGCATTACTGTAACCTGTACAAAATGGCCGTCGACACTGACCGCATGTGTGAGAATATTATTACAATATTAACACTTCTGTTTTGAATAACAGCAGCGCTCACAACACATAGTTCATCATTGTACGTGCGGTTGAAACGGTATGTAAAAATTATTTTGATTGTTTTGCCCACATGTACTTCTTTCATTAACAGTTGTGTTCCAATGCGTGTAATTCTCACTGTCTCACGAAGGAAACATGACGTTATCAGATTTTATCTCGCTTATACTTTTATTCATTCATAGTGCTCTGTCCAAGAACAGGTATTTCACTGCAAACTCAGCATTCTTTAATCTTCCCTATTTCCCGTCTTCCTTTTAAAGCCTGTGTGGTGAAACTTGTGTCACTGTGAAATGAGAGAGAAAGGAGATATGTCCTACTTCGTCTGTGTTGTTATGGCGATGGGGGAGTGGAGTGATGCCCTCCATCCATCCAGTGTAGGAAGGAACTAGTTGATACTTTCTGTAGCACTAAATAAAATAACAAAATATCTCTCTTCGTAGAAGTGTAGTTCCGTCACTGAGTTTGTCTTCCAAGAAACTCAGTTCCGGTAGCTTTATCTCGCTTGTACTTTCATTCATTCATAGTGCTCTGTCCAAGGACAGGTATTTCACTGCAAACTCAGCATTCTTTAATCTTCCCCATTTTCCGTCTTCCTTTTAAAGCCTGTGTGATGAATCTTGTCTCACTGTGAAATGAGAGAGGAAGGAGATATGTCATACTTTGTGTTGTTATGATGATGGGGGAGTGGAGTGATGCCCTCCATCCATCCAGTGGCGGAAGGGACTAGTTGATACATTCTATAGCACAAAATAAAATAACAAATTATCTCTCTTCGTAGATGTGTAGTTCCGTCACTGAGCTTGTCTTTCAAGAAATTGAGTTTCGGTAGCCTGTACAATAACAAGGTTTTGAAAGGAATCCTGAAAATTTACAACCCTCCTATAATCTCCACACTCATTTGAAGGGACTTGGTTTAATTGCTACTGAGACAAGATAAACCAAAACAGGTATAGTCTCCACATATGATCCATTATTTCAATGTTGCCTATCACCTGATATCTTCTTCTGCCCCGAACTTTCCTCCCGTTCACTATTATTTCCAATGCATCCTTCAGTACGCAGTTTCTTCTTAGCGAGTGACCCACCAATTTTGTTTTCTCTTCCTGATCAGTTTCAGCATATTTATTTCTTCACCCACTGTTTCTAGCACAGCTTCATTTGTTAATGTCTGCCCATTTAACACTCTCCATTCTTCTCAATATCCACATTTCACTACATTTTTTATATTCTAGTAATATTTAACTTATTTTATATATTTGTTTTTATATTTCCCGATAAT
Organism: Periplaneta americana; assembly: GCA_025594305.2. Taxonomy (NCBI): domain Eukaryota; kingdom Metazoa; phylum Arthropoda; class Insecta; order Blattodea; family Blattidae; genus Periplaneta; species Periplaneta americana. Next base: position 20,622,977 of record JAJSOF020000023.1, on the reverse strand, counting down.
CGTATATCTGTAATATGATAACTCGAGCGACATATAATCGTAATTTTCCTTACTGTATGAACTTAAAAATATTGTGTTCATTTTATGCTTTGTACTTCACTATTTTATTATTATTATTATTATTATTATTATTATTATTATTATTATTATCTTAAATTTTTATACTTTGTATGTCTCATTTATTTTGACCTACTGTTCACATTTTATTATGCATTTTCCTTTCTTTATATATGTTATAGATTATGTCTGATTTCTGATGACTTGTTGTTTACATTATATTATGGTTATCTACTTCAGTTTTATGTGTAAAATTGTAGTGTACTTACTTACTGGCTTTTAAGGAACCCGGAGGTTCATTGCCGGCCTCACATAAGCCCGCCATCGGTCCCTATCCTGAGCAAGATTAATCCATTCTCTATCAGCATATCCCACCTCCCTCAAATCCATTTTAATATTATCTTCGCATCTACGTCTCGGCCTCCCTAAAGGTCTTTTTCCCTCCGGCCTCCCAACTAACACTTCATATGCATTTCTGGATTCGCCCATACGTGCTACATGCCCTGCCCATCTCAAACGTCTGGATTTAATGTTCCTAATTATGCTAGATGAAGAATACAATGCATGCAGTTCTGTGTTGTGTAACTTTCTCCATTCTCCTGTAACTTCATCCCTCTTAGCCCCAAATATTTTCCTAAGCAACTTATTCTCAAACACCCTTAACTTTTGTTCCTCTCTCAAAGTGAGAGTCCAAGTTTCACAACCATTGTAGTGTACTTTACTTTGTAAATTTGTAATGTTTTTTGAATAGCAGTTTTACTTCTGGTTGAGTGTTAGAGAAGGCCGTATGGCCAGATTAAATAAACCATTATTGTTGTTATTATTATTATTATTATTATTATTATTATTATTATTATTATTATTATTATTTCAAATGATTCTATTCTCTTCTCTTTACTTCGTCATAATGTTCATACTTCTGCCCTATACACCGCACACTCCACAGAAAGCACTAGGCCTACATAATTTTTTGTTACTATTGTCTGTTATCTTCTGCATTATTTACCACTCTCCATGGTGAATTGGTTTCTGTTCTTGTTTTGGCGCGTAACGCTTATAATACTCTACCGACATTAATAGAAAAAGTCGGTCTGGGTGGCACAGTCGGTAGAGTGCTGGTCTTCTGTGCTTGTGGTTGCGGGTTCGATCTCGGCCCAGATCATGGCATTTAATTGTGCTTAAATACGAAAGGCTCATGTCAGTAGATTTACTGGCATATAAAAGAACTCATGCGGGAAAAAATTCCGGCATATCGGCGACGCTGATATAACCTCTGCAGTTACGAGCGTCGTTAAATAAAATATAAAAAGTAACTCTTCCATCTTCTCTCTCTTTTATTTTATTACTGAAACTCATGTTTACAATATCATGCTCTTTCAACTACATTCCTTAATAAATAATATATTTTTCTTTATTTTTGTGTTAGAAGAAAATACTGATTTGACCCTTTTTAAATGAATTTATTTATATTTTATCAGACAATCTATCAAAGGTAGAGGAGTGATCTTGCATCATATTGTAGATATAACAGGCATAAATACACACAAAAAATTGCATCGCAGAATGTTGTATAGTTTTTTAGTTATGTGGGAAACGCTTCATCACTGCAGTGAACTGAATTTTGAAAAAAAAAAAAAAAAAAGTGTAAATAATTTTTTTTTAATAGTAGAAGAAAAATTTCATGTAGCAGAAGAACACTGTTTTATACCTACCAATTTTCATTACTATACAAGATATAGGCTAGTAACGGAGAAAAATAATGTTGAATATTTCCAAAATTTTACTGCTGTAAACTGTACCTAACCCCTTAAAGATATACGTGAACCGATCCTTTACGATTATTTCCGAAGTTTTACTAACATCAACTTACGTCACCAAATACGTCACTACAGACTTCAACATAGAGTTAGACGTTTAGAGGGCGACCGGGTGCGGAAACTTTCTAATATGTCATCCTCATTAACGGTATGTATTACTTCATTTCTCAGTCGGTGTAGTGCGAATTTCGGTATCGTGCAATAATTTTGCAAGTGTCACAAGTTCATAAATTTTGATTTGTATTTCCTTTGCAACTCAAAGTTAATAAAGCGATGAATTTTGCAGTTTATGCTAGACTTTTGTTTACGGAGGAAATTCCGCAGACGCTGCATTACGTAATCACATGGCGACTTCCGTTCTCAAGAGGAAGGAGCACAAGAGGGCTGCAAGGGCCACGGCGCGCGGAGCGGAAGAGCTGTGCTAGGAAAACAGTATGCAAATACGACTAGCTCCTCATACCAGTGCAGTGGCGGGCCCGTGGTCTTAGAACAAACCCGTGTTCACATAAATACTTCATTCATTCAATCATAGTGTTCTGCCGAAGGGCAGGTCTAACACTGCAAACCAAGCTTTCTTCAATCTCTCCTATTTTCTGCCTTCCTCTTAGTCTCCGCATATTATCCATGTATCTTAATGTCGTCTATTATCTTGAATCTTCTTCTGCCCCGAACTTTTCTCCAGAAATATAAAAAGAATTGGCTGGGTCACTGGCTGAGAAGAAACTGCATACTGAAGAATTCACTGTGAGGAACGGTGAACGGGAGAAGAGTTCGGGACAGAAGAACATATCAAATTACAGACGAGAGTGAGATATATGGATCATATGCGGAGATTTTTATTTGGTTTCCTATGAACACACCTTGACTATATGCCACGTGTCATAGCCCTTTAACTGAATCACTTGTTTCCATTAAACTTAAATTCTGATGAGTTTGTAGTGTAGGCCTACATTCTAGTAAGTTACGATTAATGTCATCAATTTCATCACACCCAAATAGTGGAGACTCTATAGTCTTGACGCTGTTATTCCCGGCGTGATTCCTCCTCATTGCTTAAGTAGGAAGTGAAGGATCTATAAAGACTAGGTAGGTAGTATCGTTCGCCATTTTTGTTCTTTCGTTGCCGAGCTACCATGCGACGAATGTATTTGCCACACCCGTTAAACATTATCATATCGTAGCTCCTATGATAATAAATCAAACGCACTGTAATTCAGCAAATAATTGAGCGGCGAATAACGTCTTCGTGTGCTTTCTGCGAACGCCAACGAAAGAGCCAAAATGGCGAGCGATTATATTAAGCATTTATCGAGTCTTAAGAAATGAATAACGTCTTCATAAGCGAATCACAAGACGCACACGTTTAAATGTAACGCGATTGGATGCCGAATATTAGATCGACGGGACTATAGTACTTTAATTTTATGGAGTTAAGGCCATATCTAATTTTGTTTTGTTAACAATTAATAATATTTCTTGCCTAATAGCGGGTATTTAATGAGCCGTGGTGTTTATTATTATCATATTGTAGCAACATCAAGTTTATATTTGAATATCATTCCCAACGACAAGGTCCAAACGAAAAGTTCCATACAGGAGTCCACGCCTGTGGAGTAACGGTCAGCGCGTCTGGCCGCGAAACCAGGTGGCCCGGGTTCGAATCCCGGTCGGGACAAGTTACCTGGTTGAGGTTTTTTCCGGGGTTTTCCCTCAACTCAATAGGAGCAAATGCTGGGTAATTTTCGGTGCTGGACCCCGGACTCATTTCACTGGCATTATCACCTTCATTTCATTCAGACGCTAAATAACGTAGATGTTGATACAGCGTCGTAAAATAACCCAATAAAATAAAAATAAATCCATACAGGAAAGTCCAGATACGTATTCGTCCATGATATTTAGTCTATAAACAAAAGGTCCAAAAGTAGAAATGTCCAAATTTAAAATGTCCAATAGACATAAAAGTCCAAAGTGCAAAAAAAAAATCCAAAATGCAAAATGGGCCATTATACAAAAATGTTTATTTAAAAGGGAGCAAACGTATGGAAGCAATACCAAGAGAAAAGACTCTAGACGGGAATGTTTCCAAGGTCACACACAAGTGATTAACTCACGAAAGCAATGTTTTTGTTGTTGTGGAAATGAAAGACTTCGAAAATTCTTAGTACTTTGTAGTAAATCTCAATAATAATTTTGAAGAAGAAATTATGGGGTTCGTCTAATATGTGGATACTAAATACATCAAAAGTAGGCCAGCAAGAGGAAGGAGGAGGGCTGTTCTCTCTAAGTTCGCACCTGAAATGTGGAATCTTTATGAATTAGTGTTAAATGGTCGCCAACGAACGAACAGTAACACACAAGACTGGCTTAGATTTATTTAAAATGCTCTCCATAGAAAAATATGTCGTCGTTGTTCCTGTAATAACTCCTATTTTTTTTTTTCGTTGTTGGTAACTCTATAGCATCTATTAGATGCTTTATGGTTGTGCTACCAGATGGAGTTACTTGTCAACAATGTGTAGGGCTCTGAGTTCTGCAGTCACAACTGGCCTACAACTATCCCTGATAAGTATCCAGTTCCTCATACACATGCCGACGCTAATATCCGCAGATGAACTCATGGCTGCACAGGCTGCTGATGAAAAACTTCAACATCTTCTTCAATCTGATTCGACCAGCTTAAAATTAACAAAAATTCCGCTGACTGAATCAAAGGAAGAAATTTATTGTGATGTTTCGACGTAGTCATTCGACCTTACATCCCATCTTGTCTTCGCAAGAAAGTTTTCGATAACATTCACAACCTGTCTCAACCTAGCGGTAAAGCAACTAATAAACTTATACAGCTCAAGTTTGTTTGGCCCAGAATGAATAAAGAAATTATGCTGTGGGCTCGTATGTGTCTTCAGTGCCAGAGAAGTAATATAAGTCGTCACCACAAAAATGTGCCCGTACACATTCCCATGCCAAGCGCGCGGTTCGCTCACATACATATAGATATCATTGGTCCGCTTCCAGTTGCCAAAGGTTTTCAGTATTCCCTGGGCCTGAAGCGGTCCCGATATCTGAAGTTTCTGCAGAGACTATTGTAGACGCATTCTTCAGGACTTGGATCGCAAGATTCAGCGCACCTGCCGCTTTTACAACAGACAGAGGTTCGCAATTTGAATCTGCTATTTTTCGAGCATTTTGTAATCTCATTGGTACTACAAAAATACGCACGACAGCCTTTCGTCCCGTCTCAAACGGCATGATAGAGAGTTGGCATAGATCACTGAAAGCCGCTACCATGTGTCACACGGGATCTAAATGTTGGATCGATATCTTACCGGCTGTCCTACTTGGATTGCGCTCCAGCATCAAAGAAGATTGTGATGCTTCGCCCGCAGAAATGGTTTACGGAGCGACGCTAAGACTTCCGGGGGAGTTTTTCGTCGACGACCAAACCGAACTGTCGCAGCGAGGCTTCGCTGAAAAATACAGACAGTTAATGCGCACTGTCAGATCGACCCCCGCTGCTCACCACTGCAACAGAAGAACTTTTCAGCATAAGACATTATAAACGTGTACGCATGTCTTTGTTCGTGTGGCAACTAAAGGATCCCTTGTACCACCGTATGAAGGACCGTATAGAATTCTTCGTAGGATATCTGACTACGTGTTTGAAGTCGATATTCACGGGAGCCCTAAAACCATTTCCACAGTAAGACTTAAGCCAGCTTTCTATGAAGTCTTCTCTGAAGATGATGGGAACAAGACCTCCGATCATCAACGACCAAGTTCTTCAAATCCCCCTCCATTCAGAACTTATCCTGGTGCAAGAAAAGTTTCGTGACTCAGCGTCACTGGGAGGGGAGTACATGTAGGGCTCTGAGTTCTGCAGTCACAACTGGCCTACGTTTATGTTCATGATACAACGGAGTGGGCTATGAAAATTCAGCTCTCCTTGGCAACGGTTTTATTGTTAATTAATTTGTATCTTTCTGAAGAGAAATAAAAACTGTTCTTGAGTTCATTTACTCAGTATATTGTATTCTAGCTACAAATGTGACGCTGAAACGTGTGGTCAGGTTACTGCCCAGCGAAAGTCCTGATGTATTTTTATATTTGTGATGATTGGTTAATTAATATTAACCCGGCACACTCACAATCACAGTCACATTCATATAAATTTCCAGAATCTAGACACCCAGGGAATTCTTCTTCAGGAAAAATTCACCGAGAACCTAGCCCGGGAATCGAACCCGGAATCTCCTGATCTGGAAGCCAGCATACTGACCAACAGAGCACGGAGGCAGTCTCAATAACTCCTATGTGACATATTTATCGATTTTCAGATTTTTGCTCTATTAAATAACTCAAATAGTGACACAGCAAATAATAAAATCTCCTATATGTAATTACATTTCTTTGTTTCGAAAATGTAAGAATTCACAGTCTCCTATGTACGGTTGCCATAGGATGAATAAATGTGTTTTTTCTTCCTACTGGAACATTTTATATTTTGCACAAAGAAGTTATTGCAGGATCAACGACGATCTGTAGTCTTATCATAGGTCGCCTGCGCTATCCTACATAGCTCCTATGTTTGGCTCTACATTCAGTATACTTCCGAACACTTGTTTTCTGAACGAAAATTTATAAAATCTAAACAAAGATCTTGACTAGCAGACGAAAATTTACGAGTTGTATTAAGAGTGGAAATTTGTGACCTATTTTTCTACGTTGTTGTAGCACATTAAAAAATAAAGGTGAAATAAAATACAGAGTGGACCGCTCGAATGTACCTAATTCCATTTGTATGTGACTGGTGAACGGTTGAAGATAGAACCTTACGGTAACGTTTATATGAAAGAAAAACTCAACAAGTTTCGAATCTTGTCGGGAGATGGTGCGCAGACACGGTTTGTTTTCGTAGATTGTATCGATTGTCAAAATGGCGACACCGCAGATGAAAGCGCAGATGCTTCAACTTCAAAAAGCATTAAGAAGTGACACGATACATTTTTAGCTACAGGATCGGTGTTGAAGAAGCATGGTGGTGGTCGTAGAACATCCGACGAAATGGTTGCAAGTGTTCAAGCCGCGTATGAGCGAAGCCCGCGGAAGTCATTAAGAAGAGCTTCGCGGGAACTTCAAGTACCAAAATCAACATTGCAACGAATTGTCCACAAACGTCTCAAACTGTACGCATACAAAGTGCAGTTAATGCAACAACGTCTGGAGCCGGATGACAAACCCAAACGAGTGGAATTCGCCAATACGATGCTAGACCGTCTAGGCGCTGAACCCCTAATTCAAGAAATCGTTCATCGCTTCGATATCGTCACAATGACAACTGGAGCTCACGTAGAGATATGGTGATGTGCATATCGAAACTTGTTGAGTTTTCTTTTCATATAAACGTTACCGTAAGGTTCTATCTTCAACCGTTCACCAGTCACATACAATTGGAATGAGGTACATTCGAGCGGTCCACTCTGTATAATCTGTCCATCTGTAAATCAATATTGTGTAGTCTACGTCAGATGATTGGGTTGACATTCCGCCACTGGGATCCGAACAGAGTGCTCTATACCAGCCGCGGCGAAAATGCGACTCACGAGCACATTGTGGCTCGCAGTGCTTTTCTCTCGCTTCCTACCTACAACCCCCACCCTCTCACTCACTGGAGTCAAACTCCGTTTAATTTGTATTTGTCTCTGACCTGCGAGTGGCATATGTCTCTCTCGAAACCATGTACCTCTATAAAAACGAAAGTTCCAAGTAGGATGGGAGGACGCATTCTTTTGCTGCCAATATGATGAGAATATTAAATGTATGATTTGTTCGCAAATATTACTAGGAAAACGGTTGTATAACATAAAACGGCATTATAAGTTACTACATGTTACTGATGAAACATTAAAAGGTTAAGTGTTATTATTATTATTATTATTATTATTATTATTATTATTATTATTATTATTATTATTATTATTATTATCATCATCATCATCATCATCATTATTATCATCTCTGTACGTCGATTCTTTTACAGCAGATGTACGAATAATGCGGTCAGATTTTCAATTTAAACTCACAGATTTACAATGTGACGTTAAATGAAAGCTAGATGTAAGGACTTGACAGATATTGAACTTTTCAAATCTTTGGAAAAAAAAATAAATATTTGAAGCTTCGTTCTTTCGCTTGCTCTGTTGAAGCCATGTTCGCTGTAACTTACGTTTGTGAAAAATTATTTTCAACAATGAAAATAGTAAAAATCAAATTTGGATCACGACTGACAGACAAATACCTTCGTGATCAACTACGACTGGCAGTAAGTGACATAATTCCTGATTTTGAAACTTTGTCGCAGAGACATTCTGAAGACAGTTAATTTTAGGTTGTGATAATGTGTCCTATGTTTTCTTGTTCATTTCTTTCTTCGTTACACGTCCTAAACATTAACTTCCCCTTCGGTTGTCCGCCTCCCTCCATAGGTGCTATGCACGTTGCAGCTTACACAGTGGCTCGGCGCACCATGGCCTTTTCGTTACGGCACTCTATACCCCTCGATTGACATTACATCTTATGTATTGCGGCTTGCGTCCAGTGTCATCGTGAGTACAAATCTGCCGACGCCTGGGCTAGTGGGTTAAACGCCCACAATCTGCAATGCACTTGCTGTGCAGCGACTGCGTGCGTGGTTCAGCATTAATGAGCCACAGGAAACTTGGCCGCTCTGATTATGCAGCGAGAACAATGTTCTACTCCGCAGTGTTATTCTCAGCTGGATCTATTTGGAAGACCCCTGCATTAATTTTACTGAAACAATACAGCTAGCGCTATACCAGCGCGGTCAGAAGCAAGCCCCCATATCGCGTCTGTTTCTACCAATTCACGTCCTTCGTAAGGCCTTCAAGGAGGAGGAGGAGTATTCATTGTGGATGGCATGACTCTATGTTGCATGTTCAGTAATGTGTTGTTAACACATACAGGGTGTTAATTAATATATGAGACACCTTTGAGGAATGGATAGAGAATATAAAAATAAGCAAACAATTCATGTAAATGTGTAATCAATTTCTCTTTGTTTTAATTTGTTAATTTTATTTCGTGTGGTTTAGTTCTTACATTAGTGGACCGTTCTTATTAACTCAGAAGGTCTTGTACAAAAATAGGAAAATTTGCTCAAAATTGCCACCTAGGATCTTTTTCATAAAAAAATGTTCTATAGTACGTACTAGTAAATCTTGGTTGTTAGCACATACAGGGTGTTAACTACTATATGGGGAAACTTTGGGGAATGGATAGACAACATAAAAACAAGCAAACAATTCATGTAAATATGTAATCAATTTATTTTTGTTTTAATTTGTTAATTTTATTTAATGTGGTTTAGTTCTTACATTAGTGGACCGTTTTTATTAACTCAGAATGTCTTGTACAAAAATAGGAAAAATTTGCTCAAATTGCCACCTGGGGTCTTTTTCATTAAAAATGTTCTATAGTACGTACTAGTAAATTTTGGTTGTTAGCACATACAGGGTGTTAACTACTATGTGTAACACCTTTGGGGAATTGATAGCGAACATAAAAACAAGCAAACAATTCTTGTAAATTTGTAATCAATTTATTTTTGTTTTTATTACATGAAATAGTTAAGTATTGTGTAAACGAGGAACTGAAATTTAAATATAAATATGACTGTGGTAAAAGATAATTAGATGAATATAGCAGCAAGGACGATTTATATACACTTGTTTATTATAGAAAAAAAGAGAATTTCTATCTTAGCATGTAAACAAGTTTTGAATGTGTAAAAAATAAATGCGATAGGGTGAAAACTTGCACTAAAACCAGAAGTAAGTGTAAGTTAAACCACATAAGTTGAATAATTATATGATAGAAAATTTGTTATTAAATTGTGTAAATATTGTGTATTATCATTATTTGTGAATGTATCAGTTTTAAGATTAAGTTTATGTACTTTTGAACTATTAATAAATAATAAAAAAAAAAAAATTTATTTTTGTTTTAATTTGTTAACTTTTTTCGTGTGGTTTAGTTCTTACATTAGTGGACCGTTTTTGTTAACTCAGAAGGTCTTGTACAAAAATAGGAAAATTTGCTCAAAATTGCCACCTGGGGTCTTTTTCATAAAAATGTTCTATAGTACGTACTAGTAAATCTTGGTTGTTAGCACATACAGGGTGTTAACTATTATATGGGGAAATTTTGGGGAATGGATAGAGAGCATAAAAACAAGCAAAGCAATTCATGTAAATATGTAATCAATTTCTCTTAGTTTTAATTTGTTAATTTTATATCGTGTGATTTAGTTCTTACATTCGTGGACCGTTTTTATTAACTCAGAAGGTCTTGTACAAAAATAGTAAAAATTACTCAAAATTGCCACCTGGGGTCTTTTTCATTAAAAAATGTTCTATAGTACGTACTAGTAAATCTTGGTTGTTAGCACATACAGGGTGTTAACTACTATGTGGAACACCTTTGGGGAATTGATAGAGAACATAAAAACAAGCAAACAATTCTTGTAAATTTGTAATCAATTTGTTTTTGTTTTAATTTGTAAACTTTTTTTCGTGTGGTTTAGTTCTTACATTAGTGGACCGTTTTTGTTAACTCAGAAGGTCTTGTACAAAAATAGGAAAAATCACTCAAAATTGCCACCTGGGGTCTTTTTCATAAAAAATGTTCTATAGTACGTACTAGTAAATCTTGGTTGTTAGCACATACAGGGTGTTAACTATTATATGGGGAAACTTTGGGGAATGGATAGAGAACCTAAAAACAAGCAAACAATTCATGTAAATATGTAATCAATTTCTCTTTGTTTTAATTTGTTAATTTTATTTCATGTCGTTTAGTTCTTACATTAGTGGACCGTTTTTATTAACTCAGGAGGTCTTGTACAAAAATAGGAAAAATTTGCTCAAATTGCCACCTGGGGTCTTTTTCATTAAAAATGTTCTATAGTACGTACTAGTAAATTTTGGTTGTTAGCACATACAGGATGTTAACTACTATGTGTAACACCTTTGGGGAATTGATAGCGAACATAAAAACAAGCAAACAATTCTTGTAAATTTGTAATCAATTTATTTTTGTTTTTATTACATGAAATAGTTAAGTATTGTGTAAACGAGGAACTGAAATTTAAATATAAATATGACTGTGGTAAAAGATAATTAGATGAATATAGCAGCAAGGACGATTTATATACACTTGTTTATTATAGAAAAAAAAAGAGAATTTCTATCTTAGCATGTAAACAAGTTTTGAATGTGTAAAAAATAAATGCGATAGGGTGAAAACTTGCACTAAAACCAGAAGTAAGTGTAAGTTAAACCACATAAGTTGAATAATTATATGATAGAAAATTTGTTATTAAATTGTGTAAATATTGTGTATTATCATTATTTGTGAATGTATCAGTTTTAAGATTAAGTTTATGTACTTTTGAACTATTAATAAATAATAAAAAAATAAAAAAATTTATTTTTGTTTTAATTTGTTAACTTTTTTTCGTGTGGTTTAGTTCTTACATTAGTGGACCGTTTTTGTTAACTCAGAAGGTCTTGTACAAAAATAGGAAAAATTGCTCAAAATTGCCACCTGGGGTCTTTTTCATAAAAAAATGTTCTACAGTACGTACTAGTAAATCTTGGTTGTTAGCACATACAGGGTGTTAACTATTATGTGGGGAAACTTTGGGGAATGGATAGAGAGCATAAAAACAAGCAAAGCAATTCATGTAAATATGTAATCAATTTCTCTTCGTTTTAATTTGTTAATTTTATTTCGTGTGATTTAGTTCTTACATTCGTGGACCGTTTTTATTAAATCAGAAGGTCTTGTACAAAAATAGGAAAAATTACTCAAAATTGCCACCTGGGGTATTTTTCATTAAAAAATGTTCTATAGTACGTACTAGTAAATCTTGGTTGTTAGCACATACAGGGTGTTAACTACTATATGGAACACTTTTGAGGAATGGATAGACAACATAAAAACAAGCAAACAATTCATGTAAATTTGTAATCAATTTCTCTTTGTTTTAGTTTGTTAATTTCATTTCATGTCGTTTAGTTCTTACATTAGTGGACCGTTTTCATTAACTCAGAAGGTCTTGTACAAAAATAGGAAAAATCATTCTAAATTGCCACCTGGGGTCTTTTTCATAAAAAAATGTTCTACAGTACGTACTAGTAAATCTTAGTTGTTAGCACATACAGGGTGTTAACTACTATATGGAACACCTTTGAGGAATGGATAGAGAACATAAAAACTAGCAAACAATTCACGTAAATTTGTAATCAATTTCTCTTTCTTTTAATTTGTTAATTTTATTTCATGTGTTTAGTTCTTACATTAGTAGACCGTTTTTATTAACTCAGAAGGTCTTGTACAAAAATAGGAAAAATTGCTCAAAATTGCCACCTGGGGTCTTTTTCATCAAAAATGTTCTATAGTACGTACTAGTAAATCTTGGTTACTAGAGGCCATTCGTTATCTAGTGAAACCTACCTGAGTGTGAGGGGAAGCAGAAAGTAGACTGAGAAACTTCCGTCCCTAGTTACGCTTTCATTTGCAGCTAGCTAGCTCACAACTCCCACTGTAAGCTGCGGTACACGCATCCATTTGGGAACAAGGGAATTTCCTTTCATCGTCAGCTGTGTCTGAAATTTAAGTGAATGCATACGTAGACATGAAGTTACGTGAAAAGTATGTCAGCACAGCATATATCAATGTACAGATCTTATAATTAGTATATCTCTGCTTCTGTGCAACGTCACATTTGCGGTGGGGAGGAAGGAAGGCGGCAGAAAGGTTGTAATTATTTTTAACACGCTGACTCTCACGGCTAAATACGCCATTTGGAATTTAACGGTCACTGACCGGCAGAAATAAAATATAAGATCTGTAGAACATTGAGTTATCGTTAAGTGGGCCGAAGGGTGCCCTTTTGTTTTGCTGCGCACGAGAAAGATTCAGCTGTAGGAGAAGCCAGGGTCCTTCATGGCCTGTGGCGCCAGGAGAATGGAGAATGAAAATCAAAGCAATGCTAACTCATTTAAAGTTTGTGTGGCTGTAGCCTGTATATATTTTCGTTTAGTTTTATTTTATTTATAGTTCAATTTTTATATTATTTTATTTGAATTTCTGGTGATGTGGAAGAGAAGGTCTGACGGCCTTAACTACGCCAAAATAAATAAATAAACACACACACATATATACATACATACATACATACATACATACTGTACATACATACATACATACATACAAATTAAAAAAAACATTTGAACGTATGGCACGTGATGAAATATTTTCTTTCGCTGCCTGACCTACAGTTGTTCAAATTGAGTTAGCTAATCCTTTTCAGGTATTCGGTTAAGAAGTACATTAATCCATGTATATTACACTATGTAAAGATTTCATCTTTATCGACGAGGAAATCTCAGTAAAGACAATTCGTTTTGTTTCTCTATAGTTGAGTTTCTGATATTTCCGAAGTCTAAGAACCAGTGTAAAAAAAAAAAAAAAAGCAAAAAGGATAACACGGGCAACGCCGGGTGCTTCAGCTAGTAGTTTATAAAGTTACATGTTAAAAAATTTACCAGTAGGCATATACAGGGTGTTTAAAAAATACGGGGCATAATTTCAAGTATGTATTTCCCACATGTAGATAATCAAAATAGTTCATTACAACATGTGTCCGGAAATGCTTCATTTCCGAGTTCTGGCCTTCAAAACATTGATATTCACCGGAACGTTTTTCTTTCCGCAGGTCGTTGTCATTACACAAGATGTTCAAAATGTCCACCTCCTGCTTGAATACAGACCTCACATCGATGTCTCATTGACCTGCGAACACGATCCCAAAATCCAGGAGTATTGCGTATGTCCTCAGAACATGCCACAATTCGATTCCGAAGGGATTTCAAATCAGGCACCGGAGACGAATAAACCAATGATTTTAAATAGCCCCACAAGTAGAAATCGAGAGGGTTTAGATCAGGTGAGCGTGGAGGCCAATCAATTGGGCCACTTCTACCTATCCATCGATCAGGAAACCTTCGATCCAAGTACCGGCGAGCCGTACGACTGAAGTGTGCAGGAGCGCCATCATGCAAGAAGTGAATGTGTTGACGATTGATCAGTGGAGTGTCTTCTAAAACATGAGATATGGTGTTTTCCAGGAAGTTTGTGTACGCCTGCCCCGTAAGTCTGTTTACAAGTACATGGGGTCCAACTAATCGATCACCAATGATACCGGCCCACATGTTGAGGGAGAACCGTACCTGATGATGAGATGGAACAGTTGCACGTGGGTTTTCATACGCCCATACATGCTGATTGTGGAAATTTGTTATGCCATCTCGTGTGAACTGAGTTTCATCTGTAAATAATACTAAGGCAGGAAAGTTCGGATTTACACCATACTGCTGCAAGAACTACTGACAGAACCTAACTCGTGCAGGGCAATCTGCTGGTGACAGGGCCTGTACACGTTGCAAATGATAAGGATACAATTGATACTCTTTTAACAGTCTCCAGACAGTCGTATGAGGAACATTGACTTGTAACGCTACCCTTCGTGTGCTGATAGAAGGAGTCATGTTCACAGCCTCCAGAATCTCCTCCTGTGTTCTGGAGTTGTAGATCTTGGTCGTCCCCTTCCCAAACCAGGAGAGTTAAATTTTCCATACTCGCACAGACGGTAATGGAGAGGTACAAATATCTTCCGATCTGGACATTGTCGCTGTGGGTACGTCTCCTAGTACAAACGACGAGCCAGCGCAGCATTGCCGTCCGCCTTACCGTACATGAAGTGTATCTCTGCCAGCTCTTGATTTGAATACATGTCGCACAGTCTATCGCCTACACAACACTGAATGTAACCTTCGCCTCGGAATGAACTGTCAGAGTGCCCTCTTAATGTCTCCTTTGACGGCAACGACCTGCGGAAAGAAAAACGTGCCGGTGAATTTCAATGTTGTGAAGGCCATAACCCGGAAATAAAGCATTTCCGGACACATGTTGTAATGAACTATTTTGATTGTCTACTTGTGGGAAATACATACCTGAAATTATGCCCCGTATTATTTAAACACTCTGTATATTTGTCCATCTTTTATGTTAGGAATGCTTACCGTAAAGAAAAGCGAATTCTTTTGTAGAGACTAGGATGAAACATCTGGATTTTCAATATTGCAAACCATTTAACTAAGACTGCAGTTTAAGTCATGTTTTACTTTTCAATGAAAAGAAGTTGTATTTCTGTATTTCTTTGACACGTTTATTAATGGTTTTTATTCCTAATCTTCTACTCAAAGAAATAGCGGCTATTGTGCAGTTAATGAATTTACGTATTACAGGGATTTCTTCATTACTTCATGTAGAAACTTGAAGTACGCTTTTCAAATAATTATTTTTCGCTAGAGATGAAATATTCCTCATTTATAGCCCAGATTAAATACAGCTATACGTAGTAGTTCGTTTGTTTTCGTTTTGTTTCGTAATCGCTTTCTTTTGTTTATTTGAACAGTTGACGTAAGCATATTGATCACAGCAACTTGAGATAAAAAATACGTTGCTTTTGAAGCAGGAGGTTTAATCTTGAAGATCCTTCTTCATCCAGGCCATTAACGATTGTGTTTTCCTGAAACAAAATAAAATTTCCAAGAAATAAGACTAGCAGTCTCTGTCAATTAATAACAAATAGGAATCTCTTGCATTATAAGGACGGCTTGTTTATTTTCTGACATATTTAAACAGTGTAATGTACTTGGAAGACAACTTCTGGATGGATTTCTACTTAACACAATATTCTCGAAGAGTTGCTGTGTATAATACACTGTAAATATATGCCGTTATTTAAATGTGAATTTCAAATCTATGTTATAATACTTTTTATGCTCGACCATGCCGAAATGTAGTAATTATACACCTGGTAGCAGTCCCTTAATGCATGTCATTAAAGTGCACCTATTCATTAAAGTTCAGGTTTTCGATTATTCTCGGATATGCAATCGAAAGACAACGAAGGAAACGTCACGGAGGCTGGAAATCCAATACTGTCGCAGAGGGTTATGTTCTGTTACTATAATAATTAGGGTTAATTGTAAATAATATTCAAATAAATTCAATTTGTCATCTCGTTTTTCAATTCTAAATCAATTTCCAGGTTATACATTCTCTGCATTACATCAAGGTCAGTGGCATTATTGTTCCTCGGAAAAAATCAATACTTTCGCGTCTGCGCACATCTCACAATTCACGACCTAGAACAAGGTCACTTCCGATCTTGTCAGATACAAATAAAATGTATACTTCTGAATAATTTAAAGTTAGAAATATGGTCGAGCATAAAAAGTCGTATGAAACTCGCCTATAATGGTAATTAGGAAGCTCGTATGAAAATTATGAATCTCGCTTGCGCTCGTTTCATAAAAATCCACACTTGCTTCATAATTACTATCATTATAGGCTCGTTGCATAATGTACTATTTTAATTCAATAGCCAATATTTGCAATAGAACGAATGTTGCAGTTAGAATTTCATATTTTCAAATAAAAATATTACTTTGTACTTAAGGTTTTATATCAGAAAGTGCTAGACAACTAGATTATTAGGTGAAACGTTTTATGAACGTGCATGTAACTTCTAAACGGCTTTCTATTTAACTGAATATTCTCGAAGAACTGCTGTGGATAATATGCAGTAAACATATGCAGTATTTGAAATGTGTATTTCATGGCTGCATTATTTTTTTTTTAAATTTATGAGCCAACATTCGCAATGAAATGAATGTTGCACTTAACATTTCATTTTTTCGAATAGAAATATTGCTTTGTACTTAATGTTTTATCAAAAGAGCTAGACTAACGAATAGAGTATTATAGGTAAAAATTTTATGAACGTACATCTAAGATAATTCAAATTATATCGGATAGGGTTTTCTTAACAGGAAGAGTGCTACATGAGTTTTATTCAAATTCATAATGGAAAACAAATTTAGATAGCGTAAATAAAGTAAGAGAATAAAAAAGAAGGGTCCCTAGAAAAAGAGTTAGTGGATGATAACGGTGGTGGTTGTGGTGGTGGTGGTGGTAGTGATAAGATAAGATTTACTTCTGCCATTAATCAAATAAATTGATAAGAAATAGCAATTGTCAAGAGATAAGTACATAAAAACATTGCAATTTCATTTTTCAAAAGAATTCAGTGGCTGTAATCTTTTATAACAGAAATTCATTTACAGAGTAATTAGCTTTTGTTTTTAGTCATTTATAAATTATTTGACGAAATGTGTTTAAAGGTAATTCCCTTACAGCTTGTGGAAGATTGTTAAAGCATTTAACTTGTAAATATTTATGGCTATTTGGTGTCTTACTTAACCTGAAAATGTGATAAATATGAAAAGGGAAATACTGTAAGAAAAAAGAAAATGAAGATAACTAGCGAAGAAAGAAGAAAATGAAAATTAGTATAAGAAGAAAAAATAAGAAAGAGTAGTGGAAGAAGAAAAAGGGATAGTATCATTAGAAGAAAATGAGGATAAATAGTGGAAAGAGAAGAAGAAAAGTAAAATTACTATTAGAATAAGAAAATGAGAATAAGTAGTGAAAGAAGAAGAAATGAAAATTACTATAAGAGAAAGAAAATGAAGATAAGTAACGGATGAAGAAGAAAAGTGAAATTACTAGAAGAAAAAGCAAATGAGGACACGTAGTGGAAGAATGAAAAAGGAAAAGTACTGTAAGAAGAAAATGAGGATAAGCAGTGGAAGAAGAAGAAAAGGGGAAAGTACTGTAACAATAAAAGAGAAATTACTATAACAAGAAAATAAGAATAAGAAATGGAAGAAGAAGAAGAAGAAGAAAAAGAAAGGAGAAAGTACTGTAAGAAGGAAATGCGGATAAGTAGTGGAAGAAGAATAAAAAAGAAATTACTATAAGAAGAAGAAGAAAATGAGGATAAGTAGTGGAAGAAGAAGAATGGTAAACTACTATAAGACGAAAATGAAGATAAGTAGTGGAAGAGGAAGAAAAAGGAAATTACTATAAGGAGAATAAATTGAGGATAAGTAGTGGAAGAAGAAGAAGAAGAAGGAGAAGAGGGAAATTACTATAAAGAGAAGAAAATGAGGATAAGTAGTGGAAGAAGAAGAGGGAAATTACGTTAAGGAGAATAAAATGAGGATAAGTAGTGGAAGAAGAAGAAGAAGAAGGAGAAGAAGAGGGAAATTACTATAAAGAGAAGAAAATGAGGATAAGTAGTGGAAGAAGAAGAAAAGGGAAATTACTATAAAGAGAAGAAAATGAGGATACGTAGTGAAAGAAGAAGAGGGAAATTACGTTAAGGAGAAGAAAATGAGGATAAGTAGTGGAAGAAGAAGGAAAGGGAAATTACTATAAAGAGAATAAAATGAGGATAAGTAGTGAAAGAAGAAGAGGGAAATTACGTTAAGGAGAATAAAATGAGGATAAGTAGTGGAAGAAGAAGAGGGAAATTACGTTAAGGAGAAGAAAATGAGGATAAGTAGTGAAAGAAGAAGAGGGAAATTACGTTAAGGAGAAGAAAATGAGGATAAGTAGTGGAAGAAGAAGAAAAGGGAAATTACTATAAAGAGAAGAAAATGAGGATACGTAGTGAAAGAAGAAGAGGGAAATGACGTCAAGGAGAATAAAATGAGGATAAGTAGTGGAAGAAGAAGAAGAAGGAGAAGAGAGAAATTACTATAAAGAGAAGAAAATGAGGACAAGTAGTGGAAGAAGAAGAAAAGGGAAATTACTATAAAGAGAAGAAAATGAGGATACGTAGTGAAAGAAGAAGAGGGAAATGACGTCAAGGAGAATAAAATGAGGATAAGTAGTGGAAGAAGAAGAAGAAGGAGAAGAGAGAAATTACTATAAAGAGAAGAAAATGAGGACAAGTAGTGGAAGAAGAAGAAAAGGGAAATTACTATAAAGAGAAGAAAATGAGGATACGTAGTGAAAGAAGAAGAGGGAAATGACGTCAAGGAGAATAAAATGAGGATAAGTAGTGGAAGAAGAAGAAGAAGGAGAAGAGAGAAATTACTATAAAGAGAAGAAAATGAGGACAAGTAGTGGAAGAAGAAGAAAAGGGAAATTACTATAAAGAGAAGAAAATGAGGATACGTAGTGAAAGAAGAAGAGGGAAATTACGTTAAGGAGAAGAAAATGAGGATGAGTAGTGGAAGAAGAAGAATGGTAAAGTACTATAAGACGAAAATGAAGATAAATAGTGGAAGTGGAAGAAAAGGGAAATTGCTTTAAGGAGAATAAAATGAGGATGAGTAGTGGAAGAAGAAGAAGGAGAAGAAGAAGAAGAAGAGGGAAATTACTATAAAGAGAAGAAAATGAGGATAAGTAGTGGAAGAAGAAGAAAAGGGAAATTACTATAAAGAGAAGAAAATGAGGATACGTAGTGAAAGAAGAAGAAGAGGGAAATTACGTTAAGGAGAAGAAAATGAGGATAAGTAATGGAAGAAAAAGAATGGTAAAGTACTATGAGACGAAAATGAAGATAAGTAGTGGAAGAAGAACAAAGGAGGAAGTACTGGTAGGAGGAAAAAGAGAAATTACTGAGGGAAGAAGGAACGAGAGAATACTAGAAGAAGAGGAAGGGAGAAGGAGAAATTACTGAAAGACTAAGGAAAGACAAAAATACCGTAGGAAGGAAAGGAGGATAAGTAGTGGAACAACAACAACAACAAAAGTAGAAATGAATGTAAAAAATAGCGGTTTAAACAGTGAAAGAAGTTGAAGGATCGGACAGGAAAATAAATAACGACAATTAGAAGAAAGTGGAAAATAATAGCTAAACTCTGACGATAAAGAAATACTATAGAAGGATGGATAGACTAAACTAATGAAATAATCGACGAATACAAGAGCAGAATAAAGAAAGTAAGTGAAATGAAGAGGGCGTACAGAATATACGCATTGAAGGAGAGAGAGGGGATAATGTTTTCTACGAGGAGAAAGACATCAGTAAATTTCTTTGTAAGGTGTAGCTTTAGAAGTTGCAAGGATGGACAGACATGGTCCGGGTTGAATGTAGGTCTGGTGCTGACCTACTGCGGAGCTCAGTCAAAGAGAGCGTATTTAAATATTAATAATTTTAAAAGCAAACAATCCCTGAATTCTCTTCCAAGTAGTCACAGAATTATGCATAATGATCTCCGTCGGGTAAAGGGGAAGAACTTTGATACACGGCCCCCACCCCAATGTTTCCTCAGTAACCGTGCTATAGCACAGATGCTTTGTATCAACATCACCATATTCATCCTGCATTGCCTGGCCGTCCGTTGATAATTGATATGAAATTTAATGTCGCTGTAATGATGGACAGAACACAGACCGTTCTACAACCGAATGACCCAAACGCAGCTTCTGCCCTCCTATGAAGGGACTCCTATTAAATTCCCGTTGTGCTCTGAGAGATGTTCTTTGTACAAAAAGTATTTCTAGACAACCATAGATATTTTAATATTAGGAAAGTCTGTTAAAAATCGACTATTATATTGTAGTGTGCGAAAATAATACTAATAAAATTCACAAACTACAGTGAGGGTCACATACGAACAGTTCCTAAACAGCAAATATTGCCGTCTTGTCAGTGTTGCCAAATGTTACCAGATATCACACAATCCTACGTACTAAATAACTTATTTACTTACCGTACTTTATGTTGGAAGGTTATTCTAAATAATTCAATAATTTGTAACATATACGAAAAAGAGATCAACATGTTAAGTATTTTGTCTGGCAATACGAAATTCATTGGTTTGACTAAACGACTGACTCACTAGACCTAACCTAAAAATATATTTTGTTTGACCACATGAAATTATTAGAACTAACTCCGAAAACTTACCTGACTATAGTCTTGAATTATAAGTACAACGCAACACATAAAATGACTATTATGTATTGATATTAATACTGATATTAATTAATTACTACTATGTTCAAATTTCACTATGTTCCAGTAAACGGCTCAGAAATCTAGTACAATTTTAATTTCATGGAACTCCAGTACCGACAAATATTATCGATATTTGTCTCAGCTGCCAATATACCAGTTACAAAATCACTACTATTTGTAGTATTTGTCAGTATCAAAATTCGAAACGAGGTTGGCAAAAGAAAATTCAACCTGCAAACTATAAAATCACCACAATCCACTAGCATATGTAGTAATGGGGGAAAAATGCTTAGGCTTCATCCTTAGGGTATGAAGTAAGTTGACCCGGACTATATTAGGGGAAAAACGGGAATTTTACTTGAAGCAGGTAGTGAGATAGGTTTGGAAGTAAATCCCCCCCAAAAAAACAAAGTATATGATTATGTCTCGTGACCAGAACGTAGTACGAAATGCAATTAAAAAATTGGAAATTTATCCCTTTGGGTAGGTTGAAAAATTCAAATACATTGAAGTAATAATGACAAAATATATATATTGCACTCGAAAGGAAATTAAACACATAATAATTATGGAAAATTCCTGTTATTATTCGGTTGAGAAGCTTTTGTCATTCAGTCTGCTTTCAAAAACGCTGAAAGTTATAATTTATAAAACAGTTATATTACCAGTTGTTCTGTATAGTTGTGAAACTTGGACTCTCGCTTTGACAGAGGAACAGAGGTTAAGGGTATTCGATAATAAGGTGCTTAAGAAAATATTTGGGGATGACGTTAGAGGAGAATGGAGAAAGTTACACAACGCAGAACTGCACGCATTGTGTTCTTCACCTGACAATTAGGAACATTAAATCTAGACTTTTGTGATGGAAGGGCATGTAGCATATATGGGTGAATCCAGAAATGAATATAGAATGTTAGTTTGAAGACCTGAGAGAATAAGTCCTTTGGGGAGTCTGAGACGTAGTTGGGAGGATAATATTAAACTGGATTTGAAGGAGGTGATATCTGGATTAATCTTGATCGGGATAGAAAATGATGGCGGGCTTATGTGAGGGCGGCAATGAACCTCCGGTTCTTTAAAAGACATTTGTAAATATTGATTTCGTACATCACTTGTTAAAATATTTGTATTTAGTTCTTTATCATTCTGCATGTTTTCGAAAGAGTCAAACAGACAATATTTAAACATAATTATGTCAAATCGTGTCTCATAGAAAAGCTAACACACCTGTAATAACATCTAGATACGGTGAAACGTCTTCGAGAGTTCGTTCTGTCCTAGATGTACATGATTAATTATACATGAGTTGAACAAGACTTTCTGAGGCGAAAAACGAATAGCGGTGGGTGAAACCCTGTCCCTTGCCTCGTCCCTGTCCCTTTGTTTGATTAGCTTCATTCCAGGCCGTAAATCATGGAGAGGCGTTAAGCACGAGGTGCGGGGAAATTTCTCGTTCTTGTAAGTCTAATTTCCCTGAGGCTTGTTATATGACGTCATTAAAAATACACTCTGGAAGGGCTGTGCGTAACAATACTGCAGTCTTGCGTGAGAGCCTGCCGGATCGCGTGCCAGCGTTTCAATATCCTCTCCTCCTGGGCACGCACGCACGTGTCCAGTTCTCCCATCTCGCAGTGTGTGCTGCAATTTACACTGCACAACATGCATATTGTGATGCCAATTATGCTAAACATACTCTATTGTGGCGAAAATGCATCCCCCCTTCAAAATCAGTATCCTCTCAAATGATGTATCGTATGCTTGAATAGGCTTCTACAAGTTGTTCCAAACGCATCTTCACGGTTTTGTATTGCTACTCCTTATATCATACTTTTTCTTAAATTCCTATTAATAATGGCATTAAATTTTCTTTCCGTATTGTAAATACCATCTTTGTCAGGAGAAAATCCACAAACGATTAGGGAAAACACGGGAATTTTACTGGAAGCAAGTAAACAAGTAGGTTTGGAAGTAAATCCCGAAAAGACAAAGTATATGATTATGTCTAGTGACGAAAATATTGTACAAAATGGAAATATAAAAATTGGAAATTTATCTTTTGAAGAGGTGGAGAAGTTCAAATATCTTGGAGCAACAGTAACAAATATAAATGATACTCGGGAGGAAATTAAACACAGAATAAATATGGGAAATGCCTGTTATTATTCGGTTGAGAAGCTTTTATCATCCAATCTGCTGTCAAAAAATCTGAAAGTTAGAATTTATAAAACAGTTATGTTACCGGTTGTTCTTTATGGTTGTCAAACTTGGACTCTCACTTTGAGAGAGCAACAGAGATTAAGGGTGCTTGAGAATAAGGTGCTTAGGAAAATATTTGGGGCTAAGAGGGATGAAGTTACAGGAGAATGGAGAAAGTTGCACAACACAGAACTTCACGCATTGTATTCTTCACCTGACATAATTAGGAACATTAAATGCAGACGTTCGAGATGGGCAGGGCATGTAGCACGTATGGGCGAATCCAGAAATGCATATAGATTGTTAGTTGGGAGGCCGGAGGGAAAAAGACCTTTAGGGAGGTCGAGACGTAGATGGAAAGGTAATATTGAAATGGATTTGAGGGAGGTGGGATATGATGATAGAGAATGGATTAATGTAGCTTAGAATAGGGACCGGTGGCGGGCTTATGTGAGGGCGGCAATGAACCTCCGGGTTCCTTAAAAGTCAGTAAGTAAGTAAATACGATCTTTGTAGGATCTGAGAATTTCCCGGCGCTGGATATTGACTAATTCTTCTCGGGTTCTCAGCCGGGTGAGTGAGATTGTTGATTCCAAGATTTCAGTGACTATCTTCGCCATCTTTTTCAGGGATTGAATTGCCGTGGGACTTGTGAGTGAAAGATGGGAAAATGGGAGGATAAACTTAAAATGTACGCGAAAACACGTCCTTGCAAGGAAGTTCAGGGATTAGAAAAACTTGAATATGTGAGCTCCAAGCTTTTTGGCCACTTGTCTCACTTCAGGTTTCGCATCTCCACTAGAGGAGCTCTAGAAAATTTTGAAGGAAAAATGCCGAAAATGTACGTAATCTAGTAGCTACCACATAACGGGTGGAGAAGGGAACCGGTAGGAAAGCTGACTGCGGGATCGAAGGAGAAACTCCGAAAGTTTTAAGCAGATCTAGGAACTTCGTACCGATCTCGTTATTCAGGGTGCGAGCAGCCAGGATATGCGCATAGAAAACAGGCGACCTAAAACAGTTATATTATCGGTTGTTCTGTATGGTTGTGAAACTTGGATTCTCACTTTGAGAGAGGGACAGAGATTAAGAGTGTTTGGGAATAAGGCTCTTAGGAAAATATTTGGGGCTAAGAGGGATGAAGTTACAGGACAATGGAGAAAGTTACACAACACAGAACTGCACGCATTGTATTCTTCACCTGACATAATTAGGAACATTAAATCCAGACGTTTGAGATGGGCAGGGCATGTAGCACGTATGGGAGAATCCAGAAATGCATGTAGAGTGTTAGGTGGGAGGCCGGAGGGAAAAAGACCTTTAGGGAGGCCGAGACGTAGATGGGAAGATAATATTAAAATGGATTTCTAGGAGGTGGGATATGATGATAGAGACTGGATTAATCTTGCTCAGGATAGGGACCGGTGGCGGGCTTATGTGAGGGCGGCAATGAACATCCAGGTTCCTTAAAAGCCATTAAGTACGTAAGTTCATATACTCTGTTCATTATTTTTTGTTTATTTATTTATTTATTCACGTATTTATTTATTATTATTTATTTATTCATATATATTCATTTATTTATTCATTCATTCATTTACTTATTGATTTATTTATTTATTTATTTATTTATTTATTCATTCATTTACTTACTTATTCATTTATTTATTTACTCATTTATTTATTTACTTATTTATTTATTCATATATTTACTTATTTATTCATTCATTCATTTACTTATTTATTCATTTATTCATTTATCTACTCATTTATTTATTTATGTATTTATTTATTTATTTATTTATTCATTTATTTATTTATTCATTTATTTATTTATTTATTTATTTTATTTTATTTTATTTATTTTGTTTTTATTTTATTTATTTATTTATTTTATTTTATTTATTTAATTTATTTTATTTATGTATTTATTTATTTTATTTATTTATTTATTTATTTTATTTATTTATTTTATTTATTTAATGATTTATTCATTCATTTATTCATTCATTCATTCATTTATTTATTTATTTATTTCCTCTAGATTCATTGTAATATAATGTCTACTTTGTAGTTTTCATTGCTTGTCTTGTATTGTTTTGTAAATTAATATTGCGGTCCCTAAAAGACCCAGCAGTTATGCGACCTAAAATAAATCTTAAAAAAAAAAAGACAATATACCAGGCAAAATTTTACAGTCTATCACCGAGGTAAGTCAGTCTGCATCATTATCATCTGATTTACGAATTCGGTTGGCATTTGACACTTGTAATCACAACGTCTTGTCACATCTATATGTTGCTCATGCTGGGAACAAGATTTTGGTTGCAAAATAACAAGTTAGTGTTTCATATGGAGTTGGGCCAATTCTTCTATAACCTTAAGTTAAATTACGAATCAGTTCTTGCTCATAAAATAGCATGGGATGGTGTCTTTCTTTCATTACAAGTTGTGAACCAGCCTTCGGAATATAGAGGCTCATGCAAGCAATTTATCTTAGCAACGCGTGTGTCGTTTTTTCTGTTATTGCCTCGTCGACTTGAGTTGGTCCGTGAAACAAAACACATACGGCCATTGTTCTCCTGAAACTTGGGTAATAAAAATGAGAAGCCAGCTAGCACAAAACATTCTAACTGTATATTTTGCTAGACCTAAAAATCTGCTCACAATGAGAACTCTTTTTCTTTCTTTTTTTCTCCTTCACAGATGGTTACTACACGTGTTACATACTATTTTCGTCCTACAGTACGCCATTGGATCCTCTTACAAACATGCGAGTTCAACAAGTGTAGAGTCAGGATTCAACAACAGTCTTTCTATTTAAGCTCCTTCAGCTTGAAATGCGCATAATTTAACTTACACACTTTTAAGTGTTAACAACTTGTTTATGGGGCGGAAATTTGGGGTTGGGAAAATGCGGGAAAACTAAATAAGGTACAAACGGACTTCCTGAAACGAATACTTAGAAAATTGGCAGAAGCACAGCTAATTGCGGGGTGCTAAAGGAGTTTGGGCTTCAAAACGAACAAACAGTTCTTAGAAAACACACACACAAGCACACAAGAAGCTTCCTTCCAAGCGATCACTTCGAAAACGGTACGTAATAGTAATATACGTTACAAGAGCGGTAGGTTGACGTTTTCATGTTCGAGGAAAAGATTGAAAAAGCGAAACGTAGTTGAGCTTTTTTAATTTCCGAGAACATGAAAACAAACATACCGCTCGTGTATCGTACATTATTTTGTGCGAAGATCGTTTATTACATACCTGAAAGACGAAATTCTAATTAGTTGCAATGTAATCTCCATGTTGGTTTCTGTTTAATAACGGCAACTTCGGAAAATCAAAATATTTTCTTCAACATTGTTGCTATAAAATGTTTTCTGTGTTTACTATACTCCAGCAGGCCGTGATATACGTCTGTCTTTTTTTCCTCCAGTCTATAAATGCGAACTTAAAACAAACGGTAAGGTTATGTAATGATTTATTTTTCATTTTAATATTTTAACAATATTATTTATATAACATATTGCAGTAATAACATCGGAATCTGGAATCTTGTTGATTTTTTCACGGCTTCCTTAATGTTACTTGTATCAGGAATGCAATAAGTTTCGTGGAATAGTAGACTGTACTTAATTTTTGCAAATATTTAAAAACAATAATTAACATTGCAATTTAGGTGAAATTGCAGTGGTAAGTTTCCAATTTATAATTATTACTATGTTAAACGTCTCTAAAAATAATATGTTAAAAGCCTAAAGCAGTAAAATGAATGTCGCGCTTAAGCGGTAAGAAGAGGGAAATTGTTGTGTGTGTTACGTTGGGAATACTGAATGTGGTATTTCACACTTACCGCGTATTGGTTCTGTGCGGAAAACAAGCAAATACGCACGATCTCGCACAAAAGGTTGTTATGGTAACGTTTTATCCGATATAAGAAAATCAGTGGCAGACAATAATATTTTGGTTTCCTTAGACGAAACAGACTAAACAAGGAGATTTGTAGCAAATATTGTCGTGAGAATTCTTCTTCCTGATAGATCTGGTAAGTCGTTTTCGTCTCCGAATATATTCGTATATGGTTAGACACTAAAATAAACTTTACGAAAAGAAATCAAACTCTCAACAAACTCTCAAATTCGTTTATTTAAGATATGTATTTTAGTCTACATGGCATATCAGTAAAGTGACCACATTTTTAGTAGACTCAACTGTACCTCAGTTTCGGAAGCCCGCGTTTCTTTATACTAAACTCCTGCCCCTAGCTACTGTACTTAGTACGGGACAAAAAGTAGGAACTTTCGAGCTTTGTTATTAATGATTCCAAGAATTGAAATCCTGTTCTTAAATTTCGTATTGATTGACAGGTTGTGGAACAGGTAGCTTTAATAAAGTTTCCCATACATTTTGTTAATTCCGATACAAAATTATATTCTGATGTTATCAGTTACATTTCTCTCTATTTTAAATAGTTACATTCACATTTGAGGGGCTCACAACCAGAG
Organism: Periplaneta americana; assembly: GCA_025594305.2. Taxonomy (NCBI): domain Eukaryota; kingdom Metazoa; phylum Arthropoda; class Insecta; order Blattodea; family Blattidae; genus Periplaneta; species Periplaneta americana. The sequence continues at coordinate 20,595,429 of JAJSOF020000023.1, read as the reverse complement.
TGGACCAAGTCCACCAGTGGTCAGTTTGTGGATTAATACAATCTCGGATGAAGAAAACTTAGATTTATTCATTGCCATAACAAACAAAGTCCATAACTCATTTGTTACTACTACACAGAGGGCAGCAATTCCTATGGAAGGTGAATGTGCTAAGCATGAACCAAGAACTTTAAGACTCAATTTCTCAAAATTATTCCAGAATGACTTGGTCCACTCTGATTGTGAACCCCTCATTTGTATCTTCCTTTTACAAGATGTAACAAAAATTTAAAGCAGTTCTTGGTGGTTTCTTTGCCGCTCGACTCTGATTTAGCTTCCAATGAAGCTCGGACCCTATACAGGCGCCCAAGTTTAAACTAATAGCTAATAACGCAGTCATCATCCATGAATAATGGTTAGCGGAGTTGTATGCGTGCAATGGTCCGATACGCATCAACTGAATTTATTTTCAACAAAAACTACATTTGTTTTCGGAACGCTGTTATTTCCCACTTTCATTATGCCTGTATAAACATCCACGATCGCGCTTTGAAACCGAGAATGATGGTTAGTTTATATAAAAAATACCTCGTTACGTGTTTTATCTATTGTTTTATGAAAATATATACTGTGCTACACGTATAAATACAAAAAACCAAGCGAGTGCGACAGAGCGAACCATGAAATAATAAAAACGGGCTTTGCACTGAATTAACGATCAGATAAATACGTAATGATAAATAAATTATTTCCAAGTTGAAAACTAACTTCAACCAGTGCAGAATCGGATTTTCTGACTCTGACGCTGTCCTATATCCAGTAGCTTTCTACCTATTTATTAACACAACACCCGTCATTTTAATGACTATAACCCAAGTAATTTTCCCCATATAGTCCTCGACATCTTTGTCTTAATCACACTCAACATCGTCCTTATTTATGTGATGACATTAATTTAATTTTTGTTCCTACAGAATTCTCTATTGTGGTTATCAAATATTAATAGGGACCGGATTTTTATGTAATATCAAGGTGTAAAATATGTACATATTTATGTAAGAAAAATAAGCTGAATATGTACCAAAATATGTAAAATCATGAAAATATCTAATATCAACATCTAGCAGGTATAGTATAGGTAACACTCTCCAGTTGTGATTTCATAGAGCACCCGACTTTTTTACCGCACACTTGACACATTACTATTTTTCCATCTGTAGTGAAAGCTTCGTCCATTACAATCCATGATTTTCTTTTTGTCGTTAGGGTTGAAGACACAGGGGCCATTTTAGTTAGTTAAAAGAAGTAGATAAACTCACTTGCACTTTATACTGTAAGTACTGAAACTAGAGAACTGAGTGAAATGAAAGACAACAGTACTGCAAGCACTGTTTCGCTTTACTGGATTAGGAGAAAATAAGAGGAGATGTGGGATACATGCATTTTAGCTGCTCCTGTAAGAAACAAAGTTCCAACTAAAACCTCAAACTAGGCTATATGCATTTACAAACTGTTGTTTGAAAAGCGACATTCCTGTCTCATTCAGAAGGATAGGATTATTCCAACCGAGAACCATACTTTCTAATTGCTCGGAAAATCCCATTTCCGAATAGGTCTACTAAATTTAAAGTAAAGAGGTCAAGCAATAATCTGAAAATCCATTTATTTTAATCTTTCAACATATTTCCAGTTTGTTCCTTTACTCCTGCTTCTTTTCAAAAGTCGGCTACTTTATTGCGGCTCATGCCAGATTTGACATGGATTTTCCCTGGAAGGATTAGGAAGAGGGTGGGTAAGGTTGCAAATTGCATGGGAACGGTTTGTTAAGACGTGTGCAGAACAATCATAGTTCGAGACAAAACTTCCCCAGCAACAGTTTTTTTTTTCCTTTTAGAGAAGTAAAAATGAATAAAACCCCTAAATATGTAGATGCATGTAATACCAAGACATAGTATTGTGACTTTTATTTCCACTCAACAATGGAATTTTATTCTTCCAACAATAATTCCTTTCTACAATTCACCTTAAACGCTGTCGTCAACAATAGGTTTTTCACTCAACACAGGATTCGTTATAGCACTCCACTGACGGCAATGACAATTTACTTGGACTATTACGAACAACAATGAACTGTTAATCTTAACTAATATTTACAAAGCACTATTTACAAATCAGAACTATCAGTTCACAGTTCTTCTAGCTCAGTCACTCGAGTTCACAGTATCTCGAACCACAGACCTTCAGAGACAGTTCACTGTACTCGAACTCAGGTCCCTCCAACTGCGGTCCACTGCACTCGAACTCAGGCATTCGGATGCTGACGCAGATGCGGACGCACACTCGAGTCGAACTCCGGCACACAAGTCTGGCTTGCTTGCTCTGGCTTACTCACTGACTGAATAACTGAAAACTCTGCTCGAGTTCGCTGGCGTTTCTTCTTTTATAGCAAAATCATAGTTGCGAGAAATTTCTACAGGTGTGTAGAGAATTATCTGGATATCTCCACTTCGACGCACTTCTGGAATAGTCGGGAAGGTCCGTTCCCCATTCACTGCGTTAAGTAGCAGCTGCGCGCGCAGCCTCCCCTCGCGTGTAGGCCCCTTTCCCCACTACTCTCTGCCGCGCGCCGTCCCTCCGTGCTCCGCGCGATCTGCTTTCTTGCGGGACGCTTGTCGTGAGTTCGAATCTCACGTCGCTGTCACAGTATGTAATATGGGGTAAATATGTAAAAATATGTAGTATCAAATTTTAATATATTAATGGTAATTACAAGATTCGCAAAGATTTCTTATTTATATACGGTTAGGTTGAAAGGATTATAATATGTAGACTAATAACATAAAAATCCGGTCGCTATATATTAATAAGGGAGAAAAATTCGCCGGAGATCAAACTCAGTATACCCAGTTCTACGCACTGGGTGCTCTGCCACTGAGCTATGCCGAGGCTCAATGCATGGCATCGGATCGAACTCTTCTCCTTTGGTTTTTTTTCCCTTTTTGCTCTACTTCATGTCCGATATTTATTATGTCATATAGGAGCGCACTCAACTGAATGACTTGGATCATTAGATCATTCGTCTAACAGTAGACTACATAGCTGTTCTTTCTCGACCGTCCAAGTCACTCAGTTTGAATGTATGTACGATGAGTTATATCTCGAACATGGAGTAAGCCAAAAAAAAAAAAAAAAAAAAAAAAAAAAAAAAAAAAAAAAAAAAAGGAAAGGCAAAGTAGAGGATTTCGATTCGGTACCGTGGATTGAGCCTCGGCGTAGCTCAGTGGTAGAGCACGCAGTACGTAGAACTGGGATCCTGAGTTCGATCCTCGGCGCCGGAGCGAATTTTTCTCTGTTATTAATAAATGATCGTCCTTTTTGTCTTAGTCCCTCTCGTCATCAACAATATCGTCATCATTGTGATTATCTTAATCATCCTCATCTTCATGGACATGTACTTCATCAGTTTCATGAATTTACATTATTTAAGGAGATTTTGACAGTACGGTATGCAGCTAGATGAGATTTGAGACGTTCAGAGCTAAAGTGTCTCTTACTTACTTACAAATGGCTTTTAAGGAACCCGAAGGTTCATTGCCGCCCTCACATAAGCCCGCCATCGGTCCCTATCCTGTGCAAGATTAATCCAGTCTCTACCATCATATCCCATCTCCCTCAAATCTATTTTAATATTATCCTCCCATCTACGTCTCGGCCTCCCCAAAGGTCTTTTTCCCTCCGGTCTCCCAACTAACACTCTATATGCATTTCTGGATTCGCCCATACGTGCTACATGCCCTGCCCATCTCAAACGTCTGGATTTAATGTTCCTAATTATGTCAGGTGAAGAATACAATGCGTGCATTTCTGCGTTGTGTAACTTTCTCCATTCTCCTGTAACTTCATCCCGCTTAGCCCCAAATATTTTCCTAAGCACCTTATTCTCAAACACCCTTAACCTATGTTCCTCTCTCAGAGTGAGAGTCCAAGTTTCACACCATACAGAACAACCGGTAATATAACTGTTTTATAAATTCTAAATTTCAGATTTTTTGACAGCAGACTAGATGATAAAAGCTTCTGAACCGAATAATAACACGCATTTCCCATGTTTATTCTGTGTTTAATTTCCTCCCGAGTGTCATTTATATTTGTTACTGTTGCTCCAAGATATTTGAATTTTTCCAACTCTTCGAAGGATAAATCTCCAAATTTTTATATTTCCATTTCGTACAATATTCTGGTCACGAGACATAATCATATACTTCGTCTTTTCGGGATTTACTTCCAAACCGATCGCTTTACTCGCTTCCAGTAAAATTCCCGTGTTTTCCCTAATCGTTTGTGGATTTTCTCCTAACATATTCACGTCATCCGCATAGACAAGAAGCTGATGTAACCCGTTGAATAGTGTATCAAGTCATAAATTTTTATAATTTCAGTTTAAGTCATTTGCTGATTATCTGAAGTTGGATCTTTTCCTAGCAGTAATGGATCAAGTCTTAATTCCAAGCATTCGCCGGTAGTTGACACCAGTCACTTTTGGCTCAGATTATTTGTTCACGATGTTCTGAGCCATAATGCGTATTCCGAATCTCACCGGACCGGTGGACAAAAATGACGTCACGCTGCAGCGAAATAGGTACAAAACTGCTGGAAGGATCGATGGCTGTCATGGCGACTGTATAAGTTGTTGTCTGTGCTACGCTAGCAAAATTTGGCGAAATTTCCGTACTGCCATCTCGTTCAAAGAAAAGAGAGCATAAACAATTTATTTCTTGAACCGGTAGTAATAACTGGTCCGTTTACATGTTCGCTCATAAGCCATTAACATATTGTTTTTACGTTGTGCTCATTACAAACAATACAGCAGAACACGCCGCCATGACACAACAGTGCACGATGTCATTCGTCCTCTAATTCCCGCCCTATACAAGAATCAATCAGATTCACTGATGGCGGCTGATGGAGACTGCCACCACCTCTGCAAGCTGATGGCACCGGTGCGACACCCGTGGAGCATCAGTGAGGCCATCGGTGAAATTCGGAACACCATGATGCCATCAGATTGCTCAGCGCTGAGATTCGGAATACACTCATAGTGGATCAAGTCACCAAAGCGTTGCATCAATTAACATCACAGTTGTTTATATTTTATAAATCTAGAAGTTGAGAATAGAGCAATAAAATTATTGCTAGTGAAATTAGATAATCCACTAGAACAAGTTAACTTTAAGTCCTATTATCTCAAAACTACGTCTCATGGACTTGATCCACTTTAGCTCTGAACGCCTCATATATTGTCTGATATGTCTAGCACATAACATTGTTTGCAAAAGCTGTTATAACTCTGGATTGAAGAATTTGAAAAAATCATATCTCGGAAACTACCGTACTCCAACCAGGAGAAAATCTCAGGGGAATGAGACGCAACGGAGTAATGCTCTGAATTTATGTTGATGTCATAAGATGTCATAAGGGCACACACGTGAGTACACGCATCTCCATTGGCTAACTCTCAAAGCACAAACGATAACACTGATATACACATATTTATATTACCAGTACCCTAGTTACAAAATTAGATCATGGTTAATTTCCTGGTCTTTTAATCCCTCCATACAGGAAATAACATATGCAGGAGAGCGCATGTTTTTTAAACTGACGTTATAAGGTAATATTATCTATCTACTTCGCTCCAATAGATGACGCAATAGTAAGCATATTCCTGTCACGGTTAATCTCCTGGTTGGAGAACAGTAGGTTTCCCCCGGATGTAGAAAATTATAGGGAGATTTCTTATTTAAAATGGACCGTATGAGGGGAAAAATTATTGTGAAAATCCATCATCATTTGGTAAGCTTTCCTTGTGAGGGTCGGCCTGCTTGGCGAGTTGGTATAGCGCTGGCCTTCTATGCCCAAGTTGCGGGTTCGATCCCGGGCCGGGTCGGTGGCATTTAAGTGTGCTTAAATGCGACAGGCTCATGTCAGTAGATTTACTGGCATGTAAAAGAACTCCTGCGGGACAAAATTCCGGCACATCCGGCGACACTGATATAGCATCTGCAGTTGCTAGCGTCGTTAAATAAAACATAACATTTAAAAACATTTTCCTTATAAGTACTGCAAATCTACTTACTGTTCCTTAACGTCACCGCCGGAGAGTACTACAGATGTCTGTGTTGCTTAGCAATTAGAAGTGATGTGAACTCAGTAATTAAAGGATACATTCACACACACAAACAAAAAACATGCTGTGGTAAATGCGTTGTTTTTTGGCCTTCGAGGATGCTGCATGTAATACTGTCGGAATTCTAATTACGTATGCTTAGAGGATGCCAGCAAATTAATTTATGAACATATACCATGACTACAAGATCCAGTCGAAACCAGTCATCACGCTCTTGCAATGCCTAAAATCGTGATTTAGCAGGAGGAAGGACACATCAATACAGGGAGGGAGAGAGGAACCTCTGCCAATGACCTCATGTGACAGGCAGTCCGGCGGAGAGGCTCTTCAGTTGCGTGTGTAATATGTCATTCTTACCTGTACAGCCAGTCTCCTCTACGGCGAGAAAGTACGCATAGAGTATAAACGATATAGTCAGCCAAATTTAGGATATGTGAGTGGTACAGCACTCTTTACTGAAGAAAATGATGAAACAAGGTTTTCTACTAATTCTATTAGTTTTTCGCAAGTCTTATGTTTTATTTATTTATTTATTTAGTAATAACATATAAATAAAGCTCGTGTTCGGGAACAGTTCCGTTACATAAATATACAGGGACATCATTTTATTTTTACTAACATTTTTAATATTAACCTGGCTATACTTTTGGATCAACGCCGTTTGCTGCACTCTTCCACGATTGAAGTTCGATGATACTGGCGTAAAATACAAACAAATCACTTTACTAGGTATACGAGGGAAGAAAAGTAGTTTATCCATTTACGTAAACTAGGAAATATCGAAATTTTGAATTTGATAATTTTCATTAGGTTTTTGTTTAATCAAAATACACTACAGTATTAACAATAAGTGTTTTTACTCACGAACTGAGTTATCCATGCGAACGTATTCATTATGCGGTGTATATTATACTGTCTACAGCACATTAGCGTACAATATAGAGAATGAAGTTAAATAGAAAAATAATCATAAAATGGATATTTAAACATTTTTGAAAATGGTGGCCATTCATTTAGATACAGGCTTCAGTTCTTTTGTGCATATTATCGACTATAGACTATTTCATCTAATTCCAATTACCAGTTTCGTCCTTCGTACTAGTAACTCATGTAGAAATAATTCTATATTATTATATAAAAGAGTAACTTACCTACTGTAAATTCCATCTTCACTTCTGCCCGACCCGCACAGATAACATTACTCTGACATGCTATGTACTGTCCGTCCAAGTGGTTATGTCGCAGGATCGTAGAAAGGGGGGAAATCACGTGACATTAATTACTTTTATTTAAGTTATTTTAAACAGTTGCGGACGAGGGAAATCGGGATGCGACGTAGGCAAACGGACGACAGTACCTGTGCGAAAATATGATTCAATATTGAAAGCTCTTTCGTCACTGGAAAACGCGAACATATTTCTGGAACGTACTATACTCACTAACTCAATACTGTTTGTGTTTACTACGACCTTAAGGCGACTTTGACTGTATACACTTGGTTCTGTGAGGATAACAATTGGAAGGTCACTAGTAGAGGGGGTGGGAGTGAAGTACATACAATAACTCGGATACAATAAAAATTGAAGTAAAAATAAAATGATATCCCTGTACATACTTTGTAGACAAAATACTTAAGAAAAAAGGTCACATAAACGTGATAATAAAATTAGTAATAATAATACTAGTAATAACTGAGTGAAAAAAGAGACGATGTTGAGATTTGTGGATTAATATTAAATTATTATTAGTAGTAGCATAATTAGTGCAGGTCATGTTGATATAGTAACCAAGATAAGATATAAAAAATATACTTAGGATAGAAATAAACTTGTTTTACAATACATGGTACATATAAAACAGGGAAGTCTGTCATATAAATTTTTTAATTCTGGATCTGAAAATTTCATTGCTTAAAGTAGTCAATTCTGGATGAAATTTTATTATCGAATTATATAGACGTGGACCATAATCTGTACTGTGTAGTAAAGCAGCAGATGTGAAACATTTAGGTTCAACTAATTTAAGAATTTCATTTCGTCTTGTATTATGATCATGTGGCTGAGTTACTAATTTCATTCTATTTTTATGATAGAATTTAATTAAAGAGTATTTATAAATTTGGTCAATTCTAAAAACATTCAATTCGGAATGGATCAAATTTGTTGGATAATCCAGTCCCTTTTCAAACAAATTTTGATTATACGTTTTTGCAACATAATTAAAGGAAAAAGAGCAGTTTTTGTAATGCCTCCCCAGCCAGTTATACCATATTGGATAACAGATTCAACTATAGCCAAATAAACCAAACGTAATACATGAGTAGGCAAATAATGGTTAAGATTTACAAATTTGTAAACTGTTTTACGTATCCTGTTACATAAAAAGGTGATTTGTCTATCCCATTTCAAGTGCTGATCAACAATAATTCCCAGGTATTTCACATCTACAGATTCTTTCAGGCAAGGGCATTTACAGGTTGTAGAGAGTTTACAAAATGAGTTGTGGATTATTAATTTTAAATGAGAAAGTGATTTCAATTTTTTTCAATCCAGAGACTGTTAAAGAAAATGGCAATGTATAAGTTTAGTGCTTAACACGACAGCCTCGTTTTCGGAAGGCCCGGAGTTCGATCACAAGCGAGACCAGTGGTGTCACAAAATCAGCACGGCAACTTATGATTTTGAAGTTATTGAATATACCGCGTGCTCAGCTGTGTAAGACTGCATATAACTGTAAGACTATTCAACACTCAGGCAGGGATGGAAGTAATTTATAGAATAATAACAATAAGAATAATAATCATCATTGTCATTATCTCGCAGAATAGCTTCGCATTAATTTACAAGCTTCCACAATAATCACAAATTCCAGGGCTCATTACCTCAACCCATTTATAACGCTGAATTTTCTCAGTGTATTGCAAAATAATCTGTATTGGTGCTTACTTACTTACAAATGGTTTTTAGGGAACCCGAAAGTTCATTGTCGCCCTCACATAAGCCTGCCATCGGTCCTTATTCTGAGCAAGATTAATCCTATCACTAGCATTATATCCCACCTCCCTTAAATCCATTTTAATGTTATCCTCCCATCTACGTCTCGGCTTCCTGAAAGGTAATTTTCTCTCAGGTCTCTCAACTAACACTCTATATGCATTTTTGGATTCACCCATACGTTCTACATGCCTTGTCCAACTCAAACGCCTGGATTTAATGTTCCTAATTATGCCAGGTGAAGAATACAATGCGTGCAGTTCTGTGTTGTGTAACCTTCTCTATTCTCCTGTAACTTCATCCCTCTCAGCCCTAAATATTTACCTAAGCATCTTACTGTCGAACACCCTTAACCTATGTTCCTCTCTCAAAGTGAGAGTCCAAGTTTCACAACCATAAAGAACAACCGGTAATAGGCCTATAACTATTTTATAAATTTTAACTTTCAGCCTTTTTTAAAGCAAACTGGATGGCAAAAGCTTCCCAAACTAATAATTGCAGCTTGTCCCATATTTATTCTACGTTTAATTTCCTCTCGAGTGTCATTTACATTTGTTACTGTTGCTCCAAGCTGTTTGAATTTCTTCACCTTTTCAAAGGATAAATTTCCAATTTTTATATTTCCATTTCATACTATGTTCTGGTCGCGATAAATAATAATAATAATAATAATAATAATAATAATAATAATAATAATAACAATAATAATACTTTATTGCTAGAAGAAAGATACATATGGTATTGATTTTTTTTTTTATATAAGAACTCTCTAGCACTCCCAGAAAGAGTAAGTTACATACTCGTGCTCAGGGGGTATTCCACATAAGTTAAAATAAATACACATAATCATATACTTTGTTTTTTTCGGGATTTACTTCCAAACCTACTTCCTTATTTGCTTCAAGTAAAATTCTCGTATTTTTTCTAATAGTTTAACACTGAATAAAACTAATTTTCATTTGTGGAGGCAAAACCATTATTTCCTAGAATGAATTTGGAAAAATAAAACACGTTTTACATATAGTACTTACTCAAGTATAGCTTGCATTGCTCTTTATTTTACATCATTTACCATTACAACAATACTGAAACAGTTTAAACAGACGTTTCTGTGAAAATAATAGTAATATGCGTTACAAGAGCGGTATGTTGAAGTTTTCATGTTCGAAGAAAAGTTTGAAAAAGCGAAACGTAGTTGAGCTTTTTTAATTTCCGAGAATTGAAAGAAAACATACCGCTCGTATATCGTACATTATTTTGTGCGAAGATCATTTATTACATACCTGAAAGAGGAATTTCTAATTAGTTGCAATGAAATCTCCATCTTGGTTTCTGTTCAATGACGGCAAATTTGCAAAACAAAAATATCTATCTTCAACATTGTTGCTTTAAAATGTTTTCTGTGTTTACTATACTCTAGCAGGCCGTGATATACGTCTGTCTTTTTTTCCCCCCCAGTCTATGATGAGTCTGGAATCTTGTTGATTTTTTCACGGCTTCCTTAATGTTACTTGTATCACGAATGCAGTAACTTTAGTGGTGTTGTAGAGTTTACTTAATTTTTGCAGATATTTAAAAACAATAATTAACAGTGCAATTTAGGTGAAGTTGCAGTGGTAAGTTTCCAATTTATAATTATTACTATATTGAACGTCTCTAAAAATAATATGTTAAAAGCCTAAAGCAGTAAAATCAATGTCTCTTAAGCGGTAAGAAGAGGGAAATTGTTATGTGTGTTAGGTTGGGAATACTGAATGTGGAATTTTAGACTTTCCGCGGATTGGTTTTGTGCGGAAACCCAGCAAATACGCACGATCTGGCACAAAATAATCTTTTCTGACTTTTGGATAACTCCATATGTATGGATCGACCCAGAATTCAACCAAATAATCATGTGTTTAATTTGTTATGGCGGTACGGACTTACCAGGAGGGTGAACTCAAACAGAAAAAAACTACTTTCGATAAAGAAAGAGAGAGGACAGGAGAGAGAGAGAGATAGAGAGAAATTAATAATAAGGAAATGCTCTTAGTTAATGTGTAAGTTGGCTTTAAAGTAATTATAATAAATCTGTACGATGCACTGGTTAAATGCACCGACAAAATGTTGCTGCAGTCCAAACATAAAAAAATGTAATTCAATTACTTGAAGTAGTTTGAGAGATAAACCATTTGGATGAACAAACAGAAACCGCTTCCATATAAGGCGCCATCATTTAGGATTACCGGTTTGCTAGCCGTCCGCTGAGCTTTAAAGAAAACTGAAAAGCAACCCCTGTTGCGTAATACACCCGCCTCACACTTGCATTGGAGAAACATTAGCACGGCAGTATTTTACTTGTTTGTAGCTAGCGGACCTTCTAAATTCTGCGCAGAGATCCCAGAACAAGTTATCATTGATATCGAACAGGGGGATCAGCAACTTTAATAACTTGAAACTTCGATGGCGCAGAGGTACAGTAAGTTCACAAAACTGGTATTCTGCGTATCTTTAAAAATATTTGTAAGATAAACTTCCTTTCAACTTCTGACGAAGTGGTCCCGATTGTAAAGTCTCTATTAGTCTATTTGTTTATAGTACAGTAATGATGATAATGATAATAATAATAATATGATAATAGTTTATTTTATTTCTTTATTGGTTTGTTAATCTATGTATTTATTTATTTACTTACCTACTTATTTAATTATTTATTTACTTATTTATTTATTTGTCTGTCTGTCATTTATTTATTTGTTTATTTATTTCTTTTATTTAATTCATTTATTTAATTTATTTTATGTATTTATTTATTTACTTACTAGCCGTACCCGTGCGCTCCGCTGCACCCGTTAGAAATAAATATAAAGAAATTACATCATTAAAATAGGACATTTGATCCAGGGAACATTTGTGTTTCATAGAAGGATAAATCGTTTATTATGTTACTTAAATTGTATTAAAAAAATTTAAATGCGATCATTTTGATCCAGAGACCACTCATTTGGTCATAAACATTATTTTAGGAAATACAGGAAACTAATGCCTATCAAGTTTCTGTGTATAAGAAGCTATTTTAATCTTACCTGTCCTCGATTCACTCAGAAGTTACTGTAATAACATTATAGCATTATGTCCATCTAGAGAAACTACACTTTCCAATGGTGAATTATTAATTAATTATACAAATCGATTAATTTGGCTTCCAATATTACTTCACACAAACACAGAAACATTCTGTGTAGGCTATGTTTCATAGCTTTTGATTGCTGTTGTCCAAGGAAGTTATTTGTTTTTTATTTCATTACACCGCCTTAGATGGCGTTGTTATTGTAATTTTGAAACTCATTTATCTCATTAAATATCAGTCCTATCAAAATTTTGCATGGAATAAACCTTATCGGAAATTACTTT
>JAJSOF020000023.1:20272877-20580377 GCA_025594305.2 Periplaneta americana | reverse complement strand
AATTCGTGGTCCTTCTAAGTTAATTCTTTCGAAATACATTATCTGTTGTCTCTCCAGTCTTATCTTCAATTTATTCAAATCTCAGTTTTATAGACACAGACGTAAAATATCTGACAGAATGAGCTTGCAAAAAAAAGAGAGAGAAGAGGAAAGAAGCGGATAAAAAGCCAGTAAAAGTAGAGCGGGAAATGGAGGCGAAGGGATTTGGTAGTTTTTAAATAGTTCCTTTATCGCGGTCGCCATAAACAAGACTTAATGGATCACAAGTGACTGGGATTTGTGTTTAATACACAGCATATCCTGATATTAGGCAACTTGCCAGACAGTTACTTCGCATCAATTACTTGTCATTAAAATAGTTGATCCATCGCCGGCAGCAGAAAGCAATTTGCGGCCGTTATCAGCCCAGCGTCTGCTCCACGAGCCACAAATCCTTCATCGAGTTGAAAGCATGTCACACAGCCTGCTCTGATATCTTATGGAACCGGCACAGAGAGCAGTGATGGCACAAACTAATGTTACTACTACTACTACTATTACTATTATTATTATTATTATTATTATTATTATTATTATTATTATTATTATTATTATTATTATTACTTACTTACTTTACTTACTTACTTACTTACTTACTTACTTACTTACTTGCTTACTTACTTACTGGCTTTTAAGGAACCCGGAGGTTCACTGCCCCCTCACATAAGCCCGCCATTGGTCCCTATCCTGAGCAAGATTAATCCATTCTCTATCATCATATCCCACCTCACTCAAATCCATTTTAATATTATCTTCCCATCTACGTCTCGGCCTCCCTGAAGGTCTTTTTCCTTCCGGCTTCCCAAATAACACTCTATATGCATTTTTGGATTCGTCCATACGTGCTACATGCCCTGCCCATCTCAAACGTCTGGAATTAATGTTCCTAATTATATCAGGTGAAGAGTACAATGCGTGCAGTTCTGTGTTGTGTAACTTTCTCCATTCTCCTGTAACTTCATCCCTCTTAGCCCCAAATCTTTTCCTAAGCATCTTATTCTCAAACACCCTTAACCCATGTTCCTCTCTCAAAGTGAGAGTCCAAGTTTCACAACCATAAAGAACAACCGGTAATATAACTGTTTTATAAATTCTAACTTTCAGATTTTTTGACAGCAGACTGGATGATAAAAGCTTCTCAACCGAATAATAACACGCATTTCCCATATTTATTCTATGTTCAATTTCCTCCCGAATATCATTTATATTTTTTACTGTTGCTCCAAGATATTTTAACTTCTCCACCTCTTCAAAAGATAAATTTGCAATTTTTATATTTCCATTTCGTAGAATATTCCCGTCACGAGACATAATTATATACTTTTCGAGATTTACTTCCAAACCTATCTCTTTACCTGCTTCCAGTAAAATTCCCGTGTTTTCCCTAATAATCGTTTGTGGATTTTCTCCTAACATATTCACGTCATCCGCATAGACAAGCAGCTGATATAACCCGTTCAATTCCAAGCCCTCTCAGTTATCCTGTACGTTCCTAATGGCATACTCTAGAGCAAAGTTAAAAAGTAAAGATGATAGTGCATCTCCTTGCTTTAGCCCACAGTGAACTGGAAACGCATCTGACAGAAACTGACCTATACGAACTCTGCTGTATGTTTCACTGAGATTCATTTTAATTAATCGAACTAGTTTCTTGGGAATACCAAATTCAATAAGAACATCATATAAAACTTCTCTCTTAACCGAGTCATATGCCTTTTTGAAATCTATGAATAACTGATGCACTGTACACTTATACTCCCATTTTTTCTCCATTATCTGTCGAATACAAAATATCTGGTCAATAATTGATCTATTACGCCTAAAACCACACTGATGATCCTCAATAATTTCATCTACATATGAAGTTAATCTTCTGAAAAGAATATTGGACAACAAAAGTGATATTCCTTGAAAGTTACTGCAGTTAGTCTTATCCCCCTTCTTAAAGATAGGTACGATTATGGACTCCTTCCATTGTTCTAATTATTATTAGTACTATTATTACGAGGCGCATCCAGAAAGTAAGTTTCCCTACTTTTTTTTTTTAAAGAACACACACTTTCAGGAAAACATTTATCGGCAACAGGTACAGCAATGTTTCAGCTATTTTTCAACATAGCCACCATCAGAATTGAGACACTGGTCGTATCGTGGGATCAACTTTTGTATCCCTCTGTCGTAAAACTCTGCCGCATGTGAATGGAACCATCGTGTGACGGATGTCTTCAGCTCTTCGTCGTTGCTAAAACGTTCACCGGAGGACAGGAATTTCTTGAGGTGCAAGCAAACGTGAAAATCGCTGGGAGCAAGATCAGGACTGTAGGGTGGATGATCAAACAACTCGCAGACAAATTCCGTCAAACAGCTGCTGTGCGCCGAGCCGTATGTGGACGAGCATTGTCATGGAGGAGCACAACACCTGCAGTAAGCATTCCACGTCTCTTGTTTTGAATGGCAATTTTCGCAGTGTTTCACAGTAACGGTCAGCGTTCGCTGTTTCGCCTCTTGGAAGGAAGTCAATGAGCAGAATACCCTTCCTGTCCCAGAACACCGTGCACATCACTTTCCGTACCGACAGCGTCTGTTTGAATTTCGTCCTGACCGGAGATCCACTATGCCGCCAATGCATTGACTGCTGCTTGGTTTCCGGGGTGAAGTGCGAAATCCAAGTCTCATCGCCCGTGACGATCCTGCCGAGGAACTCGTCGCCGTCATCGTGATACCGTTGCAGAAATGTCAGTGCTGCTCCTAAACGTTGCATTTTGTGTTCGGGTGTCAGGTTTTTCGGCACCCACCTGGCACACACTTTTTTGAACAGCAGGTACTTAGTGACAATCTCATGAAATAAGGATCGCGATATCTGCGGAAAATGGCTGCTCAGCTCCGTAATCGTGAAGCGACGGTTCTCCATGATGCAATTCCGCACCAGCTCAACACGATCATCATTGATGAGGGGCGGTCGCCCACTGCGCTCTTCATCATGGACACTTTGACGACCTTCGGAAAACTGCCTACACCAGCGACGCACCCTCTGCTTACTCATGATGTTCGGCCCATAGACCTGACAGAGTTGCCGATGAATTTCAATTGGCGCAATGCTTTGTGCATTAAAGAACTTTATCACCGACCGAACCTCGCAGGCGGCGGGAGAAGGAATAAGAGCTTCCATTTCGGACCACTGCTGCCACGCTACTGGCACCAGGCGGGACCTGTCCGGCTGGCATATGACTGATACTTCATAGGTCTGTTACGCATGTGCAATTGACACGGCTAATTACGTTTACTTTCAAGGGGAAAAAATCGGAAAACTTACTTTCTGGATGCGCCTCGTATATTTGTCGAAAATCAACTACCTGCTATATGAAATATTCCTGAGTATGTTTCTAGTTCTCGGATATCAAATTTCAGTAGCGCTGGGCAAGTAAGTGGAATTTCAATATGCAGGGAGAAGTAAAGAGGTTAGGAGTGTCTCTGCCTTATGCATGCTTATAAATTCTCTCTGCAGCGGGGCTGTGGTTACGTGAGCAGTGCGTTCACATTTTCGGGTGTTTTAAGCGTCACCTTCTGGGAAATAAGTACGAGCATGCGGCGTTGGCTTCTCGGAACATTTTGCATTTTCCAGCTCAGTATCAACTCCTCGGAGTACGTCCCTTGTAATCACGTGCAGAGAAATGACGATCAAATTCTGCGCATTTTCCCCCGAGAGGTTTCTTTTCTCGCAGGAATGCAGGCAAGCACTCACGTCGGATTAAAGAATGGGTGGAGAATAACACCACAACACAACGTAACTTTGCTCCAGCGTTGCGTACGCTCTACAAGAGGTTAAAATGTAGGCTATATGTACAGACACTCGAGCTTTTAATGACGGAAATTTTAAGAAATTTTGAAAATAGGTCACCAGTTAATGCTACATTCTGTGATCTCAGTAAAGCGTTCGATTGTGTTGATCATAATTTAATTTTATCAAAATTAGAATTTTATGGTATTCGAGGGAACACACTAAGGGCCGATTGTATAAACCATTTAATCTTAGATCAGAGGTTAAATTGATCCTCGTTCTAGCTGAACTTGGAATTTTGTGTTGTATAAAGTCTAATATGAGATTAATTTGCTTTAAACTAAAGTAACTTTGACTGAAAAAATTTGTCCGATTAAGTTCAGTTATTTCCTTTCTGTTTGAAGTATACGAGTGGCAGATTGTGCAAAAAGAATAACCTTTATTATTAATATATATGGTAGATATATATATATTTTTTTTTCAATTTCTTGCCTTAATATACAAATATTCTTAAATTTTATAAGGTTTTATCGTGTTGAGCAGTATCAAATAACACAACCTATAATTATATTATGTTTATAACAACCATTAATTATTCATGAATATGATAGGTACATCCATAAATTTTCAATTAGCTGTATTACTAAATGAAAATTGTCGTTTTACAAAGCTTTATTATGTTTAGCAGTATCAAACACCATAACATGATAACAATTTGGAGAACGGTCAACCTTCTTCTTATTGTCCGCCATTATTCACAACGCACAACACAAACCAGTGTCTCCAACAGAGTGTAATACGGAAAGTCGCCAAAAAGTAGTTGGAAAGTCGCTAGATTTCTTATTATCAACAAAGAAAGATTAAATTTTGTTACTATGGGGTGCTAAAAAGGTCGCTAAATCCCTATTTAAGCAATATAAAAGTTAAAAGAAATTGTCGTCGAAAAAGAGTTGAAGTCGCTAAATTGGCTACACTGAACAAACCTGTAAAACATGGCCCGCGCATCACATACTTCACCTGTTTATGCGATGTTGTCAAGTCCTTTTCACGTGAACTTAGATTGCATTTGAACCTAGGTAATTTGATCGCAGAAAAGTTTTATACAATAGAAGAAGTGTCTGAACTCGGTTCACTTTCCGATCTTCGATCAAAATTGATCTTTAGTCAGGGAATTTTATATAATTGGACCTAAATATTTTTAGAACCTATCTTCATGGCAGAAGTCAATTAGTTGCTATAGGTGAAAATTGGTCAAGTCTCACCACTACACATTATGGGGTTCCTCAAGGCTCAATAATTAGTCCCCTATTATTTTAATAGCAATAAATGACCTTCCAGAATTCGTTAAAGCAATAATAATTATGTATGCAGATGACACTACTTTCCTATGTTCTTCCTCTGCTCTAAATCAATTACATGCTCTCAACAACGACACTCTATCACAGATGGCTTTATGGTTTGAATCTAATGGTTTCTTGCTTAATCAAGAAAAACTATCAACTTAACTTTCAGCCTAAACTACCTAATAAATAAGGACAACAGACTCAACTACACAAAATTTCTAGGACTTTTTATAGACTCCAGTTTAACATGGGATAAGCACATCGAATACATATGCACAAAGCTATCAAGAGTTTTATATTTGCTAAAGAAATTAACTACTTGCGTTTCTCAAAATTATTTAAGATGTGCCTACTTTTCTTTCTTTCAGTCGATAATTCGATATGCCCTAATTTTCTGGGGAAATGGAACCAAAATTGGAAGCGTCTTGATTTTACAAAAGAAGGCCATTAGAATTTTATGTAAATCAAACTATCTGGAACATTCTCGGCCACTTTTCAGACAATCACGGATTTTAACAATCATAAATTTGTATATATATGATCTAGTAAGGATTTTCTAAAAATTTAAAAATTGTAAATTTAAATTTGTATATTCTAATTGCATAGTAGACATAAGACAAATTGTATTGTATAGTTCTTAATTTCAATTCAGGAATCCGCCCCTGAGCACGAGTTCTACTCTTTCAGGGGCGAGCTAAAGTTTTTCTGTAATATTATATTTTATGTTACAATTATTAGCAAAATAAATAAGTGAAATATAAATATCACTCTACAGCCTCCTCTGTTTATAATCCAAGCTAATTTTCTTCAGGATCCCCATCAGTTTATTCCAATTCACTCTGTCAAATGCCTTTTGTAATTCCACAAATACTATATCCACTTCTTTATTCTTCTATAGGTTTTTCCCACCGATTGTTCGCAGCAGTCCAATTGCATAATAATAAGGAAAGTAGCATAGTTTGAGAACTGAATTTCTTAATACATCTTCTGTTTTTTTACTAGAGATTTAAAACAAATGTTATTTTGTTTCTACAGTATATTTCCATAAAAATATAAGAGCTTATCGGCTAAAAATTCTTATTCTTTACTATTTTGATAAGCTAAAGCGGGCCTGCACAAGGTTTCCGCTCTCCGAGCCGGCTCACAGCTCATGAGCGGAATGCAGATATTACCTGCGCTCTGTATAAGGGTGGACTGGAAGAAGGGGTGATCTCGTACAAAATATACACAAAAGGGAAGTACTATTACGAGTGTTTATGAAAAGAATTCCCGTTGAGTGTTTGTAAAACTATCTTCGACTATTATTAGTTAGTAAAGAAATATTTGTGTTACAGAAATAATAGAAATGCTATAGCTACTTAAATGTACAATATCATTTTGTTATATTTTTATTTATCAGTACATCAAAACGAGGTTTTATGCTGTTGGCAGCTGAAAGGTACAATAGCCTACTGATTGTAATGAAACATCAGTTACAGATGTTCGATGTCTACCTTTATTAAAGTTGATTATAGAAAACAGTTGCTTACAAATATAAATGTTGAGCCAAACTTAGCAATAATTTTCACAGCCAGCCTGTGTAGTCGTGGATATTATTGCTAATGTTTAGTCTTGTAAAACTCAAACAGGCTAGTAGGCCACATTGAAGATCAGTAAGTCCGAGCTGTAAATCGTTAAATGTTATATTTTATTTAACGACGCTCGCAACTGCCGAGGTTATATGAGCACACTTAAATGCAATCGGCCTGGCCCGGAATCGAACCCGCAACCTCGGGCATGGGAGGCCAGTGCTATACCAACTGCGCCAACCAGGCATTATATGGCATTGTTTCAACTGGTTTTGAAGAATTTATTATGCTAACTTTAAACTTCTTTCCAATTAAGACAAAATTTTAGTAGGTCATTTTACGACGCTTTATCAACAGCTTATGTTATTTAGCGTCTGAATGAGAAGAAGGTGATAATGCCGGTGAAATGAGTCCGGGGTCCAACACCGAAAGCTACTCAGCGTTTGAGTTGAGGGAAAACCCCGGAAAAACCTCAACCAGGTAACTTGACCCGGGATTCGAACCCGGGCCACCTGGTTTCGCGGCTGGACGCGCTAACCGTTACTCCACAGGTGTGGACCTTAAGACAAGATCTTGGAACATAGAATTAAATTCATTTTGAATTTCAATTAATATTTGCACATAATCGTTTAACATGGCTTCATCACGAGCAGTTTCTATCGTTCGAAAGTAAGCCATATTACCTTCCCGAAACTGACTTACGAAAAGTGTAAGTTTACGACTGAAATCCCGTAATTTATTCAACATATCAACACTGAGCTGGCCTTTTCCCTGAAGAGAGATATTTAAATTGTTGAAGATTAATATCTTTAGTATCTTTATGTCTGGACTCGTAATGACGCATTATGTTATGTTTATTTCTATCTTTCAAAATGTTGTGGCAGATAAAGCACTGAGTATTTACTCCAGCAGCTATGAAAAAATAAGCATTTTCCCATGCAACATTGAAAGAATTTGCCTGATCACCACTTTTCCGTCTTTTAGATTCCTTCATACTGTACTGTAGCAGTAGGTAAGCAACGTGAAACAGTTACTGAGAATACACACTACACTCCACTAGATAGCTGAGTGGTCGTTTCCCTCTCCTCTATCTATAGCAGGTCTATGTCATTCTGACGTATCTTCCTCGCCGATTCGGCGAGCGGTAAACACAGCTCTCCCGCTCGGCAGGAGCGCGCTCGTTGAGCACTGTTTGTGCAGGTATGAGATAAAGCCTTAATATACTGTCATTTCCTGTTATGCATTGAATAAAGTTCGTATATGTTAGTGAAATAACACTTTTCTACTGGTTTTAATGTCTAGGTACTCTAATTTAAGAAGTCTCAGACTTTCTATGCAATAACGGCTTAAGTTTTCCATACTTACAAATAATTAAAAATGGCTTGTGTTTAAATTATAACATATATTGGATTGAATAATTTATATGGTCCAAAATATTATATAAAACAAATTATTCGAGTATATTTACTAATAAAATTTCTACATTTGTTCTAAAACATTGACATTGTTTTTATCAAAACATGGGCTTTCAACTTAAGCCGTTATTGTACTCATCGCTTCAAAATTATTATTGATATTATGAGTGTTTTTAAATACAGTTCAAAGAGGTTAATTATAGACGGAAGTATCACCGATCACATGATAAAAACTCAATGAAATTGCGAATCGTGTTTAAAACATGTAATGAGAAATTATATCATCTTTACAACACAGCCATTTTTATTCTTTTCACAATATTTATGAGACCTGCATTTTATGACTTGTCATGGGGTAATAACCGGCGGGTGATAACATTTTAGCCAATTGTGTGTTAATTACAACAGTCATGAGTTAGTAACACATTAATTCACTTCGAACTAAACGCTGTTCACACTTCTATTAAATTAATTACATTCCGATGACTGGAATGGAATGGTCGGGCAATAGCATAAATTAAACTATTCATTATTAAATGCAGCAATGCCTGAAAACGTTTGCTGTACATCCTAGAAGCTTATTTATAATAATATGCTATTCAAATTATTAAATACATTCAAGTGATAATTCAGATGAGTTTCTCTTACATTACACAGCAACACAGATGTGCCAGGAAACTACTTCAATGATTATGATTACGTCATCATACATAGAATGATGAAGAACATAACTGAAAATACGGGGTGTTTAGTAAAATGTGGGACTCACTTCATAGGTGGGCAGGAAATATAAAAGTACTAAAAAAGTGTCCCATATGTACTAGTTATCGAATTAAACCCAACCGCACATATGCTCTATCTCGCGAGTTGTTTATCAGGTATGCTATATATGGCCTGCGCGTTCTCCAGACTTAATACAATGGATTTTTATTTATTGAGCGACAAGAAAACAATTGTTTATTCACAACGCATTCTCAATATTGATATACTTTGTTTGCGTGTCCAAGAGGCTGCCAACGTATATGAGAAACGCTTGGTTTACGCAACTGAGGCTTATATTTACGCAGAAGGTGGGCGTCTTGAGTAGTTCCTGGAATGGTAAGCAGCTCCGCTGTTGTGGCTGTTCGGTTAAAATATCAGCCTGTTACGCAGGAGTTATCTGCTAGAAATCTGAGTACGCAGCAAACTTTAGTATAGTCAGCCGGTGTGGGTTTGGGAATGCGCCTAGCAAGAGAGTTAGCGCAATAGATCTTGAAAGGTCGAAGTGCTGGGTCGTACCCTCACCTCCCGAAATTAAATTAAAATAATTCAATTCGATCCAACGCAACGGTAAGTAACTCATAATACTGGCGTACGAACATGACTATCATGACTATAACTTCCAGTCAAGGTCAAATGGAACAAAATGTTTATATGATTTTTTGCGTTGATTTTATTTCCTATGAAATGGGTCCCATATATTAGGAACCACTCTGTGTTTTAACACGATATGATGATAGATTCAGTAAAACTGAAAACACTTCTTCTGATGTAGATTTCAATAATGATGATTGTCAGTGCGTGTATTATTTAGATTGGCATTCCGGGATGTGTGAAGGGCGAATTTTTAAGTATCTTTCTTGGCGGAAGAGAAGGCCTGGTAGCTTTAGCTTTGCCAGATTAACTAAATAAATTATTATTGATTATTATTTAAAGTGTGCCTACAATCCATGTGCAAGGAACGATTGTGATTGTAATGATGATGATGATTATGATGATGACGGCACTATATTCATATTCATTGCATGTTTTTTAAATTTTATTATATAATTTCAGTACGGTATGTTGTTGGCCAATTTTTCTTTTGCCGTAGCATCGTGGTCTAAGGCATCATACCTGGATTTGCGTTATGAAATAAACCTTCGTTCGTGTCCTCATGGGCAAGGAATTTTCTCATAAAAGAATATATGGGAACGGTGCCCACCCAGCATCTTAATGAATTTGGATAGCTACTATAGGTAGCGAAATCAGGTTTCGAAAACCAGCTACAGTATAACGGCTGGGGATATCTTCGTGCTGATGTCTCCGTTCTGGTTGGGTGATCGTTCACCTCTGCTGACGCGTGTAGACGTGGGGTCTTAATAGTATTAGTCACCATCCACTTTAGTTCTTTCTTATCTTCACAAATAGCGAAAGTTTCTTTTCTTTTTCTTATTATTTATCTCAGAATCTCGGAACACTTTGCTGCAAAATAAAACTTTTCCGGAACAACTGGATAATACCCACGGCAGAGCAATGTCGATAGGCGACGTTATTCGCTGGCTACTAGTCACCAGGCCGTACCGTACCGAGCCGTGTCAAACATAAGACAATCGAAATCGTGGTAGTAAAATTCGCGACTATATTCTTAAATAAATCACTCTATTAGTCAAGTGCAAGATTTATGCAGTACAACGATGATGTTTTGAAAGCACTAAAAGAAAATGCTTATGTAGTAAGATCTTAAAGTAGGTTATGATAACGAAATAAAGAGGAAAAAGGTGTGGTTCACGGAATATCGTTTAAATAACAGAAAGTAAATTTCCGGTTAATGTTCACCAAAGCATTAAGTACATAATTATGACCGCGTTGAAGTTTTATTTGTGGCTTAGACAAAATACCTAGCCTTTTACGAAAAAAAAAAACTTTTAGGGGCCATGAAATTATTCACCGCTTTAATTATATTACCGTCTATCAATATTACGAAACAAAAACTGTCATAAAGGCCATGACCGACTAGAAACATCGATACCCAAGAGATAAATCCATTTGGCCTTGATGAAACAAAAGAAAATGCGAGAGAGATTTTACTCCTAGATAAAATGGACACACAATTTTGATGACCGTACTGTTAGTAAATGGAGATCGCTTGTAACATCTGTCTTAATCTTCTATGTAGAAATGTCGTCCAAGGAAATTGGTGGTCCAGAGAAAAATCATTGCAATAGATCAGAGGAACAGTGATGCTATCTCTCAGTAATGTTCAAAACGAAGGAAGTAGAGAGAAAAAGAAACAAATTTCTCCTTCTAACGACACCACAGACCAAAATCATGTTCTTATGTTCGCAACATTGTGTATGAGCTATTCCATCTCAAATCGACCGAAATATACAGTAGAGAAAATTGACCTTACAATTTCTAAATACAATGAAACTTTTTTTGTACGTAGAGAACTGTGATACAATGCTTTGTGCAAAGTTTGAGGCATCAGAACTTCATAGTGTTTAAATTAAAAATATATAAATTTATCGGATTTTCGTAAAATCAGCAACTTTAAACTGTTGTAGCTCCGAAACCCTTTCACCCAATGATCAAAATCATAGTTTATTTTGATGCTGAGAAATTAAAGTTTATATTGGCATATAAACAGATTTTTTTACTTTTTATGGAAATGGAGAAATTTAGATTTTTCCTCATTACGACGCCTTTGGCTAGAAAAAAATATTTTAAAAATATATAGTTAGATTCCTCATTGAAAGTACAAATAAACACATATTTTTTACTGATGGTATGTTGATAAGAAAGTATTGAAAATATCAAATAAAGGAAATGAATAATACGCGCGTGAACTAACCAGCTGACTGTGAGGCGGGAGCTAGCTGAGGCAAGCAAGGCCAGGAGACATAAACATGTGATGTTTCGTCTAGTAGCGCATAGCTGGGCTAGCTTTATCACAGGTTTTCATAAACACAGGAGTAAAATTACGCCTAACGCTCGCTTATCATCATCTCTCGACCAGTGCGTGCGATACTGCGCCGTTCAAGTCTAGGCGTGTGAAAATAATTTATTTAATACCCTCGAAACTTATTGCCGTACCACTAAGCATACAATACCGAATCCCTCTTAATAATTCAAGGTTTTTCCTCAATATTTTTTACATTTTTACAAATAAGCAAAAAGCCTAAAAGTAAGTAAAATCAGATTATCTGTCTCTCTGTGTAAAATAAAAATAAGGATTACTTCTTAACATAACCTACCAAATGTCAGCTTCAAAACGAGCTCTCGTTCAATGTTCTATAGTAAATGGTTCCAGAGTTCTGAGCGCTGAAAAAGGCTTGTTTTTATAAAATACGCTAAATTTGTCGCTCAACAATACGAAAACCGTTTGACTTTCGATAGTATATTTTTGCAAATGCACTCTCCTCAGCACCTTGTATAAATAGGGAAAAAATCGGAGTATAAAAAATGCGAGGTTTTTTACTGATCGATTTCATATGGAATAGCCCGTATGTAGTTAAATTTGATGGTAAACGTAACGGCACGATTCAAAGCTACCGTGGTAATTCTCCAGTATAGCGACTTTTCCTTTAATTTACACAGTGAGAAAGTAGATAAAAAATGGCTACTTCACTTAAAGAGCTTTCATTTTGAAAGAAGCCAAATCTCAAATTAGTTTAATTTCAGTTGTTCTTGCAATTTTGTCCCATTATTTAGTAATTTTTGCTTATTTCATTAGTTGGTGACGCAATTAAATTGGCTGTATAGGCATAATTGGCTTTTAAAGTTAATTCAGATTGTTGGTAAACCTGTTTTGCTTTGTTGTATCTGTACAAATATAGTCTTGGTGAGTTATCGTGTAATTTTCTGTAATAATGAATTCTCGGTGTAATTGGATTGTGTTTTATTAACTTCTATGTATTTGTAGACATCTCAGAACACTTCATTACAAGACGTACCAGACTTCCAGAAAATATCCACTACGAACAATCCGCATTAGCTAACATACCGCTCTATTATATTATTGAGTCCCTCAATTTTCAGACCATATTCAATCATTTTTCTCATTGCAATTTAACAATCCACAGACAAAATGATGGGGGATTGCTGAGGTGGGAGGAGAGGGAAGCAGGTGATGGAGGTGGGGTGTTGTACGTCGGCTATGATTTGCTAACCGTTTTATAGTCTAGAATTGAATTCCCGGCCATAGGCCTATATTGAATTATTCGATGTTTTGTTGCGTTCATGTTTGTGTAATCTAAAACTATTTATGAAATGCACTCGCACGCAAATGTTTATTTGTCCATAATGGAAGTAACTAACCAGCTGTGATGAGCTCTAAATGCCTGAGGGAGGTTAATGAATGTTCAGACCGACGGACGGCGTTAATTAGTTCACTGCAGCCTATGCAAGTGCGTGCGATTTACCAGACGGAGAAATTTAAAGACTGCCTCCACTCCGTGTTAAATACGAAGACATTTGACAGAGAAATAACGTCATTTACTTTGGGGAAGACAGTGATTTCTATATTCTGTTCTACTTCGCTCGAATGTTTAATAAGAATTTAATAGTATAATTAAATTATTTATTTACATCATTATTTATTTATTCATTCATTTATTCATTCCTTCATTACTTCATTCATTTATTCAGTCATTTATTTATTTACTTATTTATTTATATACTTATTTATTTATTTAGTTATTCATTTATTTGTGTATTTATTTATTTATATTTATGTATTTATTTCTATATTTACCTATTTTTTCACTCATTCATTCATTCACTCACTCATTTATTTACTTATTTATTTGTGTATTTATATATATATATTTGTATATTTACTTATTTTTTCATTCATTCATTCACTCACTCACTCATTTATTTATTTGTTGATGTATTTATTTATGTATTTATTTAGTCATGTATTTATTTATGTGTTTATTTATGTATACATTTATTTATGTATTTATTTATGTGTGTATTTATGTATTTATTTATTTAGTTATTTATTAATTAGTTATTTATTTAGTTACTTACTTATTTAATTATTTATTTATTTAGTTATTTATTTATTCATTCATTCATTCATTCATCCATCCATTCATTCATCCATCCACCCATATATATATATTTATTTACTTATATATTTATTCATCCATTTATCCATTTATTCATCCATCCATTCTGTCTACACCTGCAGAGTAACTGTTAGCGAGTTAACTTGTCCCGGTCGGGGCAAGTTACCTGGTTGAGGTTTTTCCGGGGTTTTCCCTTAACCCAATATGAGCAAATGCTGGATAACTTTCGGTGCTGAACCCCGGACTCATATCACCGGCATTATCGCCATTTCATTCAGACGCTAAAAAACCTAAGATGTTGATAAAGCGTCGTAAAATAACATACATATTCTTTATTTGCCTGAAAGTACAAGAATACAAGAGGCCTCGTCAATGTGTTAATATAAAAAGCAATATGTAAATATTTAAAATATGAAAAGAGTAAAAAATAATAAAATTTAACTAAAATACTACATCATTTAAAAAAAATTCATTCGTACTATAAAAGGGATTATTTTGTAGCCATCTCTTAAACTGAAGTTTAAATTGTGTTTCATTAAGTGCCTTTATATTTGTAGGTATCTTATTATATACTTTTATTGCAGTAATTACATAGCTTGATTGTGTTTTTTGCAACCTGACATGTGGTACGTTTAATTGATCATTATTTTTTGTTTCATAGCGATGCAGATCAGCTATACTTGTATAATTAGTAATATTCTTGTTTACATACATCAAAAGTTCAAAAATATATAGATTGTAGATTGTCATAATCTTTTCATTTTTGAAAAGAGATCTACATGATAGTCTGGGTGGTGACATTGTTAAAATACGAACTGCCTTTTTCTGCAATAACAAAATGTTTGGAAGATCAGAACTATTTCCATATAAAAGTAATCCATATCTAATAACACTTTCAAATAGTGCATAGTAAACTTGTTTTGCAATATTTACTAAAATAAAATAAATCCATCCACCCATCCTTCCATTTATTTATTTATTTATTTATTTATTTATTTATTTATTTATTTATTTATTTATTTATTTATTTATTTATTTATTTATTTATTTATTTACCTTTCAAAATTGGGATGCCCGGCATAATCGAGGGCGCGGGTTATTCGAAAAAAATACGGTGTTATACGTATTCTCATTCTTCATTCTTACATCCCTATAGTCGGCCAGGGGAGCGTAGTCGGTATAGCGCAGGCCTTCTGTGCTCGAGGTTGCGGGATCGATCCTGGCTCAAGTCGATGGCATTTAAACGTGCTTAATTGCGACAGGCTCATGTTAGTAGATTTACTGGCATGTAAAAAAAAATTCCTGCGGGACAAAATTCCGGCACACCGGCGACACTGACATAACGTCGGCAGTTGCCAGAGTCGTTAAGTAAAGCAGTTTTTTTTTACATTCCTCTACATTCTACAGGGACATCATATAATTTTTACTAATAATTTTAATATTAACCTGGTTATACCATTGGATCTACGCCATTTGCTACTCCCTTCCACGACTGGAGTTCGATGATACTGGCGTAATATAAAAACAAATCACTTTACTACGTATAGGAGGGAAGAAAAGTAGTTCATCCATTTACGTAAACTTGGAAATATCGCGATTTTGAGTTTAATCATTTTCATTAGATTTTTATTTAATCAAAATTCAGTACAGTATTAGCAATGAGTGTTTTTACTCACGAACTGAGCTGTCCATGCGGACGTATTCATTATGCAGTGTATATTATACTGTCCACAGCACATTAGCGTACAATATAGAGAATGAAGTTAAATTGAAAAATAATCATAATATGGATATTTAAACAGATTTTTTTAAAATGGTGGCCGTTCATTTCGACACAGGCTTCAGTTCTAATGTGCATATTATCGCACTATAGACTATTGTACCTAATTCCAATTAACAGTTTCGTCCTTCGTACCAGTAACTCATGTTGAAATAATTCTGTACCTACTCTACAAAAGAGTACCTTATGTACTGTAAATTCAATCTTCACTTCTGTCCGATCCGAAAAGATAAAATTACTCAGACATGCTATCTACTGCCCGTCCAAGTGGTTATGTCGCAGGTTCGTAGAAAGAGGGAAAATCACGTGACAATTACTTAACGAGGCTCTTTTATTTATTTAAAATAGAAATAAATTGCGCGCAATGTGCATTGATTTATATGTCATTTACAAGTTCACTGAGGCCTTTTAAGTTATTTTAAACAGTTGTATAATATTACGTAGACGTCCAATTCCCAATAGAAATTAATATTTTCAGAAAAGAGCTAAGACAGCCGAGCCACTAGCCTTTACAGAGAGACGAATAGAAGCGGGTGAGGGAAACCGGGATGCGACGTAGGCAAATGGACGACAGTACCTGTGCGAAAATGATTCCATATTGAAAGCTCTTTCGGCACTGGAAAACGCGAACATATTTTTGGAACGTACTGTTTACTGTGACCGTAAGACTACTATGACTATATGCAGCCTCGGTTCTATGTGGAGGTCGGTTGAACTTTATTAGTAGAAGGGGTGGGAGTGAAGTACATTCAAAAACTCAGGTACAATAAAAATTGAAGTAAAAATAAAATGATGTCCCTGTACAATTGGTTCATGTAGGTTGGGTTCAATCTGTCCATCGATGTGGTGCAATCGGATGGAGAGGGACAATAAAATTAACACTTTCTCGTCTGATATTGCTTCAAAAGTGGTTAATTAAAATTTTCGTATAGAAATCAATTGATTATCCAATAAATTTGATTCATTCGGATTTTAATATGTTTTCAAAATTGAACCGATACAGCCTATATCCTTTCGTCTAATGGCGGGTATTTTATTGTCCATCATTCGAAGCCAGTGTCCCGCGCCGTGCCTTCGTGGTCTAAGGCATCTTGCCTGGGACTCACGTTAGGAAATGCGCGCTGGTTCGAGTCCTCAAGGGGGAAGAAATTTTTTCATGAAATTTCGGCCAGTGTATGGGACCGGTGTCCACCCAGCATCGTGATTCACTTGGGGAGCTACGATAGGTTACGCAAACCAGCTGTAACTGCTAGGGGGCTCATGGTGCTAACCACACGATACCTTCATTCTGGTTGGATGAACGTCCACCTCTGCTTCGGCATGTGGCCGTGAGGCCAGCAGCCGGCTGGTCTGTCTTGGCCCTTCGTGGGCTGTAGCGCCACGGATTATTATTCGAAGTCAGTAAGTCATATAGATCAATAAAATTTACCGACAGAGTCGTTTCCCAGGGTGCGCTGTAAGAGGCTGGTCTACGCTACATCCGCAAAGAGATGAGATGATGCTGGAGATATGTTGCGGTGTCACAGGGAAACCGGAGCTCCCGGAGAAAATCCCTATGTAACCTGAACCACCGGCTTGCCCAACACAAGTCATAATCGGAGGTACACAGAAGATCGAACCAGGGTCTTCAGGATTATAAGTCCAGCGCTCTATCCACTGGACCGTAGTGACAATATATTACTTGCTATGCATTGTATATTTTTGTACAACGTTTGCCTTGTTCCCATCTCAAAGCTATAATACAGATGTAATATTTTTGGAATACAATAAATGAGATGAATAAACAGTGACTATTTCGTTTATATGACGTCATTGCATTTTCGACCAATGAAGTGTAATGAAATTTTGAATTTCAACCAATCACAGTCAGACTTTGCGATAATTTCTGCAGCTAGATTTATCGCTACCAATTTATCGCATGTTCGTTCTTTTGTTTAGTCGTTGTCGCCAACTGTTTCCCCGTAAATTGATGATCATGAATACATTAAGATGCAACTACACGGTTAAACTTTTCTTTCAACTTTAAAGCAATGAATGCAAGATTGATATTTAATATTAATTAATATATTTACGCAGTGAAGACCACTTTCAAAACGGCGCACCATGTAGACACAAAATCTTTATGCACCTTAATTGAACGCACCTTTTAAACTTGATTCTTTCAATATTCTTCCCAGATTGCACGCATACGCGATTGGAATATTGAACTGTGTAGATGCAGCTTTAGTTCCGTTACACACTATAGCGAGAATGCGTTTGTCGAGCTATAAAAAATGATTTCGTGTAGCACTGATTGTAAGTAACGGTCGAAATAAGGCACAGCTGACATTGGTCCTGTTCCCACAGGTAGACCTAACGTAACCTATAAAATTGTAGCCTATAACATTTGTATTGAAATTAAACAATTAATAGACGTTCAAATTTATGTAACATCATCGAATATCAAACTCAAAGACCTTGCATAGTAATAATGTCTTTGATCAAACTGCTTTTCGTATGGCGTAATAAAATTCGTGTTTTCATTAGGCCTATCTATACAGAGATGGCTTCACTGTGTAGCAACATGTCTCGCTGTGAATACATAAGCATTGGTATATAGCTGTCCCCACTGTTACTGTTAAATTAAATTATGATTTCAGCAGATAATGAAAATGTATTTGCTATAATAATAATAATAATAGAAAAGTGCAATACATGTAATTAACATTGTTAAATCAGTATTTCGCTTTTCGCAATTGGCATTACTGAATAATAACATCGAATTTCTTTATTGCAATAATCGATATTCATCTACGAGTATTCCAACTTCACAATGTCTGAATAGGTTAAGTATTCGTTAATATACGATTATTAACATTTTGTGATCGAATTTTAGGGATATGTTATTTAAATTTTTATTTTATTCACGAAATAGTCCTAATAAATGTCATTCGAGGTCTGAGATTTCCCAGATAAATCTCAGACCTCTCGTGACATTACTACAAATAACTACTTAATCCCTTTTTTGTGAATGCATTTCTGTCCCTAGATATGAATGTGTTTTATAATATTAAACAATTATAAAAGTTTGAAAAGTGTTTACGGTATAAATATCTTCCGAACTCATGTTACACATCAAGTAATTGGAAGATAAATTCTGTCAGCTTTTCCTGAAGAGTGAATTAAGACTCTAAGCCTTTGTGTAGAAATTACTTTCGAGTCTTTGATGGGAATCGCATTTGCTGTTCGAGAATGGAAGGTAATTTATTCATTCTGAGAAGACAACAAAAATGAAAGACATTGATCTTCTGCGTCAGGAAGATAATTCCCTCCTTATGTATCGAGTCTGCTGAATATTTAATTTTCTACGTAAAAGCAATTACAAACATCTTTATCTCAGTGTTTTAATATAAAGATACCTTCAACTGTGTGTTAAAATATAGACTTAATTGACAGATTCCATCACTACGTACTTCAGAATAAGCTATCCCACTTCACTGTGTAGGAACTTGAGGTCTCTGATGGGAAGTCCATTTTTGTCTGTGTGAGGGAAATTTTATACTCCTTGAAAAAAAAAACAGAAGAATATATTGATCGATTTTATCAGAAAGAAGATCCATTCTTTTGTTTCTTTTGTGGATTTTATATTGTGTGTCAAAAGTGTTGATCAAATGGAAGTAACAAAAAAAAACAAAACAAAAATAGTAAGAACATATTTTAACATTATAGAATGCAACAATGTAATGTTTAAGGGAAAAGAGGGTGAAATTTCGACAATTTCTGGTGAAATATCACTTGTTAGTTGTTACTGCAAAAAATAAACCTACAAACACTGATCTATAATATGTTACCAAAGTTTCAGGATGCTACCACATGTGAAACTATCAGTAAATACTTCTTATATTTTTACAATATTTGAATATTTCGTTGTATACTTAGAGAGTGATTTTTCGACACTACAAATTTTACTACAGAGAGGGTTTGGAATTGAACGGGTTACATCAGCTGCTTGTCTATGCGGATGACATGAATTTGTTAGGAGAAAATCCACAAAATACTAGGGAAAACACGGGAATTTCACTGGAAGCATGTAAAGAGATAGGTTTGGAAGTAAATCCCGAAAAGACAAAGTATATGATTATGTCTCGTGACGAGAATATTGTACGAAATGGATATATAAAAATAGGAAATTTATCTTTAGAAGAGGTGGAGAAGTTCAAATATCTTGTAGCAACAGTAACAAATATAAATGATACTCGGGAGGAAATTAAACACAGAATAAATATGGGAAATGCCTGTTATTATTCGGTTGAGAAGCTTTTATCACCTAGTCTGCTGTCAAAAATCTGAAAGTTAGAATTTATAAAACAGTTATATTACCGGTTGTTCTTTATGGGTATGAAACTTGGACTCTCACTTTGAGAGAGGAACATAGGTTAAGGGTGTTTGAGAATAAGGTTCTTAGAAAAATATTTGGGGCTAAGAGGGATGAAGTTAGAGGAGAATGGAGAAAGTTACACAACATAGAACTGCACGCATTGTATTCTTCAACTGACATAATTAGGAACATTAAATCCAGACGTTTGAGATGGGCAGGGCATGTAGCAGGTATGGGCGAATACAGAAATGCATATAGAGTGTTAGTTGGGAGGCCGGAGGGAAAAAGACCTTAAGGAAGGCCGAGACATAGATGGGAAGGTAATATTAAAATGTATTTGAGGGAGGTGGGATATGATGATAGAGACTGGATTAATCTTGCTCAGGATAGGGACCAATGGGGGGCTTATGTGAGGGCTGCAATGAACCTCCGGGTTCCTTAAAAGCCAGTAAGTAAGTACAAATTTTACTTAATTGCTACATAGCCTATTCAAATTTTAAATATTTCCACAATTGTAAAGCTATCAGTCTGAAGTTTTTTTCTGTGTGTTCTATACAATATGGTAAATTAAATAAATATAACATTTTTATAGCCTTGTAACATTTCAAAATTTATTTTACCTACCAAGACTTCCCTATAGACACAGAATAGCACACAATTTATAATATTGGTTGTACATGAATGAGCATATGAAAAAAAATATATATATAGATCAAATTTTAAAGTAAAATTTCGTTCTGAATATCTTTGCCTAATTTATATTTCCCTTTCCGTGTCACAAAACATTTAGGGACTCCAACAGCAGACTCGTCACTTTGATACTCTGGACGTTGTGTTTGTTACGAAGTAAAATATTGTTGCCTCATATATTTCTTTTTTCTCTTTATCAACATCCGTAGGTTATGCTTTGGACTGTTCAAAGCGTATTGTAGGATCGATGATCTTTGCTACAGATTTTTTCCTATTAATGGCGATGATGTCAATCCTTCGTACGCTATTCTGATCAGCCAAACAATGAACCTCTTTATAAACTTCCAAACCTTTGTTTCGGAGAGCATCAGCAAGAAGGGAACGAATTATGTTATGTCGTTTTATTCTTAAGATTTCTCCCTGAGGACACCTCCCAAGCACATGAGGTAGGGATTCAAACTCACTACAGTGTCTGCAGTGGGATGTGCTTGTGGAACGTTCTGGAAGAGCTCTAACTTGCGCTACCATGGCTGTCATGGGGGAATGGTTAGGTTTTACTCTTAGGGTATGAAGTAAGCTGACCCAGACTATAGCTGATTTCAGAGCTTTGTTCACTCCAGAGCGTGATAGACTGGTAACTAAAACTTTCGTGGTTCGAATCCTGCCTGGGAAGGAACTTTTTTTTTTGTTCCTTATTCAAACTTATTCCCAGTACTTTTAGATTGCAGCGATATTTTACCAGAACATGAATTTTACCATCTTTTTTTCTACTGGCTTTCGAAATGGGCTACGTCAGCAGTCGAAACTACAACAATCTATATATATAATTTGAACTGGTAATGGAAATTACGGGAAAACGGCTGAACGGATTTTAATGAGTGACCCCTCATTTTCATGCCTGGCATCCAAAGTTTTTCGGAAAAGTAATAGTTTTCAGTGAAATGTCAATTTTCCTACATAATTTTCCTATTTTCCAAAATTCATCTGTTGACAGTTTTGAGAACTAATTTTATTCAATTACGGCCGATTTGATTGAATTTCAGAACAAAACACACACTACAATAAACAAAAGGCTATTACACGAAGGCCTTGACCTGCAGGATTGCCGACATATTTAGAGCTCAATTCAATTTGTTATTAAAAACTGATTCTGCAGTGTATAATTTTCTGAGTAGGCCTACAGCTGTGTATTGGATATTCAAATCTACGAAACTTGAGGTGGTTTGATGACATTATTACCATTAGAAATTAAATATTATTATAGTTAATATCATGATGTGTCTATTTTGCATTAATTGTACATAATATTGATGCTAAGACTTATATTGATGACATGAAAGTGAAACGGTTTGAGGTTATATAAGTAAATATAGAGAATATCTTAATTTAGATCTTCATTTCTATAATTTACTGAGTGACTGCTATATATACAAAACTTAGGTAAGATAATAATATTGTTATTAAAACTCAAATATTTTTATACTTATTAACCCAGTGGGGTTGGGTCTTCTTCATATAACTTACTTAATGGCGGTGTAGTGTAGATATTGATATGTGTCATTGTCTTCAGTATTGGCTCGAGAGAGCGCAAAAATTACAGTTCCTAAGGAAAGATCAAAAGGTATTACTTACTGATAAAATAAGAGGCCTAGAAAATTTTATAGTCTCCAGATCATTTCAGCAAGATCTCTTAGTAGGATAAAATGATTTTACGCTATACATTTCAAGTTCTACATGTAGCAGCTATACGAAAATGCTATTGTTCGAAAGCTTAGCAAATCTGGCATTTTTTAACTTTTGCCTACAATCCACAATGACCTGAAATAGCTACTGCTATCGTCCTGACATTGATACTTGCGTTTTCGCGTTGAGACTCAAAAACTGAAGTTGGATAGGTTCAAGAAAAAGTATTTGGCCTAAAAAAAATCCATTCAGAGGGAGTATGTTTCATTATTATGGAAGCAAATAACTATCAAAAAGACAAGCATTCTTCATTGAAAATAAATCTGAAAAATTTTTATTTGAACGTCTAACGAACTTAGTTTGCAGCAGCATTTGCTGCACAAGCCACTAGTTTCAATAGATTACTCGCTATCTTGTGAATGCGGGCGTGGCATGCACAGTGGCTCATTTCGGGGACTTCGATTATTCCGTCGGTCCGTTTTTTTTTTTGCCACTACTATACATACTAGCCGTTTAAATGTAATTTTTCAGGAGCCAGGGAGAAAATATGTCTCATTTCAGTGACGTCAATATAAACTATATTTAAAAAATTTAATTTCAAAACTATTAGTCCTAATGGCACCAAATTTTGTATAGATGATAGTATTGTAGGCATGTTGATGTACAGGGAGATCATTTTATTTTTACTAACGTTTTAAATATTAACCTGGCTATACTTTTGTATCAATGCCGTTTGCTACCCCCTTCCACGACTGGAGTTCGATGATACTGGCGTAATATACAAACAAATCACTTTACTAAGTATGGGAGGGAAAAAAGTAGTTGATCCATTTACGTAAACTAGGAAATATCGCGCTTTTGAGTTTGATCACTTTCATTAGGTTTTTGTTTAATCAAAATACAGTATAGTATTAACAGTGAGTGTTTTTACTCACGAACTGAGCTGTCCATGTGGAGGTATTCATTATGCAGTGTATATTATACTGTCTACAGTACATTAGCGTACAATATAGAGAATGAAGTTAAATTGAAAAATAAATAAATATGGAT
The DNA here is from genome assembly GCA_025594305.2 of Periplaneta americana. NCBI lineage: Eukaryota > Metazoa > Arthropoda > Insecta > Blattodea > Blattidae > Periplaneta > Periplaneta americana. The sequence goes on along the minus strand of JAJSOF020000023.1, from coordinate 20,556,858 downwards.
ATTTGAACACATTTTTGAAAATGGTGGCCGTTCATTTCAATACAAGCTTCAGTTCTAATGTGCATATTATCGCACTATAGACTATTGTACCTAATCCCAATTACCAGTTTCGTCCTTCGTAACTAATAACTCATGTTGAAATAACTCTGTACCTATTCTATAAAGAGTACCTTACGTAGGCCTACTGTAAATTCAATCTTCACTTCTGCCCGATCCGAAAAGATAAAATTACTCAGACGTGCTATCTGCTGTCCGTCCAAGTGGTTATGTCGTAGGGTCGTAGAAAGGGAGGAAATCACGTGGCAGTTAATTACTTAATGAGGCCCTTTTATTTAAGTTATTTTAAACAGTTGTATAATATTACGTAGATGTCCAATTCCTAACAGAAATTAATGTTCTCAGAAAAGAGCTAAGACGACAGCTCAGCCACTAGCTGGCGAATAAACCGGAATACGACGTAGGCAAATGGACGACAGTACCTGTGCGAAAATGATTCAATATAGAAAGCTCTTTCGTCATTGGAAAATGCGAACATATTTTTGGAACGTACTGTTTACTATGACCGTATGGCGGTCTTGGATCTGTGTGGAGGACGGTTGAACTTCATTAGTAGAAGGGGTGGGAGTGAAGTATATTCAAAAACTCAGGTGCAATAAAAATTGAAGTAAAAATAAAATAATGTCCCTGTAGTTTAAAATTGATACATTTTGGATGAAAATTGTAGAAGTTTAAAAATCACATAAATGTCCCCTTAGTAAGAGTTGGTGCTTCTCAAGGTAGCGCGGTCCGATGTGCACTTGTTCTTCTTCATTGCTGCAGCCGCAATGCATTAAAATAGATTTAACAGCGTGTGGGAATCGAAGCTATAGATGGCTGGAGAAGTCTGTCGCTGGTTCGTTTACCTCGCGCTCGTACGTGCTCCGAGCAATGGCCGTTCCGCCCCTCCCGCGAGGAGAGAGACGAGTCTCCATTCAAATCAGAAAAACAACGATGCAAATGAACAAACATAACAGCTCATGTCCGGACACAACTTACACTGATCTTACGAGAGAGGTCTCTCTTTCAGACGCAAAGCATTGTGGATAGTGTCTAATACGTTAAGACTTCTCCAACGGTTGTCAGGCAGCTTTGTATGTTGTGGAAGCCACAGTCTAGGTTTCGAATCGCGCTAAAGGCATAAACGTTTGAAGTCAGTGCGATGGATGAATTAATAATGAGATTTTATTGGCGGGTGATGTAACAATGAAAGGATATATATATATTTTTTTAAGGGAAATTCAGGCTGAGTTTTGAAACTTCTAAGGTTTTTGATCAAATTGCTTTCAAATTCAGTGGATTTGTTGTATCTGTAACTTAAATAATTATAATAATACCAAATTTAATCAAACTCAATTAATTATTTCCTTAGATATTTGTCCCCGATTAAAATGTACGGCACCGAAATTCCGTTCAGTGAATCAGTAAAGAACCTAGGTATTTATATGAATAAAAGTTTAAGTTGGAACATTCAAGTTGCAGAAACCTGCAAAAAAAAAAAAAAAAAAAGTATTCTCATTAATCATTTTTTATTGAATTATCGGCTTCTGTTTTTATGTGATTCGTATTTGATTCTAACAAATTAATATGTATTTCACTATGTTTGTTTTTATTTTATGAGGTAAATTTTATGTAACTACCTCTTTTGATCTCATTATGTATCAGTATGTAATTACTTAATTCTGATCTAGTTTTATGTTCAACTGTGTAAGCAAGTTTTAATCCTGGTTGAGTGTAAGAGAAGGCCTTACCGCCTTAACTCTGCCAGGTTAAATAAAGCCATTATTATTATTATTATTATTATTATTATTATTATTATTATTATTATTATTATTATTATTATTATTATTATTATTATTATTATTATTCCACTCGTTTAGCCGATTGAAGAATTTTCTACCCTTGTCCCTGAAAAAGATGTTAGTGCAAACACTAGATTATTGTGATATTCTGTTTACTGACCTAAGCGTTACTTCGGTGCAGAGACTACAACGTGTTCATAATATGTGCGTCCGTTTCGTCTGCAATATTCGCCGGGCTGATCACGTAACACCATCCCTCGAAATGTTGTCCTGGCTCCGTCTAGAAGATCGTAGGAAAATCCACTGTCTTTCCCTCCTCTTTCACATATTGCATTTCTCCACTCCTGTCTATCTTGCATCTCGTTTTCAAAATTTATCCACCCATCATAACCTAGACACACGATCACAACACTCCTCAATATTATCCATTCCCTCCCACCGAACATCCTCATATTCATCTTCTTTCACTGTGGCTGTTCCTCGACTTTGGAATTCCCTACCGAGTAATGTCAGGGACTGTCAGACATCAAACCAATTTAAGAATAGACTGAGGAAATAGTTTTTAGCAATTTTTTAAGAATAAAAGGTCTTTCAAGTTTCTCAAAGTTTAATGGTTATATATATATATATATATCTCACAGAATAAATATTTAAATGATCTCATTATAATTATTATTATTATTATTATTATTATTATTATTATTAGATATCAGATATTAATTTTAACTTCTTATTAAATAATGCGTAAATTCAAAACATTCCTGACGACTTCAGAACTGTTATTGCGTATAACAATTTTCTGTGAAGGACTTACATTTCATGACTAAGAAAACTGCGCATGGATTTTTAAATTCGAGCGTCGGTTAATGAGATAATTTTTTTAGTAATCTTAATTGGACGGAGTTACGCAATAATAGCCCAAGCGCCAAAAATCTGTTTCGAGATATTGGCCATTGAAATAAATGTTTTTTTATATAAAACATTTTATTCGAGAAGTTTTATAACAAAAAAATAGCACAAATAATACCAAAAAAGGCTAACCGATTTTTAATAAGAGACTAGTAGTTGAATTAATATTTCAAAGCAAAGTAAATAAGTAAATAATAAACGAATTTTTGGTTATAAATTAATTTTTAACATTGTTAATACAAAGAACATTCGAATCAAACCATATTTTTTAAATTTAATTTAAAGCATAGGATAAATAGAGACGTGCAGATGGCTGTCACACACTGGTTCCGATCCCAGGCGGCTGACTTCTACGACACATCTCCTGGAATCTCCTGGTAGAGGGGCAGAGAAAGCCTGACGGCCTTATCTCTACCAGGTTAAATAAATAAATAAATACTAATACTAGTACACAGGGATACAAAAGTTGATCGCATGTTATTATACAAATGTCTCAATTCCGATGGGGAATATGTTGAAAAATAGCTCAACAATTGCTTTATCTGTTCCAATAAGTCTTTCCCTAAAATTGTGTTTTCTTTCTGTGAATGGCCCCAGGCAAACTTACTTTCTGGACGACCCTCGTAATTAAGCTCGAGTGACCAAAATTTGTATAAGCACTTCTTTTGACTTTATTAACGCGGTGGAAGAAAAAAAAAATAACTCTCTTATCTTCCCCCCCATTGAAAATGTTTGCTTGTCAGTAAATTTATGAGAGCAATGCATTATGATAATAAATGATTGGAAGAATTTTAGTTTTGTCCTTTATATATGCAGAAATTTGATCTGAACAAATGTACCATTGCAAAATTCCTTTGCAGACCGAAAAGTTATATTTTCCGGAACAAATTTCTTCACATTTAAAGGACAAAACTAATTTTTTTCAACCATTTATTATCGTAATACATTGCCCTCTTAAATTGGCTGAATAATATTGAGGATTCAATCGATAGCTTTTCCAAAACACGTCATGAAATGTTTCATATTAAACAGTTTTTATCTCGAAAAGGAAGCTAAAGCGAATAAACATGTATTAATCTTTTCTTATTTCAAATATCTCAAAGAACAACCCCTGAAAATGACATTACTACGTTTCATTCTGTATATTTTAGAATACGATGGAACGGAAAGAGTAAATAATAAGATTTATCCATGACCATAACGAAAAATATGCCTTTACTAAATACTTTTGCGTTTGTAAAGTAGGCTTTTCTTCAACATCACTTTATCTCACAGTTCATTAGTATTTCCCTAGTACCCGGGCACGCACGTATACTTTTCCATTGAACTATTACTCAAGAAGTTAATATATTAGTTACTAGATGTCACTAATTTAATTTAGTAGTCTGACCCAATATTTTGGGTTTGCCCTGCGACATAGAATAGCTCACAATAAAATTTAAAATGAAAAATTATATAAACAGGTTTCAGATAAAAGTGAATAAGACATAAGAAAAAAAATAGAACCAAGTGTAATTTAAATTGAATGTACGCCATAAAGATGCTGACGAAATATCGGTACAGAAAATTTTATTATGGTGGTGACGATGGCATCTTGAAGATCTCTCGTCAGCTTGTATTTTTCCCTCCACTTTACAAAGGCTTTCGGAATGGCGCCTCTCGCTCCGAAGAAGAGATCGGTAACTGTGATTTTTTTCTATGTTGTATTTCGCCGATAGGTACTGAATCGTGGGCTCGTAGATTTTCTTTTTCTCTTCGTTCACTTCAGATGGTTGAGTGGCTGAGATTTCAAATCTGTCTGTTTATTCCTATTTATAGCTATGATATCGATCCTACGATTGCTTCCACCATCAGCAATACAATGAACTTCCTCGTGAACGTCTAGATTCTTTATTACCATTTCTTAAATATAGATACAATCTCCTTCTCTTTTCTCTATCTACTACGTCGTAATTTGTGCATTGCATCCATATCTAATTGCATTATTTTTAAATTTGTGATAATTTACCTTTTGGGAGGCAAGGAGACTTGAACCTGCGAAGTTGGGTTTATGGGTTTATAGAATTTTATAACAACTCGCATTAGTCAACTGAGCTAAACAGACACCATGATTAATTACGTTTTAATATTCCTCTTAAGTTTACAGAAGTAAAATGTGAACTTATTTTAATCACATTAGTCCCGTGAACACTTCTAAATAATCCCTGAAACTTCAAAAAGGTGAAAATACACGTTTAAAATGAAAAAAATATTTATTAAAATTATATAATTAATTATAATTTGCTATTTATCCAACGCCTTAGAGACCATTCTTCACTAATCATGGCCTCCTACATCATGACCTACCTAGTACACGTATCGATTCTAAAATCCATGCCATGATACGTGATTATATGAGGACATATTTTCAACATATTTTCTTTTATGCTCGACCATGCCGAAATGTAGTAATTATACGCCTGGTAGCAGTCCTTTAACGTATGTCATTAAAGTACACCTACTCATTAAAGTACAGGTGTTCAGCCAATAACAAGTCAGCTTTGTACCGTTATAAAACCGCAAGTATCGATTATTCTCGGATATGCAATCGAAAGAGAATTAGCGAAAAGTCACGGAGGCTGGAAATCCAATACTGTCGCAGAAGGTTTTGTTCTGTTACTATAATAATTAGCGTTAATTGTAAATAATATTCAAATAAATTCAATTGTCATCTCTTTTTTCAATATCGAATTCAATAATCAAGGTTATATCAAGTTTAACGGGATTACATCAAGGTCAATGACATTATTATTCCTCGGAAAAAAATCAATACTTTCGCGTCTGCGCACATCTCACAATTCACGACCTAGAACAAGGTCACTTCCGATCTTGTTAGATACAAATAAAATGTATACGTCTGAATAATTTCAAGTTAGAAATATGGTCGAGCATAAAACGTCGTATGAAACTTGCCTATAGCGGTAATTAAGAAGCTCGTATGAATATTATGAAACTCGCTTGCGCTCGTTCCATAAATATCCATACTTGCGTCTTAATTTCTATCATTATAGGCTCGTTGCATAATGTACTATTTATTATAAAACAGAATTTTTCGTTATGGTCATGGATAAAATTACGTATGGTACTTGTGAGCGTTGGAAAAAGGAACTTGTACCAGAACAATGGAAGGAGTCCATAATTGTACCTATTTTTAAAAAGGGGGACAAAACCAACTGTGGTAACTTTTCGAGGAATATCACTTTTGTTGACGTCGTACAAAATTTTGTCCAATATTCTTTTGAGGAGATTAACTCCGTACGTAGATGAAATTATTGGGGATCATCAGTGCGGTTTTCGGCGTAATAGATCGACTATTGATCAGATTTTTTGTATTCGGCAGATAATGGAGAAAAAATGGGAGTATAAGGGTACAGTACATCAGTTATTCATAGATTTCAAAAAGGCATATGACTCGGTTAAGAGGGAAGTATTATATGATATTCTTATTGAATTTGGTATTCCCAAGAAACTAGTTCGATTAATTAAAATGTGTCTCAGTGAAACATACAGCAGAGTCCGTATAGGTCAGTTTCTATCTGATCCTTTTCCAATTCACTGCGGGCTAAAGCAGGGCGATGCACTATCACCTTTACTTTTTAACTTCGCTTTAGAATATGCCATTAGGAAAGTTCAGGATAACAGGCAGGGTTTGGAGTTGAACGGGCTACATCAGCTTCTTGTCTATGCAGATGACGTGAATATGTTAGGAGAAAATACACAAACGGTTAGGGAAAACACGGAAATTTTACTTGAAGCAAGTAAAGCGATCGGTTTGGAAGTAAATCCCGAAAAGACAAAGTATATGATTATGTCTCGTGACGGGAATATTGTACGAAATGGAAATATAAATATTGGAGATTTATCCTTCGAAGAGGTGGAAAAATTCAAATATCTTGGAGCAACAGTAACAAATATAAATGACACTCTGGAGAAAATTAAACGCAGAATAAATATGGGAAATGCGTGTTATTATTCGGTTGAGAAGCTCTTATCATCCAGTCTGCTGTCCAAAAATCTGAAAGTTAGAATTTATAAAACAGTTATATTACCGGTTCTTCTATATGGCTGTGAAACTTGGACTCTCACTCTGAGAGAGGAACATAGGTTAAGGGTGTTTGAGAATAAGGTGCTTAGGAAAATATTTGGGGCTAAGCGGGATGAAGTTACAGGAGAATGAAGAAAGTTACACAACACAGAACTGCACGCATTGTATTCTTCACCTGACATAATTAGGAACTTGAAATCCAGACGTTTGAGATGGGCAGGGCATGTAGCACGTATGGGCGAATCCAGAAATGCATATAGAGTGTTAGTTGGGAGACCGGAGGGAAAAAGACCTTTAGGGAGGCCGAGACGTAGATGGGAGGATAATATTAAAATGGATTTGAGGGAGGTGGGGTATGATGATAGAGACTGGCTTAATCTTGCACAGGATAGGGACCGATGGCGGGCTTATGTGAGGGCGGCAATGAACCTTCGGGTTCCTTAAAAGCCATTTGTAAGTAAGTAAGTACTTGTGAGCGTGATCTTTCCACTCGCGCAATAAAGATGCACTTACCTCACAAGTACCATAAGTTAAATAACTATTATAGAACCTACTGTATACGTCTGAGTGGACAAGAGAGAGAGTGAGGGACAGAGAAAGTTGTTGCAGTGGTGACTCGGGGACCGCTTGGCCTTAATCTGATATTAAATGCAGAATCTAGAGAACCGAACTTGCAATCGGTGAAATCATCGTATGCAGCACGGCGTGACGAAGAGATAGTTGTGGGGGTTGCGGCTTTTTCTTGCGTAAGGTTAACAGGACGCTCACAGTTAACTTAACCGACGGAGTACGATGGCTTCGGACCAGCGCGCCCAGATAAGTTTATCAACGATGTCACAGGTAAAGCCAAACAAGAAACTGCCTGCTTAAAGTCCTACGAATACAACGCACATCGATTAGCAGTCGCCGGGAAGTTGTCTACAGAACAGACCGAAACTGAAAGCGGATACAGACGTGGAGAAATTTACCTGAAATAAATTATTACGGAAAATGTTGAATTTTGAGGTAGAACTAAATAAGTATTTCTGCTCACTAGGTATGGCTGGATAACTTGGGAATTGAGTCATATGAAACAGTAAAAATGCAACCTCTCTCCTACAAGGGAACACAAGCAGAACAAGGAAAAAAATGGAAAACAAGGAGAACGAGGGTAAGACAAGAAGAAAAAGAGAGAAACAAGGAGCAGAATAGAAGGAGAAAAGGGAAAAGCAAGGAGAACAAGGGAAATAGAAGGAGAACAAGAGGAAATCTAGGAGAACAAGGGGAAAACTGGAAGGAGTAGAATAGGAGAAAAAATGGAAAAGCAAGAAGCATAAGGGAAATATAAAGAAAACAAGGGCAGACAATGAGAACAGAGAGAACACAAGGAGAACGAGGGTAAGAAAAGAAGAAAAAGGAAGAAATAAAGAGTAGAATAGAAGGAGAAAAAGGGAAAAGCAAGTAGAACAAGGGACATAGAAGGAGAACAAGGGGGAAAACCACAAGAAGAAACAAGGAGTAGAATAGAAGTTGAATAAAAAGCAAAAAGCAAGGAGAACAAAGAAAATAAAAGGACGACAAGGGGAACACAAGTATAACAAGGGAAAAACAAGGAATAGATATAGGAGAAAAAGGGAAGAGCAAGGAGAACAAGTAAAATACGAGGAGAACAAATGTAATACAAGCAGAACAACCTAAAAACTGTAAGGAATAAAATAGAAGGACGAAAAAGGGATAAAGCAGGAGAACATGGGGAAAAACAAGGAGTAGAATGGAAGAAGAACGAAGGAAATTAAAGCACAACAAAGCAGAAAAATAGGAATACAAGAAGAACAAGGGGAAAAAGAAGATAACAAGAATAACAAGGGGAATACAAGAATAACAAAGTGAATACAGGGAGAAGAAGGGGAAAGGAAGAATGACAAGGGGAATAGAAGAAGAACAAGGGGAAAACAAGAATAGCAAGGGGAATACAAGAAGAATAAGGGAAATACAAGAACTACAAGGGGAAGAGAAGGAAAACAAGAGAAATACAAAAAGACAAAGAGAAAGACCAGGAGAATAAGGTGAAGAAGAGAAGAGCAGAGGAAATGCATAGAGAGCAAGTGGAATACAAGAATAATAAGGGGAATACAAGGAGAGCAAGGGAATAACAAAGAGAACAAGGGGAATACAAGGAATCAACGGGAATATAAGATGAAGAAGGGAAAGACTAGGAGAAGACAAGGACAAGAAGAAACAGTGGAAAATATTGAGAGCAAAGAGAATGCATCGGAAGCAAGGGGAATACAAGGAAAATAAGGGGAATATAAAATGAAGAAGAGCAATATACTAACAATGGGAAAAGGAAAACAAGGGAACTGTAAAGAGAACAAGTGGAATATAAGGAGAACAAGGAGAATATAAAGAGAACAAGGAGAATATAAAGGGAACAAGGGGAATACAAAGAGAATAATGGCAAGTGAAGGGGCATACAAGGACAACAAGGGGAATACAATGCGATCAAGAGGAATACGGTACGAGGAAAACAAAGGAAATACAAGGATAACAACAGGAATACAAGGAGAACAAGGGAATAATCAGGAGAAGAGAGGAAACACAAGGATAACAAGATAAATATTAGAGAGCAAGGAAAACTAGAGGAGTATATGGGGAATATAAGGAGAACAAGGGAGTTACAAGGAGAATAAAGAGAACAACGGCAAATGAAAACTGTATCCCAGTTCATTTTTAGATTTGTCTGAGAAGTATAAGTGCATTATAAGAATGTAAGTTTTAATTTCAATGTTCATTTTTCACGAGTTTGCTTTTTTATTCAAAAGGAATATTTTCTCAACTTTTTTTTTACAGAAAAGTGAAATTTTCAGATATGTTTGTTTAGTAGCCTTACAAGTACTAATACAATGTTTTCGTAAATCTAATATATCGTAAATACGTATTACTGAAGATAGTGTATTGAAATGTTTGAAAATGTTCGCATGAAAAATGGTTGTAAGGAAATTAATTAAGAAAGCAAATACTGTTACATCACAAACAAAAGATATGTGCCTATGTGTTGGTAAAACGTCAGCTCTATAGCTTCAGCAGATTTTGAGATAATTTAATATTCTGATAACAGAAAGTTGCGCACCAATATCACCTAAAAGCATAATGCGATAAGAGTTTTATTATGTATTATTAGTTACAGTTAAAACATATACCTAGACAACTTTGCTTTGTACTATAATATTGTTTTGATTACTTTTACAAGGCTAAAGATACCATCAATATCAATTTCAACTTATCATGTCATATTCAGTGTCTTTCTTTGGGATAACACTTTCTTTATGAATGATGTATTTAATTCACTTAGTACAGTATAGTTGTAGTTGTTATGGAATTTATGTGAATATTCCTTCTTCACTCTTTATTATGTTATTAACGTTTAAAACACACCTGCAATATTAGGCTAATAAATAGGTGTTAATACTTTTGTTTTACAGACAATACCGAAAATAACAAACAGAAAGAAGCCATATAAAAATAACGACATAAAATTTCACGTTCCGTTTGAAGTTTGTGCACCACTGTTTTCTTAATCCAACAGGCTGCTTATTCCTCCTAGCATACTTACCGCTTAATGCCCGCGCACGACGTCAAGGTCAGAAAAATGCGTTTCCTTGGACATCACTGCTATAACTTAACATTTCTATTTTTCGTAACTGGTTGTGCACGATTCTAGTTTGAACCGACGCACAGTGGTCTAGAATGCAAATTTAGCGGGATATATTAATAACTTTTCAGCTACATAACAGATTTTTATGAAATTTTACACAGTAGTTACAGGTAGCATATATGTTTTGTATGCAAGCTCTCGTTACGTTGGTATAAGGGGAACTACCCCTTATAGGGGGGCGCATTTAGACAAAATTAGAAACTTTTCTCCTATCTGACAGATTTTTATGAAATTTTACAAAGCAGTTACAAGTAGCATATATGTTTTGTATACAAGCTCTGATTACGTTCGTATAAGGGGAACTACCCCTTATAGGGGGCGCAATTAGACAAAATTAGTAACTTCTCTCCTATTTAACAGATTTTTATGAAATTTTACACAGCAGTTACAGGTAGCATATATGTTTTGTATACACGTTCTGATTACGTTGGTATAAGGAGAACTACCCCTTTTAGGGGGCGCAATTAGACAAAATTAGTAACTTTTCTCCTATCTGACAGATTTTTATGAAATTTTACAAAGCAGTTACAAGTAACATATATGTTTTGTATACACGTTCTGATTACGTTGGTATAAGGAGAACTACCCCTTTTAGGGGGCACAATTAGACAAAATTAGTAACTTTTCTCCTATTTAACAGATTTTTATGAAATTTTACAAAGCAGTTACAAGTAGCATATATGTTTTGTATACAAGCTCTGATTACGTTCGTATAAGGGGAAGTACCCCTTATAGGGGGCGCAATTAGACAAAATTAGTAACTTCCCTCCTATTTAAAAGATTTTTATGAAATTTTACACAGCAGTTACAGGTAGCATATATGTTTTGTATACACGTTCTGATTACGTTGGTATAAGGAGAACTACCCCTTTTAGGGGGCGCAATTAGACAAAATTAGTAACTTTTCTCCTATCTGACAGATTTTTATGAAATTTTACAAAGCAGTTACAAGTAACATATATGTTTTGTATACACGTTCTGATTACGTTGGTATAAGGAGAACTACCCCTTTTAGGGGGCACAATTAGACAAAATTAGTAACTTTTCTCCTATTTAACAGATTTTTATGAAATTTTACAAAGTAGTTACAGGTAGCATGTATGTTTTGTGTACAAGCTCTCATTACGTTGGTCTAAGTGTAACTACCCCTTATAGGGGGGCGCAATTAGACAAAATTAGTAACTTTTGTCCTATTGGACAGATTTTTATGAAATTTTATACAGTAGTTACACTTAGTACATTTGATTTGTGTACAAACTCTGTTTACGTTGGTATGAACAGAAGTGCCCCATACAGGGGGATGCATTTAGACAAAATCTTATAGGGGGGAAAATGTAACATTTTAGGCACTATTGCACCTTTTGGACACTCGGGAAGCTTATTTGGTACATAATTTACAAGCTGTCATCTTAAATTCCCTGAATTATACTGCGGAAGTAGATTCGGCTCACAGATATTGAAATAACTGCAACCGAGAAAAATTGCACTACTGGACCTCGAAAGAATAGTGCTCATGAATTATTACTTCCGCAATGCTGGGCACCTTAAGACTAGATTTAAAATAGAGGTAAATAGTGGAGGAAGAGAAAAAAAAATAATTTTTGGACGAACCAAAGGGTTTTTTTTTTTCTCTACCTTAGCAAAGTCTGCACTCAATGGTTATATTTATATTTTGTCCCGTATCCATTCATGCTAATTTTACATACTACAATAACATTAAATGTAACACAAACAAACAGTGTTACACACCTAAAGAACTGCTTGACATGTTGATACCAAATATGAATGGAATCGACCACTTACAACAGAGTTACAGCACATAGAAAACGGCAGAGTCGCGGCGCTTGCTGAGTAAGAATGCTGGCTGGGTGGCGAAATGTGGCATGTTACCGGCTTCTTATCTCGCTATGCAGCCACCTCCGCTGATTAAGATTATCAATTGTTACTCAGTTATATAGGAAAAATAATTTAAGGGTTTAATTTCATTTTTTTACATGTCATTTTTCTGCATTTGTCCTCCTAAATATGGATTTTAGACCACTGTGCGACGGCCAGTAGGGTTACTGGGAAAGGTATTCTTGTCTGAGCTACGACGGTGTCATTAATGAGAAAGTAACGAAAAGCACACTTGTCTTGCTTGGAAGATAAATAAATCTGCACTTTCCAGACTATAATCAAAGGCAAGGGCGCAGCGCTGTTCCTTTAAATATTACGTGTAATTTCGACTTAACAGATGACGTCGTCCTTGCTGAGATATGATGGAACAGGCGACTCTTAACTACGTAGTGTTTTGTCATGCCGATAAGAAAAGCAATAAAGTCTGTAACGATGTGTATCATGGCTAATTTGGGGCTGACACTAATAGATGGTCGTTCATAGCAAGCGTAAGGGCAGGATTATGGAGTGTAATTGCTATCATCAACGTTTCTTGCAAACAACCGCAACTCACGCACCCGACGTGAGGCCAGGCGCCTCAATTTGTGGAACAATATGAATTCCTAGCTCATCGAACGCTCCGCATGTCTGACAGATGTGTTAATTTTGCGGTTGCTGGCTCAGTGTTATATACTTGGATAGCTTCCCGGTAGAGAAACAGTGTAAATCTGCTCTAAAGCATATATTAAACTAATCATTCTCAATATACTAGCTTCCAGCACTGATTTCGTCGAATACGCTACTTAAATAATACGTAATTCCTTTTCATTTTCGTCCTCGACTATCTTGTGGTTGGTATTTGGCCATTGGATGTCAGACTTTCCGGTTCGAAGGATTATAAAAGGGATGAAAATTTATTAGCATAGAATCCTCTGTGGGAGGTAAGTAAAGCAGGAAGATCAGTGTCATATATTTGCGATGTGTGAAAGAACTTATTCCTCATAGGAGTCCACAGACAAAATTCGTCTGCTGTTCCTCGTCGACTTTAAATTCCGAAACTGGATAACGTCAGTAGTTAAAATGTTATTCGTCCTTTTTAAATCATTTTGTAACATTTGTTATCTATAGGTACTAATAATAAATCTGTAGCCGAAATTTTTCTGGTAATTTTCGATCTTCCAAAAATAATTGGTCCTAACATATATAATTAACCACCCTGAAACCGAAAATCCCTTTTTTGAAATTTTTGTTTGTATGTCTGTCTATCTGTATGTTTGTTACCTTTTCACGCGATAATGGCTGAACGGATTTCGATAAAAATTGGAATATAAATTAAGTTCGTTGTAACTTAGATTTTAGGCTATATGGCATTCAAAATACATTATTTGAAAGGGGGTTATAAGGGGGCCTAAATTAAATAAATCGAAATATCCCGTTTATTATTGATTTTTGTGAAAAATGTTACATAACAAACGTTTCTTTAAAAATAATTTGATATAAGTTTTATTCCTTGAAAAATTTTGATAGGACTGATATTTAATGAGATAAATGAGTTTTAAAATTAAAATAACTGCTATCTAGGGCCGTATAATGAAATAAAAAACAAATGACTTCGTATATAAGGGGCCTTGGACAGCAACAATCGAAAACTATGAAAGATAGCCTACAGAGAATATTTCTGTGTTTGTATGAAGTAATATCGGAAGCTAAATTAACCGATTTGTATAATTAATTATTATTTCACCATTGGAAAGTGTAGTTTCTCTAGATGGACATAATGCTATAATGTTATTACAGTAACTTCTGATGGGTTCAGAACCATAGTGGGCCAAACGCCATTTACTGAATACGTAGAAAAGAAGGGTTAAAATTAAGTTATTACCATAGTTCAATGGAAACATATAGCAAGTAAAATAAAGTATAGACATTAAATCTAAATGATGTCAATGTTCATTAAACTATGGTTGCATGTAATAACAATTAAGAAACATGTTAAGGAATTGTCATTGCACCAAATGAGTGCTCTCTGGACCGAAATTATCGCATTTTAATTATTTAAACACAATTTAAATGAAGTAACATATTAAACGATTTATCCTTGTATCAAACACGACTGTTCCCTGGATCAAATGTCCTATTTTAATTACGTAATTACTTTATATTTATTTGTAACGGGTGCAGCGGAGCGCACGGGTACGGCTAGTTATAACATAAATCTTTAACACTTACAATTTTTTTAAATGTTAAAATATTTAAAAAGGAACATCTATCTTCGAAAACCGAATGGCACCGTTTCGACGTGGTGTTTACACCTTCGTCAGCGCTTGGTGAACTACTGCATGAAGTGTGGCATTTCATCACCGTAGTTATATACACGAAACCCCTTGTTTAACCGTTGCATATAGAAAAAAAATAGCCGCCCCTCTAACAGCTGTTCGTATCGACTATCATTTTATGATGATGGTTGCCTTGTAACCACAGAATAACAAACCAAAGAGCACATAATAATAATAATATTGCTGTAGCTTGTATTCTTTGACCAAAATATAGTGTGGAATCGATTAGAGCCAGTTGTACTATCGATACTTAACACGGCACACTAGAGCGCTCTACCTGATGCAATAGAGAACCTCAGATATTCTATTACCTTTCGTAATGAAGTAATGACGAAACTATAACGTAGCTGTGTAACAGTTGTAGAGGTGACGCAAGAAGAGCTTGCCAAAGAAAACTGCGGGAACTTTCGGAAACGTTCGGGTGCACTCGACCTCGCTTCGATTCGATTGGCAGTTCTCATTCGTCTGCTGGCTTGATGTTTCGAGTGAGATTTATCGCAGCACATGTAACGTAACCTAAACCTTGTTGCAGAGTAACTAATAACATAACATTGTTGAAAATACAGAAGCACGAATTTTTTTACACATAAAATCACTGAATGAAATGACAAAGATGTTATAAGAAATATGTAATTGTGTAATAATAGATATTTGACGTTGTAATAAAACACTAATACTTACTTACTTACTTACAAATGGCTTTTAAGGAACCCGAAGGTTCATTGCCGCCCTCACATAAGCCCGCCATCGGTCCCTATCCTGTGCAAGATTAAGCCAGTCTCTATCATCATACCCAACCTCCCTCAAATCCATTTTAATATTATCCTCCCATCTACGTCTCGGCCTCCCTAAAGGTCTTTTTCCCTCCGGTCTCCCAACTAACACTCTATATGCATTTCTGGATTCGCCCATACGTGCTACATGCCCTGCCCATCTCAAACGTCTGGATTTCAAGTTCCTAATTATGTCAGGTGAAGAACACAATGCGTGCAGTTCTGTGTTGTGTAACTTTCTCCATTCTCCTGTAACTTCATCCCGCTTAGCCCCAAATATTTTCCTAAGCACCTTATTCTCAAAAACCCTTAACCTATGTTCCTCTCTCAGAGTGAGAGTCCAAGTTTCACAGCCATATAGAAGAACCGGTAATATAACTGTTTTATAAATTCTAACTTTCAGATTTTTGGACAGCAGACTGGATGATAAGAGCTTCTCAACCGAATAATAACACGCATTTCCCATATTTATTCTGCGTTTAATTTCCTCCCGAGTGTCATTTATATTTGTTACTGTTGCTCCAAGATATTTGAATTTTTCCACCTCTTCGAAGGATAAATCTCCAATATTTATATTTCCATTTCGTACAATATTCCCGTCACGAGACATAATCATATACTTTGTCTTTTCGGGATTTACTTCCAAACCGATCGCTTTACTTGCTTCAAGTAAACTTTCCGTGTTTTCCCTAACCGTTTGTGTATTTTATTAAAATTTTCCGATAACTAGGGTATTACGGTCGATTTATTTTAATCTGTATTATACTCCTTATGTTACTAGAGTTTCGTTTTTCATAAATTTATAAACGTTATAAATAGTTCCCTAGTTTGACTGTGTAACGTTTTATTAGCACTTCTTAATTTAGAGCGAAACGGGGGCATTGTTAAGTACGTAGAACGTTATACAGAACTCTGTTATTTAACAAACACACTTTGAACTATATAAAACTACTGATATCAGGGATAAAACGCAGAAAATGTAACGCATACGCTGGCTTCTACCCGCTCTACACAATACACTCCTCGACACGAACAGCTCAAGACCGCGCTTTCGAATGCGCCCTGTAATCAGCATTAGGTGATTCATAGCAGCCCTGTAACGAGCATGGCGGCACGAGGACCGAATATCGTTCACTGCGCATCAGTGAAATGGGCAAGCTTTCTTTGCGCTTCCTCTACTGTTATACACGATGTATGTAGTGATTAATTTACAAACGACTTATCTTCTTCTTCTTCTTCCAAAACACGGTTTAGGCCTTTGCGACCTGTTCCGAGACTAATTAAGTGTTTTCAGTCAAATTGGTCACTCCATCTTCTCACCGGTCTCCCAACGTCTCGGCCTCCAAATGGTCTGTAAAAAAAAGCTTGCCGTGGAAGTCTTGAAGGACTCATTCTTAATACATGTTCTTTCCATTGCTTCTGATATCTTTGTATCTCTTCCACCATATCCTCCTGTTGTAGTTGGTTTCTAATATCTTTATTACGTAGTCTATCTCTTCGGGTAACTCCCAGTGTTGATCTCAGGAACCTCATATGTGCTGCTTCTATTCTTGATTTATCTTTAGCTCTTAAGACCCAAGTTTCACTTGCGAATTTTAGGGCTTGTTTTGAAGTAATATTATGTATTCTTAGTTTAATTTATTTTCTCATACCTTTCCCAAAATGTCTCTTTATACAACCATTTAATTTATTACATTTTTGTAAATTCTCTTCTATATCTGTTTGTGCGCTCATAGTTGAGATTTTAGTACCCAAGTATGTAAAATTTGAGACCTGTTCTATAACTTCCTGATTTACGACTATTTTTATTCGTTTTTGTATTTTTCCTTTGAGGGCCATTGATTTAGTTTTTGTATTAGATATAGTCATGCTGAAATCTTTTGCTATTTTATTCAAATTATTAACCGCTCTTCGTAGTTCTTCTTCGTTTTCCGCTAATATCACCTGATCATCTGCGAAGCATATCGTGTCGATATTTCTTTGATTTAACAGGATACCTTTTGGTTCCCTTTTCCTCCACTCTTCTATTATTTTGTTCAGATATAGATCAAATAATATTGGCGATAGTCCACATCCTTGTCTCAATCCTATATTGACATCAACACTTATATTTTTTGTTGTATCTTGAGCTAGACTGAATTTCGTTTTGTGGTATAAACGACTTATAAACGAGCTATTCATTGTATAAGTATAAGACAGTTAAACGTCTGTATATAGAGTTTTTATTACTAACAGCGCTAATGTAGCCTATAGCATCAAACGAATTTGTAACTTTTTAATCATGTGTATTGTCATGTTTGCTGTATCAGTATTTTTTTCTGCTAGATCGTGAATTATGCTTAGAGAATATTAATAAATTATATTAGTTCGTTTGTGTTATATACTAGGCCTACTGCAGTTATGAAATTATGTCAAATTCAAACAGTGGGCTCAGTATTAATCATTTTGAAGTTGTCTACTGCCGACGACTGAGATAACCCTTTTACAGTTATGCAACGCTAAGTTCTCGTTTTCAGCCAGTCATGGTCACAAGAATGGAACGAATTCCTCCGATCTCGGAGCATTTTTTAAATTATTAATATCTCAATTATAGTTTTGCTTCACCTTTGGGAATCAGATCCAAACATTAATACCTGGAAATCCATTTCACTGAACATGTAGCTTATTTCTCTTTTCACGTACTAAAAGCACTGCATATTGTAAATTCCAGGAAAAGCCTCTTCGTTCTCGGGCTTAGGACTTGGTTTTGCATTATTTCAGAAGGCAGTGTGTGATTTAATGGACAGAGAGATGTATCGTGTTTATAAAATGCCTTGAGCAGTTGCAGAGATATCGCTTCTCCGTCAACATGGCTTCCGCATATGCTTATCACTTCATTGGCTTACGAGTGATGGCTTAATTTGCTTTCGAGTAACACTGCCTCTTCAGGGAACTTGTGAACGGGGCTTCAGACCCCAATCAGACTATACAGCGGTACACTCTGGTTTCTCTCGCCATACACCTGCGATCAAGACCATGATATTCAGCGCCCGAATACCAGTTTTTGCTTCGTTCGGAGACAATATGTTTTTTTAGTAAAGATCTTATAGAGTAGGGTTATATCGAGTCGTCGACTTGGTTGGCAAGTTGGTATAGCGCTGGCCTTCTATGCCCAAGGTTGCAGGTTCGATCCCGGGCCAGGTCGATGGCATTTAAGTGTGCTTAAATGCTACAGGCTCATGTCAGTAGATTTACTGGCATGTAAAAGAACTCCTGCGGGACAAAATTCCGGCACATCCGGCGACGCTGATATAACGTCTGCAGTTGCGAGCGTCGTTAAATAAAACATAACATTTATATCGAGTCCCTTTTTCCTCTGAAATGACCATGGGTGGGCAACTCGTGCTCTCAAAGTGTGAACACAACCTCAGTGCATCCGTATGCGATTCTTGCAAGAAGCAAGTTTGCTCGTGTCTGCAGTAAGTGGCGGCTCGTTTTAAGTAGAAAAGCAATATAATCTCCAAATCATTTCCCCTTAGTGATGAGTCGAAAGAGAAAGATTATTTTTATTAATAAGGGAGATAAAGGTTATAGTGTGTTATATTACACTTTATTACGCATTACATTTTATGTTACAAATAAACACAGTGAAGGTTTTGGTAAAGAAATACTGTCTAGATCTGATTTAGAATAGTTAAAGGTAAAAATGGGATATCAACAAGATCAGAGTCCACATCTGTGGAGTAACGGTCATCGCGTCTGGCCGTGAAACCAGGTGGCCCGGGTTCGAATCCCGGTTGGGACAAGTTATCTGGTTGAGGTTTTTTCCGGGGTTTTCCCTCAATCTAAATACGAGCAAATGCTGGGTAACTTTCGGTGCTGGACCCCGGACTCATTTCACCGGCATTATCACCTTCATTTCATTCAGACGCTAAATAACCTAGATGTTGATACAGCGTCGTAAAATAACCCAATAAAATAAAATAAAAACAAGATGAGACTGATATCAAATATCGTTAGCACGTTGTGCGTGCGAGTTACAGAATTGCACAACATATGATCGACTAGCCAAGAGCATTTATGGATAAATTTGAAATGTGACAGTATCATGTAGAACATAGACAACTTCACTTTCCTTGACTATAAAATATCTTGAAGAGTGATAAGAAAATAATCTTATCAAATATAAGACCCTACGTCAAGCCCTACAGCAGAATTCACTGCTAAGTTTGAAGAAACAGTAACAATTGACAAGGAATCGAGTTTAATTAATTTAATTTTATTGGGTTAATTTACGACGCTGTATTAATAACTAGGTTGTTTAGCGTCTGAATGAAATGAAGGTGATAATGCCGGTGAAATGAGTCCGGGGTCCAGCACCCAAAGTTACCCAACATTTGCTCGTATTGGGTTGAGGGAAAACCCCGGAAAAAAACCTCAACGAGGTAACTTGTCCCTACCGGGATTCGAACCCGGGCCACCTGGTTTCGCGGCCAGACACGCTGACCGCTACTCACAGGTGTGGACCAAGGAATCGAGATTTTTCTGAAATCCTTTTGGCTTACAGCCGATTGAAGATCCTGAAAGATTATAGCTTGAATTTATAAATGTACAGAACAGCACGCCACTCAGATTCCAGCGAAATCAGGAATCGAACTGTTCGTAATGCTGCCTAAGTCAGAATTTCTAAATATACTCTTTGCTTCGATATAGGGTAAACATTGGTAATTTCGCAGCATGGTAAAAGTCTGGACCAACACGTCTGAGCCACTCTTTAGCAGCGTGCACAAGGGAGTCATCTTCTAACCTCGTTCCGCGAAGGGATCCTTCAGTTTATCAAAGAGATGGTAATCGCACGGTGCCAGTTCAGGACTGTAAGGCGGGTGTTTCAGTGTTGTATATCCGAATTTTCTGATCTGGTCTGTAGTCTTGTGACTGGCATATGGCTGTGCGTTGTCGTGCAATAGCAGATCATCCTGCTTCTCCTGATGTCGTCGAACACGACTCAGTCGAACTTGAAGTTTCTTGAGAGTTGCAACATACCCGTCAGAATTAATGGTGGTTCCGTGTGGCATGATGTCCACAAGCAAGAGTCCTTCTGAATCGAAAAACACGGTAGCCATAACGTTTCCTGCCGAAGGTGTACTTTTGAATTTCTATTTCTTTGGTGAATTTGCATGATGCCACTCCATTGTCTGCCTGTCTCCGGTCCAAAATGGTGGAGCCATGTTCCATCTTCTGTCACAATTCTTGCAAGTAATTCCTCTGGCACTTATCATTGACACTTAGCATGATAACAAATCAAACAGAAGCTATACTGAACCCATTGCGTCTCCATTTTCTTTTTTGTTATCACATCTTGTCTTCAGATTTCTAAAATTACTATTGTAATACATTTTATACTATTTTAAAAATTGTAACACTTAATGCTCAACAAAATTTCGCCTCAAACAGCTAAGATTTCTATCAGTAAATCTAAGCCTATATGGCGACTACAGATGTATCTAAAATTCCTAAAACATTACCTAAAATTTCATGAAGATACAATAAATCTTTGTACCAAATATCATATGCTTACCTTTAATAATAAGCCTGTAATGTAATTACAAACATCCACAAAATTTGTACGCCTGAGAAGTCGACGCAAACTTGCTCTCTCCAAACATAAAAGCTCACTGATGCAACTACAATAGTCACACAAAGCTTAGCTGTATGTTTCTGGAAACTGGACAACATATGCAACCCCTTGGCGGAAATTTGGATCTCGTAACACCATTGGTTAGTTCACAAAAGAGCAAAGAAAAAGTATCACGAAATAACCACTGCCACGAAATTACCAATGTTTACCCTATACTGCATGTGCTTGAGGCAGAGTTTAATACAAGAAAGAAGTGTAAAACCTCTCAATGTACAGAAAGTGCTTAGAAGTAAGTTTATTTCATCTGCCGTGACTTGTAAAAAAAATACTTTCCTTGAATTTGCGATTGTTTGCGAATACTCTTTAATGTATAAAGACTTGTAAATTCTCGCGTTCCGTGTTTCAAATAAGACATAATAAAAATATTAACAACTTGTGTAATAATAAATAAGTATTACAGTTATGTTTCTTGTATCTTGAAAAATTTGTATTCAGTTTGAATTTCCAGTACTAAACTAATTTACAAAGCTAGGAAATAATATAGTTTTATTATGTGTGCTTAGGTACAGACTGTCTAAAATTACTATAATTACTGTACCATGCATCATTCTGAAATTAAATTCATGAAGTAGATATCACGACCACCTGCACGAGCCGCCAGAGCGCACCGTGGCAGTGAACTGCTTTCGCAGCCAAACTACAAACAACTTGTAACTGCTGCGGCTATCTCCGTCTGTCTTTCTCTCATTGAACGTTTTTTAGCACTGTGTGAGCACGAGTTGCCCATCCATGGAAATGATTTATTTTCCTTACGGTAATCTGTGTTGCTGTATTTATGTTAGAGTCATAGGTGGGAAGTTCGCACCAAAACAGTAGATTTCAGTTGATTACAGCGAGGAGTACAGATCTCACCCGCGCCTCGTTCTGCTCCCGCTCGCTGCAGACGACACGCAGTTCACATAAACAACGCATATGCCCACGTGCATCAACGTCGGTTAGTGTAACCATCGGTTAAAATTGTGACCTAATCCCCGATTAAGCATTTTTACGGTGAATCGACCTCGGTTACGACTTAAATAGGAAGTTAACCACAGTAATCTCTAACCGGCCAAATATGAGCGGTTAAAGGAGATAACCAGCGATTAGTAGAGCAAGTAAAGCAAAATGGCGGCCATAACCACAGGTGATTATTTCGAAGACGATTATTATTGTGCAGTACTTGAATTACTTGGATAGAGCGTGAGCGTGAAGGTTCTTTAGTGGAAAGAGAGAATTCTTGCGAGCAATTAGGTGGCAGAAAATTTCAGGAGGGATTTCGTTTATCAAAATCTACAAATGGATCAATTGAAATAACACAAGAACAATCATATTTCTCCTACGGATCGGCTGCTTATATTACGATTCTATGTAACTATTATTTTCTGTATTTTAAGAGGGAATACTCGAATACCAGTATCTCTTTCTCTATGTCACTGGCTGAACAAAGAGAGGTTATGGATGGATCTTAGGATAATGCACAATTCCCTGGTGTAGTCCAAGATCGTACACACATTCCTACCAATTTTCTGCATCCTTTTACTTTATGGATATTCCATCTTTTTTTATATAATAGGCCTACATTTAAATCTAGTAATTAAGTCTATCGATACTTCAACCTAACATTGGGATATAATCATTTTTGGATTCAATTTTCCATTTCGTACGATTTTAACCTAAAAGTACTGAAAAACAAAGAAATGGAACTCACAAATATAACAGCGCCCAAAGGCAAACAAATGAAACGCGAAAATGTAGGATACGTTCATTTCGATGTAGAACATAGTGAGCGCAGTCGTTTTCAGACGTTGACTATTATCTTTGCAGCGGTATGGATGCTTTCCTTTAGTCATTTTGTAGAAACAATGTACCATCATAGACTTTACTCTGGTTAAATGAGGTGTCAGCTAGCCAAGTTTTAGTAATCGGTGATTATGAATGGTGCACATAAATTACATTTTAACCACGGCTACTGTTTAACCATCGTTTCGTAATCTATGATTACTGCGTTTTTAATCAATGTTGATGCACTTCGCCAATAGTATTATTCTGTGGAGCTGTGTACAGTCGGGAATAATTTGAAGAATATTGTTAATGTATATTAATATTTTAGGTTCTGAACAAAGTGAGCTATTCTTTTATTATTGTATTATTTACGAAATATTAATATTTTCCATGATTCCAGAAAAGTGAACTCATCTTTTATTAAATAATTATGCGAACAGGAGTGTGTAACACGTTTATTTTTTTTCCCCCGATTTTCTTCGTTAAATGTTGACGTCTCGGGCTGCATTCGGTTGCGTTACAGTCCAAGTTCAACATCGGAATTACGATACGAACTTCCTAGCTGTCATTACAATAGAAATGAAAAATTTTCTTGAAAACAATTATGGGTTTAATATTATGTGCCACATTAGATTCACAAAGTAGTTCTTCTTCTGATGATAGTAAGACATACTGTATCATATTTCAGATTTTATCCAGTAATGCCTTGTGACATAGAACGAATTTCATTTCATTTCATTCATTTATTATATTCCATAGATCTTACATGAGCAATGAAGCCTTAAGATGTGGAACAAGTCAAAATTTTACAATATTACACTTACAATTTTTAATTATTTTTACAATTTTTACAATATTTTACAATTTTTATAGTTTTACAATTTTATACAATTTTTTACAATATTTTGGGGAGATTTAGTGAGATGATGTGAGGCCCGAGGATTCGCCAAAAGATTACCCGGCATTTGCCTTATGGTTGGGGAAAACTCGCCATAGACCAACCGGCTTCAGTCCCACGGCTGGGGAAGACCTCGGATGAAACCAGAGTACTTTCAGAGTACAAATATTTTTATTTTTTTAACATAAAAGGAGTATTTCTTTTGATAAAATGAAAATGTTCATTGTTATTTATTATAATGAGACTAGAATCATAATTGTATACTTTGTATGTTATTTTTACATGTATTTTTTTAAGTTGGTTATTTAACGACGCTGTATCAACTACTAGGTTATTTACCGTCAATGGGATTGATGATAGCGAAATGGTATTTGGCGAGATGAGGCCGAGGATTCGCCATAGATTACCTGGCATCCACCTTACGGTTGGGGAAAACCTCGGGAAAAACTCAATCAGGTAATCAACCCGAGCCCGAGGGCAACTTCAGACCGGCAGGCAAGCGCCTTAACCGACTGAGCCACGCCTGTGCCTTTTTACATGTATGGGTAAATTATTATCCAGCCTTTCCTATTTTCTGCCTTCCTCTTTGTCTCCTCATATGATCCATATATCTTAATGTCGTCTATCATCTGATATCTTCTTCTGACCCGAACTCTTCTCCCGTTCACCATTCCTTCCAGTGCATCCTTCAGAAGGCAGTTTCTTCTCAACCAGTGATCCAGGCAATTCCTTTTCTCTTTCTGATCAGTTTCAGCATCATTCTTTCTTCACCCACTCTTTCCAACACAGCTTCGTTTCTTATTCTGTCTGTCCACTTCACATGCTCCATCCTTCTCCATATCCACATTTCAAATGCTTCTAGTCGTTTCCCTTCACTTCGTCGTAATGTCCATGTTTCTGCCCCATAAAATGCCACACTGCACACAAACCACTTAACTAGTGTCTTCCTTAATATAGTAAGATATACTGTATCATATTTCAGATTTGCTCTAGTAATGACTTGTGATGTAGAACGAATACTTTCAGAGTATGTTTTTATTTTTTTCTTAACATAAAAGCAGTATTTCTTTTGATATGTTGAAAATGTTCTTTGTTATTTATTATAATGAGACTAGAATTATAATTGTACACTTACTATGTTATTTTTACATGTATTATTTTATTGGGTTATTTTACGACGCTGTATCAACATGTAGGTTATTTAGCGTCTGAATGAAATGAAGGTGATAATGCCGGTGAAATGAGTCCGGGGTCCAGCACCGAAAGTTACCCAGCATTTGCTCGTATTATGTTGAGGGAAAACCCCGGAAAAACCTCAACCAGGTAACTTTCCCCGACCGGGATTCGAACCCGGGCCACCTGGTTTCGCGGTCAGACATGCTGACCGGTACTCCACAGGTGTGGACTTTTACACGTATGGATAAATTATTTTAGATTGGGAGTTACGAAGTTTATAATTACAAATTATTTTTTTTTTATATTATTCGCCTATTATTTTCTTTTTCTAAGGCCATGTATTATTGGAGCACATGTATGGTTATACCACCAGGCTGTACGTGTTTGTCGTTCTGGTTCATTGATATTGAGAGTTGCGATAATACTTTTAATTCGGTAGAGATATAATCCAAGCTCACACAACTTAACAGTTTTCCTACCAACTTCCTAGCTCTGGTTAGAATTTACTGATTATGTGATTAAACAGACGAAATAAGTACAGGGACATAATTTTATTTTTACTAACATTTCTAATATTAACCTGGCTATACCTTTGGATCAACGATTAAGAATCGGAAACACCGTTTACTACCCCCTTCCATGACTGGAGTTCGGTGATACTGGCGTAATATACAAACAAATCACTTTACTAGGTATAGGAGAGAAAAAAAGTAGTTCATCCATTTACGTAAAATATGAAATATCACGCTTTTTACTTTCATAATTTTCATTAGGTTTTTGTTTAATCAAAATACAGTACAGTATTAACAATAAGTGTTTTTACTCACGAACTGAGCTGTCCATGCGGACATATTCATTATGCAGTGTATATTATACTGTCTACAACACATTAGCGTACAATATAGAGAATGAAGTTAAATTGAAAAATAAATAAATATGGATATTTAAACACATTTTTGAAAATGGTGATCGTTCATTTCGATACAGACTTCAGTTCTTTTTTGCATATTATCGCACTATAGACTATTGTACGTAATTCCAATTATCAGGTTCGTACTTCGTATCAGTAACTCATGTTGAAATAATTCTGTACCTATTCTATAAAAGAGACCTTACGTACTGTAAATTCAATCTTCACTTTTCCCCGATCCGAAAAGATAAAATTACTCAGACATGCTATCTACTGTCCGTCCAAGTGGTTACGTCGCAGCGTCGTAGAAAGGGAGGAAATCACGTGACATTTAATTACTTAACTAGGTCCTTTTATTCAAGTTATTGTATGGGTATAATTTCATGTATTTAGTTAGTATAATTTTTGTGTTCAATTGTATCGTTTTTGTGCGTTTAGATAGTTTGTGTTTTTAGGCTGTACAATTTATGTGTGCAATAGGTATAGGTTTATGTGTATTTAGTTTGTGTGTGAGTTAAGACTATGTATGTGTTCAGTTTGTGTAATTTTTTTTTCTTTTTTTGTTTTTATCGTGTGTTTAGTGTGGACAGTTGTGTTGAGATTATAGTGTATGTGTTTAGGTTGCATAATTTATGTGTTTAGTCTGTATTGTTTTTCGTGTTTAGTTGGTATAATTTGTTTACGTGTTTAGTTTGCAAGTATAGTGTAAGTTCTCTTGGACTGGCTCCACAAGTGTAGTGGACCTTCAACTCACCCTACACTCTCCTGTAGGAGGCCATTGCCCTTATGGGATTTCAGGCTTTTCTCTTTTCGTATTTCGTATGGGTATAATATTACGTAGACGTCCAATTCCTAACAGAAATTAATGTTCTCAGAAAAGAGCCAAGACAGCCCAGCCACTAGCATTTACAGATAGGCGAATAGAAGCAGGTGGGGGAAACCGGGATGCCACGTAGGCAAATGGAAAATGATGCAATATTGAAAGCCTTTTCGTCACTGGAAAACGCGAACATATTTTTGGAACGTACTGTTCACTATGACCGTAAGGCTACTATGACTATATATGTGGTCTTGGATCTGTGTGGAGGACGGTTGAACTTCGTTAGTAGAGAAGGGGTAGGAGTGAAGTGCATTCAAAAACTCAGGTACAATAAAAATTGAAGTAAAAATAAAATGATGTCCCTGTATATTTCTGTCTTCGGCATGTAATGTATCCTGCTTTTCATCTTTGGCTTGTAGCGCTACGAGAAGTAGAGACGTTTAATCGAGTTTGAATTTTACTTGAACCTAAGATATCATCCCATACAGTTCAATTACAAATATGGTACCTGAAAGTCTTTCTGTCGGCTTTGGTAGAAACCCTGACAGACAGGTTTCACTGTTTACACTGTCTGCGTTCCGCCGTTTTAACAAGGGAACCATTCAGACCTTTGAAACTCTATCCACACTTGGTATTTGACATTAATAAGACCTTGAGAAGTGTGCAAAACCTCATCTGTGTTCAAATTAAGAAGTGGAATGATATGATGTAAAGCTAATATTGTGTGCCATAAGTTTGAGCCTTGAATGAATGCTTCCCTTTGTATCAGCAATGAATTACATCTGTGAATGAGACCAAAGTAAACAGAGTGGCTTAATACGAGAAGCATGGAATTATTACAAAATAAAACGAATGTGTGGTTTACAACGTGAACAGCTGTGTCTTGGCATTTTTTTCTATCTGGAACTCTCTGTTCGTGTACTGTGCGTACATATAAGTGTATTCTTCTCGTACATGAATTGGAAACGTAGGTTCACAAACATCCAATACCTTGGAGAAAAACAAAACCGTAAATGCAATAAGTATGTAGGCCTATTGAAAGCAACAGAAACCTTATTATTCAGTATGGAGCTTATTTTATATTTATTATAACATTGATTGGTGCATCTCATATCATCATAATTTAACACAAATTGCATATGATATGATATGATATGATATGATATGATATGATATGATATGATATGATATGATATGATATGATATGATATGATATGATATGATATATGGCATGACATGTGATGTGATATATTATGATATGATGTGATCTGATGTGATATATGATATGATATGATATGATGTGATATGATATGATATGATATGATATGATATGATATGATATGATATGATATGATATGATATATGATATGATATGATATGATATGATATATGGCATGACATGTGATGTGATATATTATGATATGATGTGATGTGATGTGATATATGATATGATATGATATGATATGATATGATATGATATGATATGATATGATATGATATGATATGATATGATATATGATATATGATGTGATGTGATATATGATATGATATATGATATATATGATATGATATGATATATGATATGATACATGATGTGATGTGATATATGATATGTTATGATATGATATGTTATGATATGATATGATATGATATGATATGATATGATATGATATGATATATGATATGATATGATATGATATGATATTATGATGTGATGTGATATATGATATGACAAGACATGATATATATTATATGATATGATGTGATATATGATACATATGATATGATGTGATGTGATATATGATATGATGCGATTTATGATATGATATGATATATTATATGATATGAAATTATATTATATGATGTGATATATGATATGATATGATGTGATGTATATGTGATGTGATATATGATATGATATGATTTGATTTAATATATGATGTGATATATGATGACATGACATGATGCGATATATGATATGATGTGATGTGATATATGATATATGATGTGATTTATGATATGATATATGATATGATATATTATATGATATGATATATGATATGATATATTATATGATATGATATATGATATGATATATGATATGATATGATGTGATGTGATGTGATGTGATGTGATATGATATGATATGATATGATATGATATGATATGATATGATATGATATGATATGATATGATATGTGATTTATGATATGATATGATATGATATGATATGATATGACATGATGTGATATATATGATATGATTTATGATATGATATGATATGATATATGATATATTATATGATATGATATATGGTACGATATGATATATGATATGATATGACATGACATGACATGATGTGATATATATGATATGTGATTTATGATATGATATATGATACGATATATGACATGACATGATGTGATATGATATGATATGATATGATATATGATATGACATGATGTGGTATGATATATGATATGATATGATATGACGTGACGTGACGTGACGTGACGTGACATATGATATATTCGTCAGACAACTTTACAATTCATAGTTATGGTGGATCTTTACATTTCTGCTTTTCGGATCAATTTTCTGCACATTTAAAGGACAAGATTAAAATAAAATTCTTTCAATCATTTTTTATCATAATACACTGCTCTTTTAAATTCATTGAGCATATTCGGAATTAAATCAATGGCTTTCCCAAAACAAAATATTAAATATTTCACATAAAACTATTTTCTTCTCGATAAAGAAGCAAAAGCGAGAAAAATTATATTTAACTTTTTGTTTGTAATATCTCAAAGAATAACCCCTTGAAATTAATGACATTTCTTACGGTTCAGCCTTGTACGAGAAATAAATCTCTGTTTAATTCTGATTAACTGTATTTTGAGCTAGAAACATCCAGCTACAACCACAGAAAAGGACGCGTAAAAAATGAAAAGAACACTTTACGACATACAGCCTGAGGACACACGAATGACATCCAGAAACAGAATTGTAGTATTAGATTCCAAATCTAGGAAGCAGGAAGGCCTACCCGGATCGTGATGTCATTTGGGGCAATGTAATTTGGGAACTTTGAACATTTCTGAATGTGCCATTGTGTGTTATCTAGAAGATTTATAATTGGCACTCAAAACTGTGTCAGAACTTGTGGAAACATTTCGAGTACTCGGCGGGGGTAAGAAGCTCCTCCGCTTTCGGTTCATTTTACAGACGCGGGTCTGTAAATGGCATACAAGTTAATGTATATGGAAGGCTGGGTTAAATCTCGCCCCAAGTTTATTATTCGGCTATGACCCTCCCAATTCATTGCATAAGTAATTTCATTGCTGGAGACATAAGTTTCATCCCCGGAAACTCAATTACACATGCTTGCTCTCAGGTACAGTCGCGTTCCGTAGAAATAGACTACAGCCTCTTTTTAAACTCAGAACAAATTGCTAGGACATACGAAGCACCATGCCTCAGACAACTGCTGGTTTCTGATTATTTATTTTACAGTCTCTCTTCAAATACAGGCCCTACAAAGTAGACCGAGAATGTCCTGTGAGTTTTATCTTTAGATAAACGATATCGTTCTTAATTAAAACTTTTCTAACACTTGTTTATATTGTTTAGGTTATGTTATAGCTTCTGCTATAAGATTATTATGGATAGTCACTTATCAGAGATTGTTTAATATTAAGATTTATTGAAAATCATCTGTCAAGTGACGATGATTACTGGGATCCGGATAATTGAAGTGGAATGCAATTGTTTTAATAAAAATGAAACTGAATCAACAAAGCCTTCTTGACTGGTAACCGTCCACAGAGTTCAATGAAGATTCCGTAGTTGGCACAACTGATAACAAGAAAACAGCTAATAATAACACACTACTGCCATCTAGCGTAATATTTGTAATGTTGAGATGGTACAATAATACATTTGAAGACAGTTGTATTGTCATAAGTCAGTTAAAATGTTATTGGTTACGTCCGTCTAATCTTTATATACTCTCTTGTAATCGTGTAATAGTCAATTAAATCCCACTCGAATTTTGATTTTCTCTAGATAAACCAAAACCTCTAGTAAGATTATTGTTGATAATCTAAAGAACTTTAAGTACGTAGGAAGTGTTTCTGATTTAGAATTTCTGTAAATTGGTATTAACAATGTTTATCAATGGATTTTGAATAACGGATAACATCTTCAAAAGGATCATACCAAGTGAAAAGTGCAATATTGAACATGGAATCCAAGTAAATTAAAAATTATTATTATTATTATTATTATTATTATTATTATTATTATTATTATTATTATTAGCATCATCATCATCATCTTCATTACATTAGGATTTCTCCAAAATTTGATCATCGTTATAATTAAAATATAGGAAATACGTCGGGACAAATCAAATTTATCGTTGTAACAGTGTTTATCGTTATATCGGTTTTCGTTGTACCAAAGTTGAGTTTATTCTTAAATGCTTTTGAGTTTCTGATTATAAATCCATATCTTCTGCATTTGTCATTTACCGTGCGATTTAAGTCTTAGCATTACTTCGTATGTAGGCCTACGTTAGGCAATTATAAAATAAACAGTCACCAATAAAGTCTTAGAAAACAGTGATAGAAAAGCCTTAAGCAAGTTCACCTATCAAAACAGCTGTATAACAGCTATTAGCGAATCCTTGTACTTGCGTCGTACACTATTTGCTATCTAGTTCATTAGAATCTGTCCCTGCTAGGAAGTGGAAGACGAGACATTCACTAAGATTCTAGACAAACAGCCCAGTAGTGTATGAGGCACATCTCCTGCTCTGGGAGCAGATTACCTTTATTATTTCCCATTGTGTATGTAACTGTGCCTGTGCGAGTTAAAGTTCCACAACCATGAAACCTAGAAGCTGAAATTTTGCTTACATGCTGAGGAGACCCGAAGGGAATTTCCGTTGAATACACTGATATCAGTGGCGGCTAGTAGCTGATGAGAGTAATTTTCACGTCTTCGAGCATATTTAACGTAATATTTGACAATATTTGCTTTAGTTTTAATTTTTTAAGTGCTGGTACGACGATTAGTTACAAATGATTTAAACTTAATAAAGTCGAATCTTAACGACAGAATTCAAATTACGAAAATTGACAATTATTCAAGTGAACCTTCAATTATTAATATAGGTGTTCCCCAAGGGACAGTTCTAGGCTCTATTTTATTTTTAATATGCATTGATGACTTATTAAAAATTGACTTACAACAATAAAATGGTGTTCATTATTATTATTATGTAGATGACACAGTTTTACTTTTTGATGGAAAAATCTGGTATGATGCGTATAATAGTTCAAATAATGAACTTAAATTAATAAAAAAATAGTTTCACATAAATTATCTTTCTATCAACGGAAATAAAAGCATAATTATTCCATTCTCATTATCTGAAAAATGTAACAAACCTCCTACATCTACATTAAATATTAAATTACATAATTATTCTGATTGTTGTCTTATACAATGTAAATGTCCGATTCTTAAGGAGTCCTCTGGAGTTAAGTATTTAGGCATAATTTTCGACAATCATTTAAAATGGAACCAACACATTAATTATCTTTGTAATAAATTACGTAAAATAATATATTACTTTGTTTTATTGAGGAATTACTTGTCAATAAGTTTATTACGGACAATATATTTAACTTTATTTCAATCAGTAATTATGTATGGAATTATAGGATGGGGTAGCTTATTTAAATCCAATTTTAATCCACTTTATTTATTACAGAAAAAAATAATTAAAATATGTCTTCATAAGCCTATTGATTTTCCATCTCAAAAATTGTTTTTAGACTTTAATGTTCTTAACATAAGACAAATTTATTATATTGTATTAATAAAATTCATACATAAAAATCGAAATAATTTTGAATTCTTTTCTTATAGTTATGAAAAAAAAAAGGTATGAATCCTCTAAGATTGTTTGAACCAAAATGCAACACTGCTACAGTATTTAATCATAGTAGTAATTTAGGCCCAAGAATATATAACAAATTTATATTTAAATATCCTAATCGTGTCAATTCTAATAGTTCTAGTATTAAATTTAAAATGTTATGTATGGATTTTACAAAAAAATTGAAAAATTGTACATTTAAATTTATATATTCTTATTGCGTAGTAGACATAAGACAAATTATATTATATACTTCTTAATTTCAATTCAGGAATCCGCCCCTGAGCACGAGTTCTACTCTTTCAGGGGAGAGCTAAAGTTTTTCCTGTATATATATTATATTTTATGTTACAATTATTAGTAAAATAAGTAAATAAATAAATAAAATAAGTACGAGGGCCATTTCATAAATAATACACAGATTGGCAGAACTGTGAAGTGGATGATATAACACCAATGAAAATTACGTCCGTTACAGTTAAAGGCTTGAGGGAAGAAGCACGTATGTTCGTTTCGTCCATAGCATACTCTGTGTTTAGATAACGAGAGCTAGAAATGGAGTCTACATGTGTCTCGCGTACTGTGACGATTGAAGATCGGAGATCAGATTTTTATATGGTAAAATCCCCACAAAAATCCCCGGAACAGAGTTTGTGGTGAGGTTACAGTGGACCGTAGTATAGTTTCTCGTTGGGGTACTCGTTTTCGTGTCAGCTTAGACGATGATGCAACATCAGGAAGCCCGAAAACACCGACACATGAATATAGTGTAAAACTTGTGGCGAATGCTCTTCAAGAAGTTCGTCGAGCGACGTGTGAGGAACTTTCAGAAGCTAGAAGATTTCACCAAATTCAGTATTCCGTATTTTGACAAAGAATTTGAAAAAGAGAAAATTTTCTGCGAAATGGATCCCTCACTGCTTGCTGAGCACAAAACAGAAAGCCTGGACATTGCAAACTTGCTAACAGGGCTATCACGAAAACGAGTAACCCAAAGAGAAACTGTATTACGGTCCATTGTAAGTTCGCCACAAACTTCACTCAAAACACCGAGGCAAGTTACCTGGTTGAGGTTTTCTCTGGGATTTTCCCTCAACCCAATTTTAGCAAATGCTGGGTAACTTTCGGTGCTGGACCCCGGGCTCATTTCACCGGCATTATCACCTTCATTTCATTCAGACGCTAAATAACCTGCGATGTTGATACAGCGTCGTAAAATAACCTATTAAACCTACTAAAAATAGTTCATATCAAATAACTACGAGCTATTGCAAGAACATTCTCTGTGTAAACTAATTTTCGATATGAATAATTTCAAGGAAAAATTGTTCCGGGGCCGGGTATCGATCCCGGGACCCTTCGTTTAGCGCGCGAACGCTCTTCCGACTGAGCTACCCCAGGAACTATACACGACACCGTCACAATTTTTCCTTTGTATGCACACGACTCAAATGAGCTGACAAGACGCCAGAACTCAACTATGAGTGCACACAAATGCTTGTGTGACTTAAATTGTGGCTTTCTGTTAACGTACCTACAGTAACGAATACATTTGTTATTAGGCTATTCGTATTTGTTGATAGGTGTCATTCATTTGTTATTATTCGTATTTGTTGATAGGTGTTATTCATTTGTTATTATTCGTATCTGTTGATAGGTGTCACTCATTTGTTATTATTCGTATTTGTTGATAGGTGTTATTAATTTGTTATTGAATAATTTCAAGGAAAAATTGTTCCGGGGCCGGGTATCGATCCGGGACCCTTCGCTTAGCGCGCGAACGCTCTTCCGACTGAGCTCCCCAGGAACTATACACGACACCGTCACAATTTTTCCTTTGTATCCACACGACTCAAATGAGCTGACAAGATGCCAGAACTCAACTATGAGTGCACACAAGGGAAAGCCAGATTTGTATAATGCATTCGTTACTGGAGGTACGTTAACAGAAAGCCACAATTTAAGTCACACAGTATTGTGTGCACTCATACTTGAGTTCTGGCGTCTTGTCAGCTCATTTGGGTCGTGTGGATACAAAGGAAAAATTGTGACGGTGTCGTGTATAGTTCCTGAGGTAGCTCAGTCGGAAGAGCGTTCGCGCGCTAAGCGAAGGGTCCCGGGATCGATACCTGGCCCCGGAACAATTTTTCCTTGAAATTATTCAAACCTGCTTTACAGGGAGCTACTACCTGAAAGCCTAATTTGTATAATTTTCGATATCTTGAACACTCCGGTTCTTGCAGTTTCTTGAAGTTGTCTGCTTCTTTTGTAACGTCCCTGTATATTTTATTCGAAAAATGTAGCCACGTCTGAAAGTATTCGGAGACACTCTGCTTCGCTGTTGATTTGCAAAGAATAATAATCTAACTCTAGTTTCTCTATGAGAGACCATGTACTAAGAGATATGGCAGGTCGCCAGGAAATATTAATCTTCTAAAACAAACTTAGATCGCTTTACTGCTGAAATCCTTTAACTAATTCACTGCAACTTGGAGTGAAACTCAACTAAGATTCAGACACCGCTAACATCAAAGCTCTCTACACTTTGAGGTATCTGTAACCTGATCAATCCAGACGACACTTTGTGAGTTCTCAGATCCTGTTGCTAGACTGAGTACCATAAAAGGAAAACAACCTTATCTATTGGGGTTTACTCCGTATAGTCTTCCAGACAATTGACAGAGATTGCTGGTAGTTTTGCTTGTCACAAACGACCATGGAGTCGAGTCTTACGTGAACTTGAAGGTAGCAACTCTACTTCATCTGCATTGAACAGCTCCTGCGCTGAGAGTATTACTAAAGACTTAGGAGAAAAATGAAAACAGAAAGGAAGGGAAAAGAGAAAGAAAGAAAAAAGGAAAGGAAAAACACATAAACAAACAAACAAGCAAATATCTCATGCCTAGGAAAACCCAACGATTGAACGAGATTCGTACTGAGATGGAACGAGTCTCGTTCATACCTATAACAACCTTAACTTTCCTGACTCAATTAGCAGAAATTCATTGAAAACTTATTCGTGAAAATCGGATGTCCCTAATCATACTTTCTTCGTACCTGTATACAGGGTGGAAGTGAAATAATTCTGCATATTTTAGAGCAAATAGCTCATGTTGTATGGAACAAAAAATTGTAACACCATATTGGTGGAAAGTTTTCAGTTTCCTCAGAAGTTTTTTTTCCCCCAATATGTTTAATAACGTCTTATTCCATAATTATTGTAATAGGATCGAGATTTTTGACCATAGCAATAGGAGATCTAATAAAGAATCATTTATCCCTGTGTCGTATTTCCATAACGTGGGCAGTTATCGTGTAAATTTAATTAAAAACCCACTAATTTCAAGCAACTAAACCAGTGATGCTAAAGCAAGCGCATTTTTCTGAACTTGACGTCGTGCGCGGGCAGCAAGCCCTAAGAATGGAAAGAGGAAAGGTTGTGTATATGAATAAGCAATCTGTTGGATTAAGAAAACAGTGGTGCACAAATTTCAATCGGAATGTGAAATTCTGTGTCGTTATTTTTATATGGCTTCTTTCTGTTTAATATTATCTATATTGTCTGTAAAACAAAAGTACTAACACTGATTTCTTAATATTGCACTTGTGTTTTAAATCTTAATAACATAATAGAGTTAAGAAGGAATATTCACTTAAATTCCATAGTAGTATATTATTATACTGTATTAAGTGGATGAAACACATCATTCATAAAGAAAGTGATATTCCAAAGAAAGAGATTGAGTATGACATGATAAGTTGGAATTTATATTGATAGTATCTTTAGCCTTACAAAAGTAATCATTAAACTAATCAAAACAATATTACAGTACAAAGCAAAGTTACCTAGGTACTGTATCTGTTTTAAGTGTAACTAATATTACATAACAAAACTCTTATCGCATTATGCTTTTAAGGTGATATTTGTGAGCAACTTCTTATCATCAGAATATTAAATTATTTTATCGAAATCTGCTGAAGCTATAGAGCTGACATTTTTACAACACATGGGCACGTATCTTTTGCTTATGATGTAACAGTAGTTGCTTTGTTAATTCATTTCCTTACAAACAATTTCCATGCGAATATTTTCAAAATTTTCAGTACACTATCTTCAGTAATATTAGATTTACGAACACATTCTGTAAGGCTGCTAAATAAATAGGCCTATACCTGAAAATTTCACTTTTCTAAACGAAAAGTTGAGAAAATATTTCTTTTGAATAGAAAAATCAAACTTGTGACAAATGAGCATTAAAATTAAAACCTACATTCTTATAATGCACTTATACTTCTCAAGCAAATCTAAAAATTAACATGGATACAGTTTTAATTAGTTCTCTTCCCTTTATCTATTGAATCAGTGCTGGCCATCCCTGAATATAGCTCGACCAAGCGGCATATACTACCTCTTTCGTCTGTCTCTTTCCTTTCCGCTGTAAAGCGCTCAGGCTCTCCTGGGCTCTAAAGCGCGCGCTTGCTCCTGTGGACATCAATTGACATGCCTGCACTAAACGATGCAACAACATCGCAACATTGTAGCTAGAGAAGTAGACTCAAGGCAGTAAACGTACGCTGAGTTCGTTGACCTCTTACATCTGTATTACGATACGAAAGGAGCGGCGAGGTTGTCAGACTGCTTTAACTTCCAACTCAATTTTCTACCCATAATTAATCATACAGTTAATCACATAGGCCATAGGACATTCTCTTCCATCCTACCAGTTAGCACACACAAATACAAACAGTGACAAAAATAATATAAACTAAATTTAAGCCCTTACCTCCTGAAGGAAATCGTTCTAAATATTTTAGCACCCTTGGCTGTAACCTGGGAATCTCAGCTTCAACGCTGCTATAGCAACCACTAGATTACTATATTGACTTAATCTGTTTACTATGTATTGTATTTTTTGTTTTGTTTAGCATAACTGATGAATTGTATGTACTGTAAATTGAATAGCATACTGTATAGGTCAACTGATGAATTGTTTAAGCTTATAAATTGAATTAATCTACTTCATATGAATTGTATAGCTTAACGAAAATGAGTTTGTAAATTGAACTAATTTGATTGTATATGTTTGTATAGTTTGGCTGATGAATTGTATATGTTCTTAAAATGATTACTAGTCTGTGTAGCTCTACTGATGAATTGTATATAGACCTACTGTAAATGGAATGGTGATATGTATAGCTCAACTGATGAATTGTTTATGATTATAATTTGAATTAATCTACTTGATATTAATTGCACAAATTTGTATAGCTTAATGAAAGTATGCTACTTTGTATTGTATATATTTGTATAGTTTTGGCCGATGAATTGTATATGCTTTAAATTGAATAGTAATCTATATAGCTCTACTGATAAATTGTTTGTGTTTGAAATTTGAAGTAGTTTGCATGATATGTATTATCAATTTCTGTATATCACAACTGGTTGAATTGTTTATGCCTTAAATTTAATTAACTTGTTTTGTATTATACATATAGCTCAACTGATGAATGATCGTTTGCGTTTGTAAATTTAATAATCTGATTGGCTATGTATTGTATACTTTTAGTAGAGCTATCGATGTAGCTCAGTCGGCAGACTCGCTGGGCTGCTGATCCGGAGCTGCGTTCGGGCTTGGGTTGGATCCCCCTTTGGTTTTTGGTTTCTTCCGAGGTTTTCTCCAGCCGTGGGACTGAAGCCGGATGGTCTATGGCGAGTCTTTGGCATCAACCCCTTTGATTTGATTACCTGGTTGGGTTTTTCCGAGGTTTCCCCCACCAAAAGGCAAATGCCGGGTAATATTTTGGCGAATCCTCGGACTTCATCTCATCTCACTACATCTCGCCAAAATGTAAAAATAAAATAAAACAAAATAAAATAAAATAAATTGAAAAAAATGTAAAAAAAAATGCACAAAATTGTAAAAATTGTAGAAAATTACTAAATTGTAAAACTATAAAAATTTGTAACAATTTTAATTGTAATATTGTAAAATGTTGACTTGTTCCACATCTTAAAGCTTCATTGCTCATGTAAGATCTATGGAATAAAATAAATGAATGAATGAATGAACAGAGAATGACCGCGGGGGAACGAACCTGGTCCTTCGGGATTTATACAGATTTTACAGTTTTAAAGAACTTCAAATCATAAAATAAGGTAAGAGTTACTGTATTTGGGGAGCTGTCGGCAGTCTTTGTGCGTATGAGAGGAGTCGTGAACAGTTGACTGGTAATTGAGAGCTCCGCTGCTGGCGCCTACAGTCGGTGCATCGCCTTTAAAACACACGAGACGGATTGTTCGCATTTGTGTGAAAACAAGTGAAAACTGCACCGCACTGTGCGTGAAATTGCTTTCCTCCGACAAAAGAACGCGGTTATCTGAGTCGTTGCGTAACGACGGCCTGCATATAAACAAGAAAGAAAATACGCGCGAGCACTCAGCTTGCCAAAGTGCGCCAACTCTGGGAATTTCTCGGGAACTCGAGGCGGAAATCTACAGCCGTAGTCTCGTCTAGCTTTATCTTGTAGTATATTCCTTTCACGATTTTAGGAGTAATCACTTTTAACGCGTGTAGTTAAGGAGCAAGCCATCAAGATGTATTGTTTTGTATTTATGTTTATGCTCGACCATGCCGAAATGTAGTAATTATACACCTGCTAGCAGCCCTTTAATGGACCTCATTAAAGTACACCTATTCATTAAAGTTCAGGTGTTCCACCAAACACAAAACACCATTGTAGCAATATGAAAGCTCAAGTACCGATTATTCTCGGATATGCAATCGAAAGACAACTAGCGAAACGTCACGGAGGCTGGAAATCCAATACTGTCGCAGAAGGTTATGTTCTGTTACTATAAATTCAATTTGTCGACTCGTTTTTCAATGTCTAAATCAGTTTCAAGGTAATATCAAGATTAATGTTAATTTTACTCTCTAGATTATATCAAGGTCAATGACATTTGTTCCTCGAAAAAAATCAATACTTTCGCGTCTGCGCACATCTCACAATTTACGAGATATTGTACAAGGTCAATTCCGCTCCCCAGTTAGATAAGAATAACATGAATACTTATGAATAATTTCAAGTTAGAAATATGGTCGAGCATAAAAAGTCGTATGAAACTTGCCTATAATGGCAATTAAGACGCTCGTATGAAAATTATGAAACTCGCTTGCGCTCGTTTCATAAATATACTCGCGCCTTAATTATAGGCTCGTTGCATAATGTACTGTTAGCTACGAATAGGCATATGCCAGGTGGCAGTATCACGTAATCTAATGCAAAAAAACATTTAGATATTTTTACTACAGTAATAATAATAATATCATTACTAGGATAATACAACAATAAGAATAACAACAAGATTAGTAAAGGAAGATATTATTTAAAGCAAATCTAACATTTCAATCTAATTAAGTGCATATCAACTTAACCATTTATATGTGAACTTAATGATTATACATATTAAATTAATTATACGTCAACTTAATTGATTACACCTCAACTTACACGCATCCACTTCATTAATTACGCATCTACTTGATTAATTACACATCAACTTAATTAAATTGCGCATCAACTCAATTAATTACGCACCAAATTAATTTATTACACCTCAACTGAGCACACATCAACTGAATTAATTACATATAGATTTAATTGATTACACATAAATGTAATTAGTTACGCATCGACTTAATTCATAACACATCACCTTAATTGCGCATGATTACACATATTACATTAATTATACATCAACTTAATTGATTAGGCCTACGTCTCAATTTACACACATCAACTTCATTAATTACGCATCTAATTGATTAATTACACATCAACTTTATTAATTACTTACCAAATTAATTTATTACACCTCAACTAAGCACACATAAACTTAATTAATTGCATAGAACAACTTTATTTCGCATCAACTTAATTAAACATTGACGTAATTAATTACACATAGATTTAATTGATTACACATCACCTTAATTGCGCATGATTAAACACATTAAATTAATTATACACCAGCTTAATTCATTAGGATTACACCTCAACTTACATCAACTTCATTAATTACGCATCTACTTGATTAATTACACATCAACTTAATTAATTGCGCACCAGATTAATTTATTACACCTCGACTGAGCACACATAAACTTAATTAATTGCATATACCAACTTAATTTCGCATCAACTTAATTAACATTGACGTTACACATCAACTGAATTAATTACACATAGATTTAATTGATTACACATAAATGTAATTAACTACGCATCAACTTAATTGATTACACATCACCTTAATTGCGCATCAACTTAATTAGTACCAACTTAATTACACATCAACTTACATGATTACACCTCAACTGAGCACACATCAACTTGATTACATATAAACTTAATTT
The DNA here is from genome assembly GCA_025594305.2 of Periplaneta americana. Classification (NCBI taxonomy): domain Eukaryota; kingdom Metazoa; phylum Arthropoda; class Insecta; order Blattodea; family Blattidae; genus Periplaneta; species Periplaneta americana. The sequence continues at coordinate 20,515,740 of JAJSOF020000023.1, read as the reverse complement.
ATTCATACCTCAACTTACCAGGAGACTGCTCCACTTTGATGTCAAGATTCACATCAGGAAAATTTTGGGTGAAAGTATGGCCATATCCGTAAAACACGTGTCTTGGCTTTTTTCTGAGACTTGAGTTCAAGAAAAAAAATGAAAAGTCAAATGACTGTAGTGTAACTGTTTATTGCTACAGCAAGAAATCGTGTGACTGCATGGCTCAGGCGATAGCGCGTTGGACACGAGTGTAGGTATCCTCCAGAAACCATAAGGGATCTCATACCAGTTGCCATACAGGGATTGGACAATCTTCCTCAAAATGAATAGGATAACCTGGTTTCCAGTAGGCTACGTCGTGTCCAGGAATATCTACGAGCTCGTGGAGGCCCCGCACATTATTGAATTGACTGAAGATGTGTTTTTGTTTTGTTTTGGCATATCAATGAGATTTTGGATTTTTTTTCCGTAAATTAAGATAGTTTTTCTTTTCGTTATGTGTGTAAGAAGTTTACAATTTTACTTCGTTTTTTCTTTAACCAAGTGACATGTTATATAAATGCATAGAAATTTGTGGCACATCTGATTCAGAAATAAAAAAATTCTGTAATATATAAAACCTTTTTTGACCAGTATAAATCGATAATTTTTTCCTCAAAATCGTGTCATCTGCATATCTAAAATTGTTCGAGATGGAACACACTATGCACTGCTTCGTCGATTTAGTAGAATGCGTTTGAGTCAAAAGAAAGCGGAAAACAGTACAACGTGGTCTGTTGTGCTGAGCAACCAAGCGGTAAGGCATCATATCACAAACACTTTTCAAGTTTTAGTATCCCTGACGATGTATAATTCAACGCCTTGAAAACGACTGGAGAGAGTACAGTAAAATTTATTTAAATTTATTTACATCTTTCTTTAATTAATCCTTTATTTATTGGTTCATTTCTTTATTTATTTCTTCATTCGTTTATTCATTCATTCATTCATTCACTCATTCATATCTTTCACTCACTCCTTTCTTTCTATATTTCTTTCTTTTCTTATTTATTTATTTATTTATTTATTTATTTATTTATTTATTTATTTATTTAATAGTTATATACATATTCATTCATTTATTCATATATTCATTCATTTACTATTATATTATTTTCTTCATATATATGTATAATATTTTTTTTCTAGGAAATAAAATTAATTTGTATTAACATTGTACAGATTCGCTTTTTATAATGAATTAAGAACTCCTAATTCACTGTCCAAAATACTTGTTCCTTGAGTTTCTTATTCTACCTCAGTGGTATTTAATCTTTTATGCTCGACCATGCCGAAATGTAGTAATTATGCACCTGGTAATAGCCCTTTAATGCACCTCATTAAAGTATACCTATTCATTATAGTTCAGTTGTTCAGCCAATGAGAAATCACCATTGTACCATTATAAAAGCGCAAGTATCGATTATTCTCGGATATGCAATCGAAAGACAACTAGCGAAAAGTCACGGAGGCTGGAAATCGAATACTGTCCCAGAAGGTTATGTACTGTTACTATAATAATTAGCGTTAATTGTAAATAATATTCAAATAAATTCAATTTGTCATCTCGTTTTTCAGTTCTATATCAATTTCCAGGTTATATCAAGACTAATGTTCATGAATTAAATACTATTATAGTCACTATAATAATAGTTGTGACAATAATAGTATTTAATTCATTAATATGTCACATCAACGGACGTATATACGTCATCCAAACATCGTAAGATGAAGATTACTAATGTTCATGTTATTCTCTAGATTATATCAAGATCAATGACATTCGTTCCTCGGAAAAAATCAATACTTTAGCGTCTGCGCACATCTCACAATTTAGAAGGTCAGTTCCCCTCCTCACTTACATAACCATAACATGAATACTTATTAATAATTTCAAGTTATAAATATGGTCCAGCATAAAAAGTCGTATGAAACTTGCCTATAATGGTAATTAAGACGCTCGTATGAAAATTATGAAACGAGCGCAAGCGAGTTTCATAAACAAACATACTCGCGTCTTAATTACTACCATTATAGGCTCGTTGCATAATGTACTATTTTGCTGGCGTTCCCCCAGACTGCATTGTAGTTATATATGAATTAACAGACGACTATGATGTTGTAATATTGTTATTATTATTATTATTATTATTATTATTATTATTATTATTATTATTATTGTTGTTGTTGTTGTTGTCCAAAGACACGTCTGAACCGCACAAGTAATGCCAACTAGGTATCACGCATGAGGCAACTAGGGTAGGAGATAATGGGTGGGGTGGCTATTTCTTTCCCCGTCCATTTCTTACATCGCTGACTAGCTACATATTACATTAATCAGACTTCAGGTGTATACAAACAATTGTTTTTCCTACGACACATATCGTCAAGTGAGAAGTATTGGCTGATAAATAATATATGTACAAATCAGCCAGCACCTCAATCAGAGCTATATTATTATTATTATTATTATTATTATTATTATTATTATTATTATTATTATTATTATTATTATACAGTAGTTATTGATGCAATAGTAATAATAATAATAATAATGATTTACGTAAAATGGTATTCAAGCAATAAAAAACAAGAGTTGATATTGCAAAATAAACTATAATTCCCATATAATACAATAATTATCAACAGGCATAATAAAATTAATACATCGGCATTATTGCATACGTAATCATTGAGATGCGTACCCATTGAGACAATCCCGCGTACTTCTGGGGGTACGCGTACCGTAGATTGAATACCACTGCTCTATCAAAAGATGATGCTTGCCGATTGCAGGGGACGTTCTCCGCGTGTTATAATCTAAGTAGGTAAACATTGACTTTCTACTAAATCGATGGAGCAGTGTGTATCACACATATATGTCTCATACCTGAGAGTGTGGCGCAAGTATAGAGGGTAACGAAAGTGTCTGGATGCAATGTCTACTTTGTCTACTACAAATTCCGTCACAATCTGGCTGGAGATCGAACCGGGGTCACCTGAATGGAATACGAGCGCTGTATCCTTGAGCCACAAACACGTGTACCACCGATATTAGTACGTAAAAATAGACAAGTCAGTAATTATAATACAAATAAAATGTGCCCAATCATTAAAAGACTTAAAAAAACGGAATTGTGCAACCGAAGAAACGTTATTTACAACATAGCGTTATTCTAAGCATTAGAAAGACAGTTGACTATTTAAATACACGTTTCGCCTCATCTGGAAGATGTATGGTGTGTGAATTTGCCACCCAGGTCTTTCCCGGTCGGCGGAGGAGCGCATAAATTCATTAAATCGTTAAGAATTTATGGACAGACTCGCTTACGTGATGTTGCCTGGATGCCCAACTCAAGAATCTTGAATTTAATCGTGAGAACAAGTTTGGGATTCCTGTTTCGCTCCGACCATCGTATGGTCAAAAAAATCTCTTTGCAATCGAACATTGTCCATGGCAAACGATGTACGTGCCGAAAGTTAAGTGTTCCAGAGAAATAAAGGAAAAAGTCAAGTTAAATTCTCGTAGTACTTGCATGCTCACTCCCCTTGCATTTTGAGCTTGCGACAATGAAGTTCTCTTCCTTTTTTTGTCTTGTACAAATGATACAAATAAATAAATGTATGTATGTACGACCGTGACGTAATGGTGACATGTATCAACCTTGACGCTGCACAACGTAGAGAGTTCGAATGAAACTCTAATGGTTACGATATTTCCTTTGTGAAATATGAGATATGTTTCTTCCCCAAGATTGAAACACAACATGGTTTAAAGAAAAACCATACTTGCATGGACTGTGTTTTCTCATGATGGCAAATAATACAAAAACAAATGTACAGGAATGCGCAAATTAATGTGAACACAGCTAAACTATAGGTTAGTTTCATATACTAGGTGCACCAATAAAATATACCTGTTTTTTGTGTTTGTATTTTGAAAAGCTGGTACAATACAAAACTACTAATGTTAGTACTTTCAAACACACGTCAGTTTAAAGTCAAACTCTCAAAATTCTGTTTACACCTTACAGAGATTCAATGTGTGAACCACGAGTGACTCGGCAGATGTCCAAACGATAATCAAACTCTTCCCATACCCTTTTCAACATATCCTCTGTGACCGTGGCGGCAGCTTCTCGAATTCTGGTTTTTAATTCCTCTATATCACGTGGCAAAGGCGGTACAAACACACGATCCTTTAGGTACCCCCATAGGCCGCGAAACCAGGTGGCCCGGGTTCGAATCCCGGTCGGGACAAGTTACCTATTTGAGGTTTTTCCGGGGTTTTCCCAATACGAGCAAATGCTGGGTAACTTTCGGTGCTGGACCCCGGACTCATTTCACCGGCATTATCACCTTCATTTCATTCAGACGCTAAATAACCTAGATGTTGATACAACGTCGTAAAATAACCCAATAAAATAAAAAAAGTCACATGCAGTCATATCGGGTGACCTTGGTGGCCATGTCATGAAACATCTGTCCCTTACTCCAGCACGTCCTATCCAACGATCAGACATCTCCGTTTTCAGCTAAGCACGAACTGCATTGTGGAAATGTGGCGGAGCCCCATCTTGCTGAAAGATGAAATCGTCATCGAGATCTTGTCTAAGTTGAGGCACCAACCATTGCTCCAACATGTCCAGATATGAAAGTCCAGTCACAGTAGTCTCAATGAAGAAGAAAGGTCCGTACAGTTTTCGTTGTGACAACGCGCAGAAAACATTAACCTTTGGTGAATCACGCTCATGTTCAATGATTCTGCGAGGTTTCTGTGTACCCCAAACACGACAGTTGTGCTTGTTAATTTTCCCACTCGTATGGAATGTCGCTTCGTCGCTGAAAATTAAGAGGCTGAATAACTCTGAGAGTTTGACTTTAAACTGACGTGAGTTTGAAAGTGCTATCATCAGTAGTTTCTTGTGTAATAAAATATTGAAAGTGTTACCGGACTTTTGATATGCCCTGTATGTTTCTTTTGGTTTCTATTAATTGTTGTGAAATCTTGAGAGAATATTCACTCACATCTTACAGGTATTGTTCAAAATGTCCACCATCACCGTGGGTTCAGCTTTTACATCTTCTAGTCAAATTATGAGGAACTCTGGCCAGTAGTTTTTCACTGTTCCGAATTTCTTCCGCGGCCTGGATGATGTCTAAGTACTCACGATTTGTGAACTCTGGCATCCCGTAGTTTTGAAATAAGCTAAACTCTATCGCTGTACGTCCAACTGCACACTAATGCAATGTAAACATCACAACAGCCGATCAGTTGCGAGTACTACGCAAACCGTCTGCCGTCTCGACAGCGATGCCAGATTTTTAGACATTCTGTATGTGAATCGACAATCAATGTTTCCAATGTTTCTTCAATCGATTAATTCGAAATCTGTGAATTTTCTAATTAAAATACTGCTACAACGTGAACATAACAAACGTTCTCTTCGTTGTTATACAGGGACATCATTTTATTTTACTAACATTTTAAATATTAATCTGGCAATCCTTTGGATTAATGATTGAGACCCGGAAACACCGTTTGCTACCGCCTTCGACGACTGGAGTTCGATGATACTGGCGTAACACACAAACAAATCACTTTACTAGGTATAGGAGGGAAGAAAAGTAGTTCATCCATTTACGTAAAGTAGGAAATATTGCGATTTTGAGTGTGATAATTTTCATTAGGCTTTGTTTAATCAAAATACAGTACAGTATTAACAGTAAGTATTTTTTACTCACGAACTGAGTTATCCATGCGAACATATTCATTATGCAGTGTATATTATACTGTCTACAGCACATTAGCATACGATATAGAGAATGAAGTTAAAATGAAAAATAATCATAATATGGATATTTAAAAACATATTTGAAAATGGTGGCCGTTCATTTCGATACAGGGTTCAGTTCTTTTGTGCCTCTTATCGCACTATAGTCTATTGCATCTAATTCCAATTACCAGTTTCGTCCTTCGTACTAGTAACTCATGTTGAAATAATTCTGTACCTACTCTATACACGAGTACCTTACGTACCGTAAATTCAGTCTTCACTTCTGCCCGATCCGAGAAGATAAAATTACTCAGACATGCCATCTACTGTCCGTCCAAGTGGTTATGTCGCAGGATCGTAGAAATGGGGGGGGGAATCACGTGATTGTTAATTACTTAACGAGGCCCTTTTATTTAAGTTATTTTAAACAGTTGCATAACATTACGTAGACGTCCAATTAATTCCTAACAGAAATTAATGTTTTCAGAAAAGAGCTAAGAAAGCCCAGCCCATAGTCTTTACAGTGGAGCGAGCAGAAGCAGGTGGAGGAAATCGAGATGCGTCGTAGGCTAACGGACGACAGTACCTGTGCGAAAATATGATTCAATATTGGAAGTTTTCGTCACTGGATAACGCGAACATATTTCTGAAACGTACTATATTCACTAACTCAGTACTGCAGCCTTAGTTCTGTGTGGAGGACAGTTAGAACTTCATTAGTAGAAGGGGTGGGAGTGAAGTACATTCAAAAACTCAGATACAATAAAAGTTGAAGTAAAAATAAAATGATGTCCCTGTATAAGAAATTAAACCGTATTTTAAAAACAGTATTCGTAAAATTCGCGATTGAAATGTCGCCATAAAAGTATTATTTCTTCAAAAACCTCGCAAAAACGGGCAAAATGGTATTAGACTTTTTTTTTCCTTATATTTTAAGGAATCACATCCTACAATAATGTACTACCTTATCTAGCACCCTGTATATAATCGCACTAATCTTTGCATTAAGACAACACTTTGACGGCGGACAATCTCTTGAATCCTAAGCGAAATGTTGATCTAAGTTCGTTGTTTCCCCGAAATGTACAGGGACATCATTTTATTTTTACTTCAGTTTTTATTGTATCTGAGTTTTTTTAATGTACTTCACTCCCACCCCTTCTACTAATGAAGTTCAACCGTCCTCCACACAGATCCAAGACGGCATATTCAGTCATAGTAGCCTTAATGTCATAGTAAACAGTACGTTCCAAAAATATGTTCGCGTTTTGCATCATTTTCCATTTCCCTACGTCGCATCCCGGTTTCCCCCACCTGCTTCTATTCGCCTCTCTGTAAATGCTAGTGGCTGGTCTGTCTTAGCTCTTTTCTGAGAACATTAATTTCTGTTAGGAATTGGACGTCTACGTAATATTATACAACTGTTTAAAATAACTTAAATAAAAGGGCCTCGTTAAGTAATTAACTGTCACGTGATTTCCTCCCTTTCTGCGACCGTACAGTAGATAGCATGGTCCACACCTGTGGAGTAACGGTCAGCGCGTCTGACTGCGAAACCAGGTGGCCCGGGTTCGAATCCCGGTTGGGGCAAGTTACCTGGTTGAGGTTTTTTCCGGGGTTTTCCCTCAACCCAATACGAGCAAATGCTGGGTAACTTTCGGTGCTGGACCCCGGACTCATTTCACCTGCATTATCACCTTCATATCATTCAGACGCTAAATAACCTAGATGTTGATACAGCGTCGTAAAATAACCCAATAAAAAAAATAGATAGCATGTCTGAGTAAGTTTATCTTTTCGGATCGGGCAAAAGTGAAGATTGAATGTACAGTACGTGAAGTACTCTTTTATAGAGTAGGTACAGAATTATTTCAACATGAGTTACTGATACGAAGTAGGAACCTGGTAATTGGAATTACGTACAATAGTCTATAGTGAGATAATATGCACATTAGAACTGAAGCCTGTATCGAAAAAAACGGCCACCATTTTCAAAAATGTGTTTAAATATCCATATTATGATTATTTTTCAATTTAACTTCATTCTCTATAGTGTATTCTAATGTGCTGTAGACAGTATAATATACACTGTATAATGAATACATCCGAATGGATAGCTCAGTTCGTGAGTAAAAACACTTATTGTTAATACTGTACTGTATTTTGATTAAACAAAATCCTAATGAAAATTATCAAACTCAAAATTGCGATATTTCCTAGTTTACGTAAATGGATGAACTACTTTCCTTCCCTCCTATACCTAGTAAAGTGATTTGTTTGTATATTACCCCAGTATCATCGAACTCCACTCGTGGAAGGGGGTTTCCGGTTCTTAATCGTTGATCCAAAAGTATAGCCAGGTTAATATTAGAAATGTTAGTAAAAATAAAATGATGTCCCTGTAGATGCCATGCGTCACGTCGTATTCATGGCTTACACCACGCCCTCTAGTGTACTACTTCTTAATTCAATCATCGTCCGACATTGTGCATGAGAAGGTGTATCCAGTGTGGTTATGGAGTTCATTCAATTCATCCTTGTGTATACGAAAACCTTCCTCACTTATTCGAAAGTGTGATGTCATGGTGGGTAACAAGAAAGAAGCATCCTGCCGGGCGTGGAGGCTACCGCTGCGAACATGATTGCCTGGCCTAGTGATAGAAGCCGTGTCTGCTAGATAATCCTCGCTGAATTAAGTTCTGTACCTCGAATTGAGCCGTTGAAAAGATTTTTCACTGTGCCGTGAAGTGAATAGCAATAGAATTTTGTTTGCTGGCCGCGTGTAATCGGCTTTCCGCTCAGTCTCTGTGTTATATCTCGATTATGTGAGTCTCGAACACCTGTATCGTCTTCAGAGTCATGTATCCCCCCACCTTCCCCCTAGCGAACAGGTGAGAAAGTTGGTATCTTCTTTGAGAAGAGTTTGCAGCGGGAAATGTAGGACAAATCAATAACGAAACTTGAGTTGAAAATCTAAGTCGACGCCAAGCGTCATGCACAGGATTAGATCTAGCTGAATGGATTTAGGTATTGCGTTTACCTCACCACCACCGCCATAATCTCTATCACCGTGTTGTTGAGCGTATGTAAATTGCGGACAAAAACAAGATTAAGTATCTAGCAAGCGAAGTACTTGGCCGACGGTTCACGCGACTCTTGTTTCGTCAAGTGGGGCAGAAAAAAACAGACCATTTCAACAATCATACTAATATTTACAATTTAAATTATCTATACTATGTATACTAGAACACGCTATTTTGTTTTACTACTTACACTATAATAAAGAATGCAGGCCTACATTGATCAAACATTATTTTCAATATTAAGGAGACACTCCACTAAAAAGACAACTTTTTTCCCAATCATTTTTTTTTTCAACTAAATTTTGAGAGCATGTTTATTATGTAAAGGACTAACAAAATCCAAATTTTGAACTCTCAAATGTTTTCGGCTTTTGATTGATTTATTTTTTCTATTATTTTTAGAAATATTTTCAAACTCAAGTTTTTTTACAAAAGACAAAGACAAAGACTACAAAAATGTTATTGTGAGCAAAAATTACATACAATAACAAATATTTTACAATACTATTGTAATACTCGTATATGAATATTCTTCAAAATTCAAATTGATTACCAATTTCATAGCAAAATAGCCTATATATTACAATTGATTGTATAAATACAATGTAACTGGGTCACACCCGAAAAAGCAAGATGCTTGAGGTCGGGTGTGGCCAAGAATGAAAACTGGATAGAAGAAAAAAAATAAATGAAATAATAGGCTAATGATGATGATGATAATAATAATAATAATAATCACAACTGTGATTAAACTGTTAAATGTAATTACACATAAAGTTTAAAAAGAATAAGAATAAAAACAAAAACAAACAAACCAACAGTACTATAGCCTACAGTATACATAAACATACCAAGTTAAGAATACAACATTGTTAAAGTGACAGGAAAAATAAATGAAGAATAAGAATTTAAATGATGATAAATTTAAAAACGGTTCAAGCACTTGTTTTTTTGAATAATGTATTGTTTAATAATTTTAGTTTAGGGTTCCTCTTTATAAAATCATTATATAATCTTGGACCGTAATTAGAACTGTGCCCTAGACCTGGTTCAGTCTTACATTTTGGTTCAATGAGGGGGAGCGAAATATTGTATCTTCTTGTGTTGTGGCCATGATCGGATGATATGAATTTAGTTTGATATTTATGGTAGTGATTCAAAATAGTTGTACAGGGACATCATTTTATTTTTACTAACATTTTTAATATTAACCTGGCTGTACCTTTCGATTAAATTTGAGAACCAGAAACACCGTTTGCTACGACTGGAGTTCGATGATACTGGCGTAAAATACAAACTAATCACTACTAGATATAGGAGGGACGAAAAGTAGTTCATTCATTTACGTAAACTAGGAAATATCGAAATTTTGAGTTTGATAATTTTCATTAGGTTTTGTTTAATCAAAATACAGTACATTATTAACAATGAGTGTTTTTACTCGCGAACTGAGCTATCCATGCGAACGTATTCATTATGCAGTGTATATTATACTGTCTACAGCACATTAGCGTACAATATAGAGAATGAAGTTAAAATGAAAAATAATCATAATATGGATATTTAAACAAATTTTTTTAAATGGTGGCCGTTCATTTCGATACAGGTTTCAGTTCTTTTTTGCATATTATCGCACATAGATTATTATACCTAATTCCAATTACCACTTTCGTCCTTCGTACTAGTAACTCATGTTGAAATAATTCTGTACCTACTCTATAAAAGAGTACCTTACGTACTGTAAATTCAATCTTCACTTCTGCCCGATCCGAAAAGATAAAATTATTCAGACATGCTATCTCCTGTCCATCCAAGTGGTTTTGTCGCAGGGTCGTAGAAAGGGGGGAAATCACGTGACAGTTAATTAACGACGCCGTTTTATTGAAGTTATTTTAAACAGTTGTATAATATTACGTAGACGTACAATTCCTAACAGAAATTAATGTTTTCAGAAAAGAGCTAAGACAGTCCAGCCACTAAGGGACGGGCAGAAGTGGGTGGGGGAAATCGGGATGCGACATAGGCAAACGGACGACAGTACCTGTGCGAGAATATGATTCAATATTGAAAGCGAATATATTTCTGGAACGTACTATACTCGCTAACTCAGTACTGTTTGTGTTTACTATGACCGTAAGGCAACTTTGACTGTATATGCTTGGTTCTGTGTGGAGAACGGGGTGGGAGTGAAGTACATTCAAAAACTCAGGTACAATAAAAATTGAAGTAAAAATAAAATGATGTCCCTGTACATATAAATTTTTTAGTAGATGATCTCAATTTTTAAGCTTCCATTTTTCGAAAACATTCACAAGACAGAATGAAACATTTATATGCATTCATTTGAAAAAATATCTCATTTATTCACTTTTAAAAATTGTTTTGAAATTTTGAAAACGTTATTTTTCTGTAATTCATTGAAAAAAATATTAATAAAATACACTAGCTACATTTCTTACAAAATAAATGCATAGAAACATGCAGCTACCTCATAAATACTTGCAGTAAAGATTTCATCCAGAGTGATTAATATTTGGCATAAAAAAGTTGGTGTTGAATCAAGAAAAATAAACTTACGGAAAAATGGATTTGAAAGTAAAATGAATATTTACGTAACACATAACTGTTACAATTCTCCTCTGCTACATTCATCTACATAGTAACTTCAGGCAGCCAACTTTAGAACAGAAGTTACCAAATTTGTAACTAGATATTTGTAAGAATTGTTTGATGAAAAAATAATTTTGACATCTCTTTAAATGCCACGCCTCCTTACAGCTTTAATAAAAATAATAAACATATTTGTAATCATAATTGAACTAAATCCTTTTATGGTATGAAAATATAAATTCTAAAAAAATGATATACCCAATAAATATATTTTGTAAAATTTTCATGATTTTCAATGGACTCTCCCCTTAAGCATATGCCCAGTGCTGTGTATTGTAATACAAGGTATTTTATTTCATAATACTATAACCTACTTATTTTGTAAATTGTGTGTAATAGTGTAAATATTGTTCATTCTTTATGTTAGTGTAATATTGAAAATAACATATTTTATTGTACATAGTGTCAAAGGCTGTCAGACGTTGACTACTTACAAAAGCTGATTTTCAGAAAGACTGCTTTTCGTCCGTAGAATATGACATTTCTTCAAATTCACTAGGCCTATAGTAAATGGATTTTTATTTCCAATATATCAATTTTCCATCATTATCTTAATCATATAATCTCTTGATATTTCTACAAATTATCTTATTTAATACTTAATTGTATTTATTTAGCTCTTTAGAATTACATGTAACTAAACACATATACATTTCTTTTGCCTTTGTTATTATTATTATTATTATTATTATTATTATTATTATTATTATTATTATTCCATTGTTTCCTGTATTGATGTTATTTATATTTGCTATGTATATGATTCCGTATACACCATCTTCTCTCTGATACTTTTCCAATTCACTGTGGGCTAAAGCAAGGACATGCACTATCACCTTTACTTTTTAACTTTGCTCTAGAGTATGCCATTAGGAAAGTCCAGGATAACAGGCAGGGTTTGGAATTGAACGAGTTACATCATCTTCTTGTCTATGCGGATGACCTGAATATGCTAGGAGAAAATCCACAAATGATTATGGAAAACACGGGAATTTTACTTGAAACAAGTAAAGCGATAGGTTTGAAGTAAATCCTGAAAAGACAAAGTATATGATTATGTCTCGTGACCAGAATACTGTACGAAATGGAAACGTAAAAATTCAAGATTTATCCTTGAAGAGATGGAAAATTTCAAATATCTTGGAGCAACAGTAACAAATATAAATGACACTCGGGAGGAAATTAAAAGCAGAATAAATATGGGAAATGCCTGTTATTGCTGGGTTGAGAAGCTTTTGTCATCTAGTCTGCTGTCAAAAAATCTGAAAGTTCGAATTTATAAAACAGTTATATTACCGGTTGTTCTGTATGGTTGTAAAACTTGGACTCTGACTTTGAGAGAGGAACAGAGAATAAGGGTATTTGAGAATAAGATTCCTAGGAAAATATTTGCGGCTAAGAGGGTTGAAGTTACAGGAGAATGGAAAAGTTACACAACGCAGAACTGCACGCATTGTATTCTTCGCCTGACATAATTAGGAACATTAAATCCAGACGTTTGAGATGGGCAGGACATATAGCACGTATGGACGAATCAAGAAATGCATAAAGAATGTTAGTTGGGAGGCCAGAGGGGAAAAGACTTTTTGGGGAGGCCGAGACATAGATGGGAGCATAATATAAAAATGGGTTTAAGGGAGGTGGGATATGAAGATAGAGACTGGATTAATTTTGCACAGGATATGGACCGATGGCGGGCTTATGTGAGGGCGGCAATGAACCTGCGCGTTCCTTAAAAGCCATTTGTAAGTAAGTATATATTCATACTGATTACGTGGAAGAGAAGGCCTTAAGGTCTGAACTCTGCTAGTACCAGTAAAAATAAATGAAATAAATAAATGAACAAATAATTTAAATCATAGGAATGGTCATCGTAGTATCAATCTTTATCAGTAGAATGCATTCAGCGTATTCCGAATCTCACCGGACCGGTGGACAACAATGACGTCAAGCTGCAGCGAATTAGGAACAAAACTGCTGGAAGGGTCGATGGCTGTCATGACGACTGTATAAGTTGTCTTTGCTATGCTAGCAAAATTTTGCGAAATTTCCGGACTGCCATCTCGTTCAAAGAAAAGAGAGCATAAAGAATTTATTTCTTGAACCGGTAGTAATAACTGGTCCGTTGACATGTTCGGTCATACGCCATTAACATATTGTTTTTACGTTGTGCTCATTACAAACAATATAGCAGAACACACCGCCATGACACAACAGTGCACGATGTCATTCGTCTGCTAATTCCCGCCCTATACAAGAACCAATCAGATTCACTGATGGCGGCTGATGGAGTCTGCCACCACCTCTGCAAGCTGATGGCACCGGTGCGACACCCGTGGAGCATCAGTGAAGCCATCGGTGAAATTCAGAACACAGTGATGCCATCAGATTGCTCAGCGCTGAGATTCGGAATACGCTCATTTTCAACAGTCTCCGAGGTCTAGATGTTAGTGTTGCCTGTGCCACGCGCCAAATGTGACGTCACACCAATATAGTCTACGAACAACTAATCTTACCTCCGTACGCACTGGTACACAATAAGGTCCCTGGTAATAAGTCAGTGCCAGAGTTATTGAGATTGTGCAGAAAATTAAGAAGACATGAGCAAATGAAGTTACTCATTACTTTTGAAAACCGTATCCAACGAAAGCACCCATGTATGAATTTGTACTGTATTAATACCTTGTGTTATGCCTTTATACAGACGTTTTTGAGCTTCATTTTTATGTTACTTCTACATAAAATGTTTTCGTTTCCCAGTCTGTAGACTTAATTCCAAGAGAACCTCTGTACGGCAGAGAACACACTTTTCTGCTAATTATCTTGTTAGAAGCAGGACTACCACAGCGTCCGACAATCCGCCACTGGCAGATGCGTATCTCAATGTTCATGAATTTAGCTCGCGATTCCTACTTACGGTGTGGGAAGCACGCCTCCAGCTCTGGTAATCCTTATATTTAAAAGCTAGCCGTTCTACTATTTCAGTAGATAAGAAATAAGCTGTGTTCACAAAGGAAGAGGAGCAAAAAGTAAATCAAATAAAACTTTGCAAGCACTGTGTAGTTGTACCTTAATTAAAAGTAAGCTTCGTATTTTAATGGCGAGTGTTGCAGGAAAAGAAACACGAGGCGTTATATAAACCGAGTCAATTTTAAAATAACATTAAAATTAAGGAACGCGGGAAAGTGGGATGCGTTCGAGTCCATGGAAATTAAATTAAATTCCAACCCGCCCATAATGCATGGCGCACTGGTGCACTGCAACTCTCTCTTATTAAGCGCTACGTCATACAGTCTCGAGTGCACCGCAAGAGCTCGCTTTAACGCAGACTTACGACCGGCACTAAGTTTAGGTGAGCAGTTATATCTTAAGCTGTAGTGCCAGCAGCATCTAAGAATTGTAGGCGTGGGTGGAATTAGTTGAAGAGGTACATAGCTATGTTTGTGTTCTAAAATGAAGTACATTATGTCTGGGGAGGTGATAATATTTTGATGGAGTATGTTTGCTAGTATAAATTATGTAAAATTGAAAACATTAACTTTCTCGTATTCTGAATTAATTTTGTGCTGGAATTTGGTATAGAAATTATACAATACTTCCATATTACTTACTTACGTACTTACAAATGGCTTTTAGAGAATCCGGAGATTCATTGCCGCCCTCATATAGGCTAAGCCCGCCATCGGTCCTTATCCTGAGCAAGATTAAAGGCTTATTCACAATGAAAATTAAACATAACGTATGCGTTAACTTAAGAATATAAACGTTACGGTAAAATCAAGAAGTCATACCATCGTTCACGATGGGAACATAAACATAACAGCAACCATACTTGGTAACCATGGAAACATAACAATGACGCCATTTCCTCATATTCTGTCGTATACTTCAGCGCTCCGCGATTGTGTTCTGTTTGCAAATTACGTAAGCATAAGCATGAAAGTTTGGAGTTTGCAAACTTTCATGTTAACGTCTTACGGTAATGTTTATGTCAACGCTTATGTGAATCATTGCGAATGATCCCATTTGGTAGCCTGAGAACAAACTTCTGTGTTTATGTTACGGTTATGTTTAATTTTCATTGTGAATGGGCCTTAATCCATTCTCTACCATCACATCCCATATCCTCCAAATCTATTTTAATATTATCTTCACCTTCAAGTCTCGCCTCCCCAAAAGCCTTTTTCCTTCCGGTCTCCAAAATAACACTTTATATGTATGTATTTATAAATTCACTCATACGTGCTACATGCTCTGCCCATCTGAGACATTTGGATTTAATGTTCCTAATTATGTTAGGTGAAGAATACAATGCGTGCAGTTCTGTGTTGTGTAACTTTCTCCATTCTCCTGTAACTTCATCCCTCTAGCTTTAAATTTTTTCTAAGCACCTTATTCTCAAACACCCTTAACCTCTGTTCCTCTCTCAAAGTGAGGGTCCAAGTCTCACAACCGTAAAGAAGAACCGGTAATATAACTGTTTTATAAATTCTAACTTTCAGATTTTTTGATAGCAGACTGGATGATAAAAGCTTCTCAACCGAATACTAACAGGTATTTCCCATATTTATTCTGCGTTTGATTTCCTCCTGAATATCATTTATATTTGTTACTGTTGCTCCCAGGTATTTGAATTTTTTCACCTCTTCAAAGGCTAAATTTCCAAAACCCTTCGCTATTAACCCGCTGGAAAGAAAGATCTTGGGAAGACCATGCAAAAAAGATGTAGCTTGAATTCGGAATAGACAGACGATTAACACTTATCAGGAAGAAGAAGAAAAAAGAAAGGCCTTTGACATGATTTATCACCACATGTTTGTTTGAAGAGAAGAGACCTTCATTTCATTTGTTTGTTACCTTGGAAAAGACCTTGGCGTGGGAGAAACATAATTAAAACTGCAAAGATTCGATGAATTGGCATGACGTCAAGAAACGAGGCGGACGAAACAACTTTTCGTCGGTCTGTTGAAGAGGCCTACATAAGCGTTAAACTTGGAAACATCGTGCAAATCAAACCTCGCATTCATGTTATTTCAGATACTGACTGAAAAAAGAACGGCTTCAAGAATCAATTTCAGCAGCATAAATTAAGGGTACTTCAACTTTTATCTTAACATCTTCCGTAAAAATGTATTCAATGATCAGATCTCTTCTCATTACCATAATTAATTAATGAGACAATAACTCAATTAACATATAAATTATAGCTTAGGTAATAACTGACATGTACATAAATTTTAAAATTAAATTAAACTCTTTTCTAAGAACGCCTTAATCACTTACAGAGACAGCTGTTGCTACTTCTGATCAATAAGGAAATAATTTCAGGGAAGAGTCCTTCACAATTTTAGACGTACATTATGTTATACTTGGAATTAATTGGTTGCTTCGATTTATAGTTCATTTTCTTGAAGTGTTATTTCAAAAGAATGTCTAAAATTATTTGTATGTATGTATTTATTCACACTGCAAATGGGTATATACCCGGTGGCAGTGGTAACTAATTACAATCAATAATGGCAATTAATAATAAACACAACTAATAAAAAAAAAATAATAATAATAATAATAATAATAATAATAATAACAAGGAGCATCCTAAATTAAATGAAGCATGATCACTTAAAATAACATTTAAGTAAATCTAATTTGCATCTTAACCCTAAGTTCGAACTAAGACCCACGAATGTGACAGGTTCATACCTGCACAAGTACCTTTCGGCACTACACTTATTTCGCTGTCAACTCACTCACTGCACTGATTCTATCCTGATATCACTAACACTTCTAACCATTTCACTGTTCAAATACTATGCACAGCCACTTCACTGACACCGACACACTTCACTGACACTACACACTTCACTGACACAACACACTTCCTCACTGATAGAACACTTCAAATAACAAGATATCAATTACACCACTTAAGTAGTGTGTATAATATACTACTGTCTATTAGTAAAGTCCTTAAGCCTATTTTTAAATACAAACATATTTTTAAATATTTTTAATATTTAATATTAAATATTTTTAAATTGTTTAATGTAAACCCTAATATAAAGATCAACTTTTATTTTCTGGATTGCTTATAATAGGTATTTTCTAAAACCCCAAGATTAAGGGATTCACAGTCATTTATCAGTATTGTGCGTTAGGAGAATAAAGTGCAGAACTATTAGAGGAATAAAACATATTGCAAATTTAGGCCTCATACATTAAAACAAAATCGTTCAAAAGTTCCCAGACGTTGGTAATGCTAATATCAATTATTAAAATCCATCTTTCGGACCAATCCAACACGAATTTGTTTCCATCGCCTTTAAGTCTTAAATAGGCCTAGTACTGTACAAAATTTCTCTTTCTCTCTGTCTTTCTCTGTCTGTCTGTCTGTCTGTCTCTCTCTCTCTCTTTAAAAATACAGAATGATTCAAAAGTCTCGTTAAATTGTGTTGAAAATGTATATTAAGATTAATGAACTTTAAAATATGTTATTGATGACACTATGAGAAAACATATCAGTAAAGTTAAACTTGCATCAATATTATATAGCTTTGACAAGGTGGAAAACAAATTTACAAGCAATGAAAGTCACAATACTATAAAATAAATTGGAAATTATTTCAGATACTTGTTTATGTTTAAATATTCAAATAGTCTCTACCATTTACACAAACAAGATCATCTCCAAGACATTTGTTTATAATAAAATAAAATCCTTAAAAATCGTTTAAAATGTCAACAAATAAATAAATAAAAATATCAAATCTAAGAAATTAAATTTCAGTTTTTTGTTGCTGAAATTCAAATATCGAACACCACCTATAGGGGAGACCCGGGCAAAGAGAATAATGCCTATTTCTTAGAAACGCTCTTTCTGCTATGTTGGGGAAGAATCCCAACCAGATTTTGCTGCTGGAACTGACTTTTCGTCATTCTAGCTAGTAAGAGAAAAAGTAAACGTGTGTTTGAAGAAAATTGACTGTTTTCTTAAAATATTTCAAGGTAAGAGAAACATATGTACAACACACAATACTGCAGAAACGTTTTGTTATGTGATAGTAATATATAGGCGATACGATTATTTGTAAAGTGCCGTACTTACGAAGAAGATTATCGATGCTTATGTTTGTATAACCTTAAATGAAAAGCGAAATGCCGTCTGCGGGCAAAGTGAATAGGGCAAAGTAGATAACTTATCCGCTTTGCCTTGCCACCTTTATTTCATTATATAAGTGTCAGCTGTATTTTTGTATATATTTGTCTATTGTAATAAAGCGTGTTAGATCATTTTACATAGTGGAGGCATTAAGTCACACTAATTAAACTATAAAGTAGTAACACTGATCTTAATTTTTACTTAAAAAGGTCGTAATGTATGTCAGATGGTTTAATTTTTCAAGAGGAAGATGGAACAAGTCAAATGGTCTGAAAAAGCCATGAAGAAAGTACTTGAAGAAATAAAATCTTCCAATCAGTGGTTCTGCTATCTGGCCATACAACCATAATGTGTTTGTTGATGAAGATTTTGCTCCAGATCAACTTACAGATCGCCCACTTGAGATAAAAATCAGATTTAACCAATTCTGCGGTGCCAGCTTCTCCAGCGGCTGAAGAAACAGTTAATGCTCACTCAGAATCAACCACCTCTGTGATGTCGTTATCTTCAGAGATTGAAGGAATATTTGTTACATCAGTTACACTCAGATTTTCAGTTCCGCTTATACCAAACCCCTCAATATCGTCAGGAGGAGAACCCAAGTCAGTTCTTTTGATTTAGACCAATGCCAAAAGTGGATGCTAGAAATATACGAGGAAAACGAAGAAAATGTCAGCTCTCTGAAGCTCTTACATCTATACCGATTAAAAACGTTGAAAGAGAAGTAACTTAACGGGCAGGAGTAAAAGCAGAAGAAATCCAAGCCTTCAGTGCCAGTGAAACGTCGACTTGTTCAAATTTGTATTTTGTTCCAATCTAACATGCTGCAAAGGTATGTAATAACATTTTTTTATCGTCTAATATGACTCATTAACATCGTGTTGATGTGTTGATTTAATTTTATTGTCACTGAATAAAAATTAAACAGAAATGTGAAAATGTTATAGGGATATTCACTTTTCCCGGGTTAATTATTCGCTTTTCCAGTGTACACGGGCAAAGCTAATAATTAACTCTATTTTCTTTCTCAAATCATATCACTGTCCGTAGGTACAAGAAACGAATTGCTGTTTTGTAGATATGTGGACAACATGTGTCACAACCAATGTCATGAAGTTTTTATTTCGGGAGCACCAAAATATAGTCTGTGGCATTGTTTATTCTTAGTTTATCCACTTTGCCCGGGTTTCCCCTACAATGAACATCTCATAAAAATGTTCTAGCCTACTAACAATTGTTTCTAATAAAATCGCTTTTATAATAACCATAACACACAGAAATAAAAATTTTAAAGAATTGGACGCAAACGTCAAGATACTCATGATAATATGAATAAAATACGAATAATGATATACAGTAAATAATATAAAATACATTAATACATTAATTTGGAAGGATACGAATTCAAGATGTAGTAAATTAGGCTTCAAATTGAATTTCATATCCTGGAATTTTCATGACACAGACTACCAAGTGGGGTAACAAGATCACACCGCATGAATAATGCCGATTACTTCTTAAAGCAGATTAAATATGTCTGTTATTCTTATTTAAAAATGTTAGTAGACATTTAACACGGGAATTTTACTGGAAGCAAGTAAAGAAATAGGTTTGGAAGTAAATCCCGAAAAGACAAAGCATATGATTATGTCTCGTGACGAGAATATTGTACGAAATGGAAATATAGAAATTGAAAATTTATCTTTTGAAGAGGTGGAGAAATTCAAATATCTTGGAGCAACAGTAACAAATATAAATGATACTCGGGAGGAAATTAAACACAGAATAAATATAGGAAATGCCTGTTATTATTCGGTTGAGAAGCTTTTATCTTTCAGTCTGCTGTCAAAAAATCTGAAAGTTAGAATTTATAAAACAGTTATTACCAGTTGTTCTTTATGGTTGTGATACTTGGACTCTCACTTTGAGAGAGGAACATAGGTTAAGGGTGTTTGAGAATAAGGTGCTTAGGAAAATATTTGGGGCTAAGAGGGACGAAGTTACTGGAGAATGGAGAAAGTTACACAACGTAGAACTGCACGCATTGTACTCTTCACCTGACATAATTAGGAACATTAAATCCAGACATTTCAGATGGGCAAGGCATGTAGCACGTATGGGCGAATCCAGAAATGCATATAGAGTGTTAGTTGGGAGGCCGGAGGGAAAAAGACCTTTAGGGAGGCCGAGACGTAGATGGAAAGATAATATTAAAATGGATTTGAGGGAGGTGGGATATGATGATAGAGAATGGATTAATCTTGCTCAGGATAGGGACCAAATGGCGAGATTATTTGAGGGCGGTAATGAACCTCCGGGTTCCTTAAAAGCCACTAAGTAAGTAGGTATATAACGCACAAATACGTAGAAATTCAAAAATAAATATAGAGAAAAATTAAAATAATATTGGAAAGTCACCCGTGGGGTAATCTTATTACCCCTCTTGGTAGCAGGAGGGTTAAAACGAAAGTAATTTTAGTAGGAATCATAAGAGTGTCTGTTTGGGATGCTGCCGATACGTTCTCAAGTGGTCATGAAAACACTTGAAGAAGCCGTGGCAACAATCTCAAAGGAGAAACGCGCTATGAATAGACACCATTAAAAGTCTAATCAGGAAGGTTCAGCGACATGCACCGCTCCACGTGACCCCGTGTAATGGGGCTAATTCAGTTGTCGAACCACGTGACGTTAGCTATTCATGCGTTCATTGACTGTTTGAATGCGTGCGATAAAAGTGCCAAGTATCAGCAATGCCGCTGAATTTACCCGCTTTGCGCGGACTTCGTAATGGCAGGCTGGCTATATAGCCGTGGAAACTGCGCACCCCCTGCTATGGAAGAACACAAAATTGCGGCCCATAATGTAACGAGGGGCTTCTTCTTTGAAAATTTCTCGTCCGAGACATGCCGCAGTTCCTGTTGTGGATTCTGCTGAGTCCCTTCTAGATTACAATGTGACGTAGGCAGAAACAAGATGTGGTTAGTCTTGCACTACATAATATGGTGATAATGATGTTGATAGGGTCATAATGGAACGGAATTTCAAAGCGAAAGTACACATTCGTGGGTCAAAAAATGACAATTTTTAATAATGTATTTACTTATTTCCATAGATCACACTTCCCTATTTCTTGTGACTTTTGATTTTTTTACGGTGAAGTGTTTTAACCAATCATGGCCATTTATCGCTACAATTTTGTCACTTCCCTAGCATTTGTTTTTATCACTTCCCTAACATTCGTTTGTTTTTATAACTTCTCTAGCATTTGTTTTTTTGTTTGCCAACATGTCAAACTGCGAATTCTTTACGGTACTATAAAACATGCTTTGCGATCGTCATTTTGGACACAGAAATTCCGACTTAAACTAAATCCAGAAAAATCACAGTCAATAATTATGGTGTAAGAGTAATGGAACGGAGAAAAATTCTCTCCGGCGCCGGGATTTGAACCCGGGTTTTCACCTCTACGTGCTGATGCTTTATCCACTAAGCCACACCGGATAGAGCTGAAAACCCGGGTTCAAATCCCGGCACCGCATAGTGGTCTAAAATCCATATTTAGGAGGACAAATGCAGAAAAATGACATGTAAAAATATGAAATTAAACCCTTAAATTATTTTTCCTATATAACTGAGTAACACTCAATTGATTATCTTAATGAGCGGAGGTGGCTGCACAGCGAGATAAGGGGCCGGTAACATGCCACATTTCGCCACCCAGCATTCTTACTCAGCAAGCGCCGCGAGTCTGCCGTTTTCTTTGTGCTGTAACTCTGTTGTAAGTGGTCGATTCCATTCATATTTGGTACCAACGTGTCAAGTAGTTCTTTAGGTATGTAACACTGTTTGTTTTTGTTACATTGGATGTTATTATAGTATGTAAAATTAGCATGAATGGACACGGGACAAAATATAAATATAACCATTGAGTGCAGACTTTGCTAAGGTAGAGGAAAAAAAAAAACCCCTTTGGTTCGTCCAAAAATGTTTTTTTTTCTTCACTTCCTCCACTATTTACCTCTATTTTAAATCTAGTCTTAAGGTGCGCAGATTTGCGGAAGTAATAATTTATGAGCACTATTCTTTCGAGGTGCAGTAGTGGCATTCATTCATTCATTCATTCATTTATTTTATTCCATAGATCTTACATGAGCAATGAAGCTTTAAGATGTGGAACATGTCAACATTTTACAATATTACAATTACAATTTTTACAAAGTTTTATAGTTTTACAATTTAGTAATTTTCTAAAATTTTTACAATGTTGTACAATTTTTTTTTTAACATTTTGGCGAGATGTAGTGAGATGAAATGAGGTCCGAGGATTCGCCAAAATATTACCCAGCATTTGCCTTTTCGGTGGGGGAAACCTCGGAAAAACCCAACCAGGTAATCAAATCAAAGGGGGTAATCAATCAAAGGTGTTGATGCCAAGGACTCGCCATAGACCATCCGGCTTCAGTCCCACGGCTGTGGAAAACCTCGGAAGAAACCAAAGTCCAAAGGGGGATCCAACCCAAGCCCGAACGCAGCTCCGGAACAGCAGCCCAGCGAGTCTGCCGACTGAGCTACATCGATGGCTCTACTAAAAGTATACAATACATAGCCAATCAGATTAATAAATTTACAAACGCAAACGATCATTCATAAGTTGAGCTATATTATAATACAAAACAATTTAATTAAATTTAAGGTATAAACAATTCAACCAGTTGTGATATACAGAAATTGATAATACATATCATGCAAACTACTTCAAATTACAAACACAAACAATTTATCAGTAGAGCTATATAGATTACTATTCAATTTAAAGCATATACAATTCATCGGCCAAAACTATACAAATATATACAATACAAAGTAGCATACTTTCATTAAGCTATACAAATTTGTGCAATTAATATCAAGTAGATTAATTCAATTTATAATCATAAACAATTCATCAGTTGAGCTATACATATTACCATTCAATTTACAGTTGGTCTATATACAATTCATCAGTAGAGCTACACAGACTAGTAATCATTTTAAGAACATATACAATTCATCAGCCAAACTATACAAACATATACAATCAAATTAGTTCAATTTACAAACTTATTTTCGTTAAGCTATACAATTCATATGAAGTAGATTAATTCAATTTATAAGCTTAAACAATTCATCAGTTGACGTATACAGTACATACAATTCATCAGTTATGCTAAACAAAAAATACAATACATAGTAAACAGATTAAGTCAATATAAAAACATATTTTAGTTGAGCTATATAAAATTGTACATGTCATTTAAGTAGAATAATTCAATTCACAAGCATAAACAATTCATCAATTGTGTAGAAGGTATGAGTATGTAGAAATTTGGTTAATTCTTTTCTGAACCTTTTCTCGTTGTTCTTCAAATCTTTAAGATTATTAGGCAGTGCATTGAAGACTGTTATACATGAATAGCGAACTCCTTTTTAAAACAGCTTAGACTAACAGAGGGTAGATGAAGATCTGATTTATGTCTTGTATTAAAATGATGAATGTCTTGATTAGTACTGAATTTATCTTGGTTCTTAATATACAGCATCATTAGGGAAAGAATGTATTCACAAGGTAAAGTCAAGATTTCTAAGTTTCGGAAAATATTTTTACATGAGGTCCTTTTATGCACACCGGCCATTATTCTTATAGCTTTCTTTTGTAAAACAAAAACGTGTTTAGCTTCAGACGAGTTACCCCAGAATATTAATCCATATTTCATTACAGAGTGAAAATATGCAAAGTATGACATTTTAAGTAAGTTTATATCACCAATAGTAGATAAGGATCTTAATGCATAACAGGCAGAGCTCAATTTACGAGTAATACATTCTATATGCGTTTTCCAGTTCAAGTGATTATCCAATTCTAAACCAAGAAACTTTGTGCTTATAGATTCTTTGAGATGAGTTCCATTTAATCGAATACTGTAGGAAACCTGAGCACTATTGTGTGTACTAAATTTGACTGCACTGGTTTTATCAACATTAAGTGCTAGTTTATTTGCATGGAACCATTCATTCATTAGATTCAGCACTGTATTAGAAGTGTTTATAAAATGATCGTATTGTTTGCTTGAAATAATTACACTTGTATCATCTGCAAATAAAATTACTTTAGATAAATTGTTTATGGTCAAGGCTAAATCATTAATATAAACTAGAAACAACAATGGACCTAAAATTGACCCCTGCGGAACACCATGTTTAATATTTCTAAATTCTGAATAAGTAACTTTATGACTATTTGGTACATTTATTTCTACTTTTTGTTTTCTATTTGATAAGTACGATGTAAACCAACCCAACATCTCATCTTTAATACCATAAAACTTCAATTTTTTACTAATATACTATGGTCTACACAATCAAATGCTTTAGCCAAGTCACAAAAATCCCACCTACATGTAGTATCGAATTTAATGAATTTAGTATTTCATCCACCAAACTAAAAGCAGCATTCTCTGTCGATTTTTGTTTTCTAAATCCAAACTGTTCTAAAACTGTTCTCGGTTGCAGTTATTTCAATATCTGTGAACCGAATCTGCTTCCGCAGTATAATTCAGGGAATTCTAGATGACAACTTGTTAATTATGTACCAAATAAGCTTCCGAGTGTCCAAAAGGTGCCTAAAATGTTACATTTCCCCCATAAGATTTTGTCTAAATGCATCCCCTGTAAGGGGCACTTCTGCTTATACCAACGTAAACAGAGTTTGTATACAAAACAAATGTACTAAGTGTAACTACTGTATAAAATTTCATAAAAATCTGTTAGATAGGACAAAAGTTACTAATTTTGTCTAATTGCGCCCCCCCCCTATAAGGGGTAGTTACACTTAGACCAACGTAATGAGAGTTTGTATACAAAACATACATGCTACCTGTAACTAATTTGTAAAATTTCATACAAATCTATTAAATAGGAGAAAAGTTACTAATTTTGTCTAATTGTGCCCCCTGTAAGGGGTAGTTCTCCTTATACCAACGTAATCAGAGTTTGTATACAAAACATATATGTTCCTTGTAAATGTTTTGTAAAATTTCATACAAATCTATCAAATAGGAGAAAAGTTACTAATTTTGTTTAATTACGCCCCCCTATAAGGGGTAGTTCCCCTTATACCAACGTAACGAGAACTTGTATACAAAACATACATGCTACCTATAACTACTTTGTAAAATTTCATAAAAATCTGTTAAATAGGAGAAAAGTTACTAATTTTGTCTAATTGCGCCCCCTATAAGGGTAGTTCCCCGTATACCAACGTAATCAGAGCTTGTATACAGAACATATATGCTACTTGTAACTGTTTTGTAAAATTTCATAAAAATCTGTCAGATAGGAGAAAAGTTTCTAATTTTGTCTAAATGCGCCCCCTATAAGGGGTAGTTCCCCTTATACCAACGTAACGAGAGCTTGCATACAAAACATATATGCTACCTGTAACTACTGTGTAAAATTTCATAAAAATCTGTTCGGTAGCTGAAAAGTTATTAATATGTCCCGCTAAATTTGCATTCTAGACCACTGTGCGCCGGAGAGAATTTTTCTCCGTTCCATTACTCTTACATCGTATGATGACGCAGAATATCTGCATGGAAATACCATATGTACTTCGGTACATTAAAATAATATATATATATATGATATGCGTAAATCACTTCGTGATTTAAGACGGCGCTTATTCCGCCGGGTCCTGGCCAACTAGTCACTCATAACGAGTGCACCTCAGCACATGTGTGGACTTCGGTCCTACGTTCATAGACATCTATGACGTAGTGCAGAGGGCGACCACTAGAGGGAACCCAAGAATTGGAGCTTAATCTGAGACGATTCTGTCCGACGCCGGGGTGGTATCCGGTGTGGCTTATTGGATAAAACATCAGCACGTAGAGCTGAAAACCCGGGTTCAAATCCCGGCGCCGGAGAGAATTTTTCTCCGTTCCATTACTCTTACATCGTATGATGACGCAGAATATCTGCATGGAAATACCATATGTACTTCGGTACATTAAAATTATATATATACAATAATTATGGGCCATTCACATTTGTTAAGCAGTGTTAACATACCAAATTTGTCTCCGATTAAAATATCATCATCATCATCATCATCATCACCTTACAAGGATTAAGCCATAGGCTCGTTCCGGTTTCATGAAAGCTAGAATTGTTAAAATTGTTCAGACCATCTTCTGTGTGGACGTCAAATATTTCTCTTTCCATAAGGTCTATAATTTAATAGTTTTGGAAATCTTTCTTCTGGCATTTTATCAATGTGTTGTTTCCAGGCGTTCCTATATTTAAATATTCAATCAGTGAGTTTCAAAATATTTAGTTCTTTTCTTATATCTTCGTTTCGTTTTTTATCTAGTAGAGCATATCCTGCTATATTTCTTAGAAATCTCATCTCTATTGCTTCCAATCTTTGTTCTTGTCTCTTGGTGATCGTCCAACATTCCGATCCATACATTAATATAGGAACAGCCATTACTTTATAACATTTTATTTTTGTTTCTTTTCTCCTATTTTTAAGGGTTCTTTTAATAGTGCCAGACATCAGATTAAATTTATTTATTTTGTCATTAATGTCTTCACTTTTAATATAGGATAAGTTAAAATCTAAATATTTAGAACTATTCACTTGCTCTAAAATTGCATTATCAACTACTATTTTTGCTCTTAAGGTATCATGTCCTTTAAATGCTAAAATTTTAGTTTTATTCTTTAATATTTTAAAATTATAATTGGCACTTATTTCTTCCAATGTGAAAATGTCTCTTTTAAGATCACCTTCTGAACTGGAAATGACTGCTTCATCATCGGAAAATAAGATTGTATCTAAAAATTTATTATTTATTTTAAAATGCGTATTTAAATTGATCTACCATGTTAAAATGACTTCGTCTATATATAAATTAAATAAAGAAGGTGATAGAGGATATACTTGTCTGACACCACGATTTATGATTACCTTTTTTGCTAAAAAATATACGGCACCGAAATAGTGATCAAATATTTGTTGAATGCCGGGATATTTCCTTAGAAATGTAGACGACACATTTTGTACAATTTCTTCGCAATATAGTATAATGAATAGAAATTCGCTGTTCTAATGTCTGCAGCATTATCACGAATTAAATTGAAATTTATTGAACGGAAGTCGGCTGTATACTAATGCTATTACCTTGACGTGTCTTCAGCCTGTGCTATCTGTCCTTATTACGCACCCAAAACCTTTTCACGCTCGATCTGGGGGAAATGTACACACTATTTCTTGAACATTCGTGTCCGATATATAACAGTAAAAGACCGACGGAAAGCAGGAAAGTTAATTACCAGAATTACATAAAAATACATATAAAACAACCATCATAGCAATTCGAAGTAACAATGGACTTTCACAATGGCGACCCATTTATTGTGGAGTGCGACAAGGCTGTGACCTTTCACCATTTCTGTTCATTATATAAATAAACAGAATTGTTCAAGATTGGCGACAGACACGCCATGGATTTATTCCAATTAATCGAAATTTTCAGTTTGATGCTTTACTTTTCGCTGATGATCTAGTTCTCATAGCATCAACTGAAGATGATTTACAATATTCAGTAGACACTTTAAATATGGTCAGTGAAAAATATAACAAGGAAATTAATATTGAAAAAAACGAAAATCATGTCATTTTGGGGGAAATTCCCAGTACCAAGTAAAATCTTTTTGAATAATAAAATAATAGAAAGAGTAAATACTTTCACTTACCTAGGCTGTACACTATCATCTTATGATGAAGTAAATATTGCTGAAAAAATATGTAAATATAATAAAACATTGGGAATATTAATAAAATCATGAAATTTTGACTAGTACAAAGACACACAAGAAGAGGCTTGTAAAAAACCTTAGCACAGCCAGCATTAAGCTATGGTAGTGAAGCGTGGACTGTGAAGAATAAAGATGTCAGTAGAATAACAGCAAGTGAGATGAGGTTCATGAGAGCAACAGCTGGATATACTCGCTGGGATCATAAAAAAGAGGACATAATGCAAGAACTTCAAATAGAACCCATTATGCAGTTCATCAGCAAATTTCAACTTCAGTGGAAGGATCATCTCGAACGAATGGATCGATGCAGAATTCCAAAAGCACTGTTTCATTACCATCCGCATGGAAAAAGATCTCTAAGTCGTCCGAAGAAGAGATGGACTGAAAATTCTAGTTTGAGACCGTAACAGGCCTCTCGGCCTAATACTTGTTAGGAAGACGACGACGATGACATAAAAATACCTTTTCTAAAGCATCCTTAGTACTGTACCATAACATATCTCGGGCACTTATAAATTGTTTCATTTGTATGATTGTGATCTCCTCTACAACTATAGCTAATCCATGCCTTACTATAATACTTTGTATATCCCTGCCTGAGTAGTGGTACAGATGCAGTCTTATACCTACAGAGAAACAAGCACATATCCGGTAACTTCAAAATCATAAGTTGTCGTGCTGATTTTGTCACAGCACTGGGTTAATGTACTGTTGCAGTATGACACAAGACAGAATAAAACACATGCACCCAGCACACAAATAACCTTTGTGCGAGATCGTGCGCATTTGCTTGGTTTCCGCACAAAACCAATCCGCGGTAAGTCTAAAATTCCACATTCAGTATTCCCAACCTAACACACATAACAATTTCCCTCTTCTTACCGCTTAAGTGACGTATTGATTTTACTGCTTTAGGCTTCTAACATATTATTTTTAGAGACGTTCAATATAGTAATAATTATAAATTGGAAACTTACCACTGCAATTTCACCTAAATTGCACTTTTAATTATTGTTTTTAAATATTTGCAAAAATTAAGTAAACTCTACAACTCCACTAAAGTTACTGGATTCGTGATGCAAGTAACATTAAGAAAGCCGTGAAAAAATCAACAAGATTCCAGATGCCGATGTTATTACTGCAATATGGTATATAAATAATATTGTTAAAATATTAAAATGAAAAATAAATCATTACATAACCTTACCGTTTGTTTTAAGTTCGCATTTATGGACTGGGGGGAAAAAAGACAGACGTATATCACGGCCTGCTGGAGTATAGTAAACAGAGAAAACATTTTAAAGCAACAATGTTGAAGATAGATATTTTTGTTTTGCAAATTTGCCGTCATTGAACAGAAACCAAGATGGAGATTTCATTGCAACTAATTAGAAATTCGTCTTTCAGGTATGTAATAAACGATCTTCGCACAAAATAATGTACGATACACGAGCGGTATGTTTTTTTTTTCAATTCTCGGATATTAAAAAAAGCTCAACTACGTTTCGCTTCTTCAAACTTTACCTCGAATATGAAAACTTCAGTATACCTCTCTTGTAATGCATATTACTATTTCTTTATCATGAAAATGTAACATTAATTTTTTAGTCTTTTCCGTGAAAATATCGAATTTCGTGTTCTAGTATGTCATATTTCATTATCTGTTGAACGCTTCCCAGAGAAATTTATTACAATAGTAAATCAGTTTGAGCGAGGGAATCCCAGAATTATCGTAATACTTCAGAGAAAAATTATAAATCGGGGCAGACTCCAGAATTACTAAGAAATTATGCCAATAATTTACACTGTAATTACATTCCGTCAGGGAATTCCCAGCAGTGCCTTCAAAAACCACTAGAGATCCTTATATATTAGTCTGAAATAATGATGTCGGTCTTAGATAAAAAAGAACATGGAGCGTTTTGGTATTTCCATGAGAATATTACACGGGGACAAAATTAATCATTTCTCTTAGGGTTGAAGATTTACACCGCACTTGCTCAGAATAATTGAGGTCCAGGCAGAGCTACCGGCAGAAAACAACCAAAGACGCTCAACCGGAAACCGGTTTTGTGGAGGAAAACCAATCATATATCATCAAGAACCCTGAACTCTTGAGGAGTTGATGACGTCAAAATGTTTTTAATTTTAAAACGAATATTGTGATCTAGAACATAAGATATCTTGCAAGTTATTTATAACTGGTGTTCCTTGAACTTTGAAGTATCTGTTACATTACTATTTTCTGCTTCTTTTCCATTTGGTTTACCATATAACTCTGCAATCTTAAGGGATATTTTCATGCTGAGACATCCGCCATTTTATGAGGTCCTTTGTGTAGCTCAGTCGGCAGTCCTATTGATCCGGAGTTGCGATCTGGTGTGGGCTCGATTTCCGCTTTAGCTGATTACCTGGTTGGTTTTTTCCGAGGTTTTCCACAACAATTGGGGGAATGTCAGGTAATCTATAGGGAATTCTCGGTCTCATCTCTCCAAATATCATCTCGCTATCACCAATTCCATCGACGCTAAATAACCGAGTAGTTGATACAGCACCGTTAAATAACCAACTAAAAATAAACTTTGGAATATGTATGGTAAGACTTTCCTATGTTAAATTTCATGTTTCGACCTATTTATGGATCATCTTCAGAACTGGTCGTTGTTGGTCTTGGCGCCACTTGTTCTGTTTCCAGTGAGGGTGTGTTCCTGTGGTATAGTGTAGAGTCAAAGAGTGTGTGTGTTTTGAAGTTGAGTTGTGTGTTGAGAATTTCGTTGGGGTGTGTTTTTGTGTGTCTGTATATTTCATATTGTTCCAGTGTGTTTAGTTTCTGGCTTTTTGGTTGGATGTGTAGTATTTCCATGTCTGTGTTGATGTCTCTGTGGGTGTGGTTAGCATTTGTGATGTGTTCTGCATATGTGGAGGTGTTTTGTAATTTTGTTATGGCTGTGATATGAAACAGAACAAGTGGCGCCAAGACCAACAACGACCAGTTCTGAAGATGACCCATTAATAGGTCGAAACATGTAAACAAGGTACGTTGAAATTTAACACAGGAAAGTCTTACCATACATATTGCGCAGTGATACAGTGTTAAAAGTTGTGTAATCAAGATGTACAGGGATATCATTTTATTTTTACTTGCATTTTTATTGTACCTGCATTTCTGAATGTACTGCACTCTTACCCCTTCACTAATGTCCTTGCTCCCGTCAGACACACAAACTTATGGCCGCTGTTGCGTTCGAAGTCTTCAAGCAGTGAAGTAAACACTGCAGTGTATAGTGTGTTTCAGAAATATGGTTGCGTTTTCTATAGAAGAAAGAACCTATATTAATAATATCGTACTAAAAAATTATATTGAAGAAACGATAAATTCAATTTCATAGGATATGATTCAAAATGTTTTTAATAATATGCGTAAAGAATTGAAGCCTGCATTGTAATGAACTGCAATCATTTTCAGCAACTTGTTTAAAAATTCATATTAGCTTTTTTTGAATTGAGGTGGCTAGAAGCGAAGGAATGCTAGTAACATTTGTAATAACATGAGTTAAGTGCATCCAGTGTAAGCCAAATTATCTAAAATTTTAGTGGCAAAGGGATATTTTAATCGCATCACACATTAAAATTTAAATAAAAATTTCACCGGTTTTACAAAAGCTTAAATATTTAATCCCCATTTTCTCAAAAGTAACTTAAGTGCACTTACAGCCCTTTACTTATGATCCCCTCAATTTAAATGCACTCTCTATATTGTATGTTAACATCAATAATTAATATGCTAAATAAAGTAGACATTACATAGCGAATATAGCCGCCTGAAAAGTTGAGTTTTTAGAAAAAAAATGTTACTACTCTGCTGTATTTTGATAAATTCCGTAAAAGTGATAATCAAACTGAAAATCGTAATATCGTATTTCCCTACAACATAAATAGATACACTACTTTTCTCTCCTCCTATACCTAGTAAAATGATTTGTTTACATATTGCATTAGTAACATCAAACTCCTGTAATGGAAGGGGGCAACAGTGTTTCCGAGTATAGCCAGGTTAATGTTAAAAATGTTGGTAAAAATAAAGTGATGTCCCTGTATAAAAATAAACTGCGTTTCGTGTACCTTACCAGTGGAGTCTCAGAGAGAGACATCGATTTAATTATGATAAATATTTTGTATGCTATATTTGATTGAAATTGATATGTCAAGAATATTGTTTAATATAGTGTATTGTTTAATATAGTTGTTCTGAATAATTTAATCTCATTTCCTAGAAAATCTCAACTTCTCATCGGAATGATACATTATTCTGCATGTCACGTATAACATGAAATACTTGTGCCCACTGGATGGAGAAGTCGTAATGGAAATTTTAATGCTGACATTGTGTTTTCTAGCTTTCTGAACATCTGAGATATTATCTAGCGACAAGGAAGGGACAGAACTCTTATGAATGCGACGGATTGCATTCCCATACACCTGCAGGGTATCGCGAAACAAAAGACTGCTTCACGATGTAATCTAAAAATTTGACAGCTGATGTAGATGGAGAGAGAGAGAGTGTGTGTGTATGTCCCTATTCTCTCATCGCAATTATTTCATCCAACAAACCAACATGTATAATTAGGTCTTAGTAATAAAATAACCTTATGAAAAAATTTCCAAGCATTCAATAAAACGCTATTGTGATTTTTTATAGCGTGACACAAAACAGAGGGAGATAAAAATAATGTTTATTCTTGTCTCGGTAGGAAAGGAGGAAGATGTAGAAATAAAATTGTGAGAGACAAGAATTCTATTCCTGTCTGCGCTCTCTCGTACAGTGGGAAGGAAGGCTAGACAATAAAGACGTCTGTGAGGCTCGAAATGACAAGTCATCGTCCCAGGATCCGAAGAACAGAATACGACTCCACGTAGAGATTGGATTGGCGTAGGCCTATGACTTTCATAAGTATCAAACGACGTACGACATTGTTGTTTGAAACACCGTCGCTTTATACTTGTGGAAAAGTGGCTCAAGAGTCTTACTTTTCACGTTAAGAAATACTGTAAGTATCTTGAAGATACATAATTTCGCTAATATTTTACAATATTACACTTAAAGAGCGAAACTAAATTTCTTTCAATTATTTAATATCATAGTACACTGGTCTCTTAAGGGCATATGTACGTGAACGACCACAAATATTATGAGAAAATGCAGGCTTTAAATTTCTAAAATTTTATAAGAAAATGAACTCACAATTGGACAAAAATTACAAGGTACCACAACAAGACTTATTAGAAGTTAAATATGTGATAAAAAGTATAAGAAAAGGCTAGTAATAATATTTTTCAAACCAGTTTTATCAAAGTATGAAAATAAAACAAAAAAATTCTGCAGTTACATTGTTTGGTAACCAGAACGTTGTTGTGGTCTCTCTGACATCTTTAATATTTTTCCTGCATGTAATAAACACTTATTTCTGAACAGTAGACTACTCTCAGACATGTAGAGTTGTTTATTTTAATACAATTAATTTTTTATTTGTCCTATATAAAATATATTACAATTTACATAATGTTTTTGTGACCTAATTCTTCAATTTTCATGGTCATTATTGTAGTCTACCTTTTGCATAAGTGCATGTTAAATCAGTATACAAAATTTCAGAATTATAACTCTAATGGTTGTGGAGTTAGGAAATAATATGTGTGAAAATATTGAAATTTTCGCAAATTTAATGTAAAGTAAAAAGTGAATTCTAAAAAATATTATTAGTAACCTTTTTATCCTTTATTCAGATATTTAAGTTCTAATAAGTCTTGTTGTGGTACCTTGTAATTTTTGTCCAATTGTGAGTTCATTTCATTATAAAATTTTAGAAATTTACAGCCTGCATTTTCTGATAATATTTGTGGTCGTTCACGTACTAATACCCTTAAGTTGACTGAGCGTATTGGGAATTGAATCAATAGCTTTTCCAAAACAGGCTCTGAAATATTTCATATAAAACAATTTTTATCTCGAAAAGGAAGCAAAACGAAGATTGTATTAAACTGAAAAAGTTACACAAATGAAGATTTTCGTTTGAAATATCTCAAAGAATATCCCCATGAAATTAATGACATTACATACAGTTGACTGCCTGCTGAAGGATGCACCGGAAAGAATGGTGAACGGAAGAAGAGTTCGGGCAGACGAATATATCAGATGATAGACTACATTAAGATATATGGATGTTTTATGCGTAGACTAAAAGAGGAAGACAGAAAATGGGGAAGGATGGTGCAAACTGGGTTTGCAGAAAATGGGAAAATGCCTGTAGGAAACTATGAACGAATGAATATATTCTATTCTCCCCCCTCCAAAACATTTATATAATTTCCATCCTGTATATTTTATGTAAATGACGAAAGTTTTATTACTTACGTGTACTTAAAGAATATAGTTTAAAATTAAGTTAACCATCTTTTCTTTACCTATATTTGTTATATTCTTCCTTTTTGGTTCTTTCAGTTTTTCTTTTCTCTTTACTAATTCCTTCCTCTATGCTGTTTCATGAATTTCCGAGTCAGTGAAAATAAGTGCAATGGCTGATTACTGATTTTTTTAGATAAATATTTGATTAGAGGTAATGGACTACTTTACACGTGTATACATCTGAAGTCTGATTAGTGTATTATGTAGTTAGTCGGTGATATATGCAATGGTGGAGGAAAGGAACTGGCAACCCTACTCCATTATCTCCTGGCCTAGTTGCCTTGTTGGTATCACTTATGATGTTCAGATCTGTCTTAGGACAGTTGACTAAACAACAACATGAAAAACAAAACTGTTTCAAAATGCACAAGAAGTGTAATATAATAGTACATTTGCGACGAGCCTATAGATGTTAGTAATTAAGACGAGAGTATGTTTGTTTATGAAACGAGCGCAAGCATTTTAATAATTTTCATATGAGCGTCTTAATTACCAAAATTATAGGCAAAGTTTAATATGTGTTTTATGCTCGACCATATTTCTAACTTGAAATTATTCATAAGTATTCATGTTATGGTTATGTAAGTGAGGAATAGAACTGACCTGAATTGTGAGATGTGCGCAGACGCGAATGTATTGATTTTTTTCCGAGCCACGAATGTCATTGACTTTGATATAATCCAGAGAATAAAGTGAACATTAGTCTTTATATAACCTTGAAATTGATTTAGAATTGAAAAACGAGATGACAAATTGAATTTATTTGAATATTATTTACAATTAACGATAATAATTATAGTAACAGAACATAACCTTCTGCGACAGTATTGGATTTCCAGCCTCCGTGACTTTTCGCTAATTGTGTTTCGATTGCATATCCGAGAATAATCGATATTTGCGCTTTTATAATGATACAAAGGTGATTTCTCATTGGCTGAACAACTGAATTATAATGAATACCTGTACTTTAATGAGGTGCATTAAAGGGCTACTACCAGGTGTGTAATTATTACATTTCGGCATGGTCGAGCATAAAAATGTTTGTCATATTGAAGGCACTGTTTATTTTGTTAGTACCCAACCATTCAGAATTACTTATCTAAATTTCATAATCCAATATGAAAGGCTGTTGAAGTACTCTAGAAAATTAGGAAAATGGTCAACTTTTAGGTCAGATCCATTGAATATTCTGTACTCACGATTATGGTACCGCAGAAATATAATATTTTGAGAGTTGGCAATGGAAGCAGTTTCGAAAACAATAAAGTTGTTGAACCCAAGCAGACAAACCCGGACTGCCTTTATTCAGGTTACTGCTAGATTGTTTACTCTTGAGACTCTGCCAGAGATGAGAAGATTCAAGATATTATTCCAATGTATGGAAAGAAAAAAATATGCAAATTGGAAAGCATAATTCTGTCAACACGTAATCCCATCAGAACTGCACGCCCAATATGAAGGATACCGCTGTCTGCATTAACTGCCTTCTTGGGCTGCAGTAATGTCTGTAACTTTTTGTTTTAAAACATTTACAGATTACACAGACTATTGATATTAAATTGACAGGGGCGAATCTAGCTATTTAGCGCCTCAGGCAGAAAAATATTTCCGCCTATATTTCGAATGAAAAACCACCAAGTAACCAACATCAAAAAACATATCCCGTGGTAAGAATAAACATGAGTTTGATTGATTTAATTTCTTTCTGTAACCACTATAGGTTGCCATCGACAAAGAGTACCATGATACAAGAGAGTAAATGCCTTGAGGCTTAGTGATACATTGTTGTTAGAGTGAAAAATAACAATTTGAATTATATTGAAACACATGATATTAAACGAAGTAACGTCAAGGAGATGCGAATTAGTCATGGTCCATATGTATGATGCCTGAAAATAGCTATTGAGCCTTTGAGTGCTGCAATTGTTAGATCTCTTAAAATATTTTAATGCAGGTCAAAAGATTTACAGAAGTCGACTAGGAACCGGGGTATGGTCCCACGGACTCCTATCATTACTCCCGTAATGACGATGGATTCCAGATGGTATTTGTCCTTATAAAAACTGATGGAAGGTTCATATATATTCCTTTTTTCCTCGTGTACTTCTTCTGGCTGGTGTTCGTGCGATTCCAATCTCACAGTAGGGTCTATGATGTAACCTTCAAGAGAGGGAGGTTTAAATGCAATTATGTCGATTCTTCGATTACTGCCCTCACTGGATATGCCGTGTACTTCTTCATATACTGAATAACCTTTGTTCCTTAAGGCAGTTGCTATTATAGATCTTACTCTGTGATGCCGCGTATTTCGTAGAAGTTCACCGTGTGGACAGGCCCCCAGGACATGGGCAAGGGTTTCAACCTCCCTGTCGCAACGTCCACAGAGGTTACTATAGTATATACTGGGCTTTCTTTAGTAAATACTCTTGTTAGCAAGAATAAAAACATTTGAGTACCTACTCATTTTTGATTACATACTCATAACATGGAAGCATAGTAGAATATACTTAAGCGTCCATCTTGTACAGAATATATACTCATGCTTGATAAGAATAAAAGCTGGTATATTCTCATATTTATAAGTTCGTTTGCATGTTATTCTGAGTATGGTTTGTAGCAGGTTCAATTCTGAGTATTTGTTGATTTGTGTTCAGTTTAAAGTTAAATAAAAAAAATGGATGAATTTATGAACGATGTAGTGCCTCATGGAAAAATATAGAAAAAGACGTGAACTTCAGAAAAGTGAATGTGAAAAAGGTTAAACACGAATTTGTTATTCATAAAAAACATAATCTTTAAAAATATGAATGGCTATCAAATTATAAGATTAGATTGTATTGTTAAATATAATTAACAATTACAGTTTATTTTGTAAAATTTGAATTACAAAATGCAGTTACTTGTAACTTTAAAATTACATAACTCTCCATAATAAAAAATAGAATTAGCATAACTGGAATTCTAGAAATGGATTATAATCTCTATCCAACATCCCATAATGACCATTTCCCAGTACCATTTTCTTGTTTCCTGTTTTATTAACGTCACTTATCTGATTCAGTCTCTCTTTCATGTTTATTTATTTATTTTATTTATTTTATTATATTTATTTAATTTGCCGGTACTTATTTAATTTATTGAAATATTTAACTTCTTTAATTAATTGATTTATTTCTTATTCATTTATTTAATTATTTATTTATATATATTTATTTTATTTATTTAAATATTTAATTTCTTTAACTAATTTATTTATTAATTATTCATTGATTTAATTATTTATTTAATTAGTATATTTATTTATTTTAGCCTATTTGTTTATTTATTTATTTATTTTATTGATTAATTTATTTAATGTATTTATTTAATTACTTATTTCATTAATTAATTTACTTATTTAATATATTTATTTAATTTTTTAATCAATTTATTTAAGTATTTAATTAATTTATTTAATTATATATTAATTTATTTAATTATTTATTCAATTTATTTATTTCATTTATTTTATTGTTTAATTATTTATTCATTCATTCATTCATTCATTCATTCATTCATTCATTCATTCATTCATTCATTCATTCATTCATTCATTCATTCATTCATTCATTCATTCATTCATTCATTCACAAAAAGCAGAACACAAACCACTACAGCATGCCGATAGCATGTGAAAGTCTATTAAAAAAACTGAGCATCACGGTGCAATGTGGTCAAAGAGGATAGGTAACACGAGTACATACTAACTTAAACGATCAAGAAGGCTGTAGAGATGAGTATATATTCGCGTTAGGTAGAATGTCTTTATTCTTACGAAAATGAGTATGTTCTAGTGGTTACGAGTATATAATCACAGGAAGTGCTTATACTCATAAGTATAAACCTTGAGAAAGTACTTAAGCTTTATTCTTACTACCCAATGTAACTGCATAATAATAATAATAATAATAATAATAATAATAATAATAATAATAATAATAATAAATACATGCATATTGAACTCACCGAAGTCAAGTCAAGCAATGAGTAGTCTACGGCGTGCTTTCTTTGTTGCAAATTCGTCGATTACATCTCCATACTCTAGTTGCTGTGTGTAATGTCAGAATTAATAGAGATGTTGACTCGATCTTGCGGCATGAATGATAGTAAATCATTCTTGAGTCTTTTGAGGAGTGAGAAAGAGCGCTTGACTGAACAATTTGTTGCAGCGGTTGACAAGAACATCCGGAATGCAGTTTCTAAATTAGGAAACAGTTATTGAATGTGGTTTTCAAGCAACACTCTATACAATGTACTTAAGGAGGACACTTTATTTCGTTGTTCTTAATATATGCTTTAAAATGAATAATCTTATCACTCAAAAATTCTTCCAAGTCGTCTTTGTAATACTCTTGCAGTTCTCCGACACATTTTAATAGTTTAGTGTTGTCTCGTCCAGACAAATTACTTACTTACTTACTTACTTACTTACTTACTTACGTACTTACTGGCTCTTAAGGAACCCAGAGGTTCATTGCCGCCCTCACATAAGCACGCCATTGGTCCCTATCCTGAGCAAGATTAATCCAGTCTCTACCATCATATCCCACCTCCCTCAAATCCATTTTAATATTATCTTCCCACCTACGTCTCGGCCTCCCAGAAGGTCTTTTTCCCTCCAGCCTCCCAACTAACACTCTATATGCATTTATGTATTCGCCCATACGTGCTACATGTCCTGCCCATCTCAAACGTCTGGATTTTATGTTCCTAATTATCTCAGGTGAAGAATACAATGCGTGCAGCTCTGCGTTGTGTAACTTTCTCCATTCTCCTGTAACTTCGACAAATTACTTAGGAACTCAAATTTTCTATAAAACTCTTCCAATGATTTTTCCCTTTTTTCCAGTTCAGAAAATATCAATCTGTCTATAATATCCAGAAATGTATTCACCCGAAACTCTGCCTTTCCTTCAAACGTACAATCACACTCGGCTGTTTCGTCCACTTTCACTTTTCTCGACCTTTCCTTTTTGTGGCTCTTTTGTACATATTTGTCTTCCTCTTTTTCATGCTAGAATTTTCATATGTGTCATACGTAATACGATTCTCTCGAACGTATTCAAGTAAATAATTGTACTAGTTTATTACAGTGACAATACAGATATCAACACTTCGCAACAAATTATTTGTAACATTAAATATTTTCAAGATCGCTGACCAAAATGTTGTTGATATCCTCTTCATTGTGCGTTAAAGTTTATGCACTATTTCAAAGAGTTATGAATAAAATTTAAAAATATACAGGGTGTTTCCGAGTTGGTGTTGCAAACTTTCAGGGATGATGGAGAAGGGCACATGTATCAATTTGAGATCAGAAACCCTGGTCCGGAAATGACCGAGTCGAAAGTTACAAGCAAAAATAGTTCTGTGGAAATGAAATAATTTTATTCATCTCTACATCTTACACATACTGTATTCATCTAACGTTGTTTACGTTGTCTACTTACAGTATTCCATTCAATGCGCTGTCTGAGGGATGGGGACAGGAAACTACACTAAAGCAATGCAGATAGCGTAATGTGTAACGGACATAGTCGGTCCTGATATGCACGTCTGTAGACAGCAGTGTATGTGTACAAGTTGCAGTGTCCCGTCGATCAGTCCTAGTGAAATGGAGGAGTACACGAGAGCGGAATAAGCAGACCTGATTTTCGAATACGGATGAGCCAATGGGAACAGTAGACAAGCTCACAGATTGTATCGGGAACAAGTACCCACGTATATCATTTTTCCAAAGGTTAAGGGAAGGAGGGCACGTGGTGCCAAATTACAATTCCATTTCAACACAACTATTTTTGCTTATAAGTTTCGACTCAGTCATTTCCGGACCATGGATCCTTATCTCAAATTGATAGATATGCCCTTCGCCATCATCCCTGAAAGCTTGTAACACCACCTCGGAAACATCCTGTATATAACAAATTAACAGTAATAGCTAGACTTCGTTGAATTGCCACACGCAGCATGCAATCAGGTTGCC
The DNA here is from genome assembly GCA_025594305.2 of Periplaneta americana. NCBI lineage: Eukaryota > Metazoa > Arthropoda > Insecta > Blattodea > Blattidae > Periplaneta > Periplaneta americana. The sequence continues at coordinate 20,474,687 of JAJSOF020000023.1, read as the reverse complement.
GATGTACGGTAGTATAGAAGAGGTGAGCGACCTCCCGATCTCGTAGTATAAGCAGTTAATGTTAAGAGTTGTGACCGGTCCAAACAGACAGAGCAGCTACAGCTAATGTATACCTATGTAATAACTTGTTTTTGCATTACTGTGGTTGGAATAGTCAAAGCTTAACATTTGTCCAGTGCAGACAAGAATCCAATCAAACATACTACAATGAGAGTGTTGCTGTTCCAAACAATTGCCCCTGGAATACCCTTACCCCCGCAGCCAGTTTTGACCCGTTGGAAAACGTGGTTGGATGCTGTTAATTATTATGCAGAATATTATGGCAAAATAATGGAGGTAATTGATGCATTGGATAGCGCAGACTGTTCCGCTGTTGCAGCTGTAAAATCATTGCCTTCTGAACTGCTATTGGAAGATATTCTGTTCATTCATTCTAATTTTAAAATCGTGTCCAAAAGCATCACTTTGTTAGAATCGTCTAAACTACAACTCTCATACGCCCCTAATATAGTGGATAAAGTATCACAAACCCGTTATCCAAAATAACAATTCATTAATTTCAGAAAAAAGTGAAATGTAAGTTGAGAAACATTATTGCTAAAAATTCTGCACATTCACAACTGCGTAATATACATCACGTACTATCAGGTCAAGACAAGATGTCTGAAGTTGGTGTACTAAAAAGTAGTGACTTTGCGTTCTTCAAATATTACATCGTGTGATGTTGAACGTAGGCTACATTTTCGCAATATAAAAAAATGTTTGAGTGACCATCGGAGAAGGTTCACTTTGCAGTCGCTCAAAATGTACGTAACTCTTCACTGCAATGCACATATTCAAGGATGATGTGAGTATATTACATTAAATTTTAAGAGTTAATATATCTCACTACAAAATAATTGTGTATTTACATGTTCAGACATTCCCTACTTCAATGATTATTCATTATATTTCTTGAATGCAGGACACAGGTTTTATTGTAACCGCAGTGTACTCCTCAGTGCTGCACGCCCCTTTCTCATGCAGTCTATACCACGTACGTAGTAAACCTTGCGATTCTCGTGGCAATTCCACGAAGTCTAGTAATAGCTTGTCTGCCGAGGCCTAAATACGTTCCTGATTGTGAGCAGGGCTAAGTCTGGTTCTTTCTCTGAAACTATGAAACTAGCCAAGGGTTTTTTTTTTTTTTCAAATACAAGTAGTTTTTATCTTAATGCTATTAAAACTCAGAAAGTTGTTTACACTGAAAGAATGATATTGAGAATATGGCGAAGTCACATATAAAATTATTAAGCATTCATATTGACTCTAAAGACTATAATCTTGATAGCTCTTGTTACTTTTTGAAGCAAATTTTTTACATGTGTTCATTGTTAGGTAATTTTTGTTACATGAATGTTCTCCAAAAAATTTTAATTTTTATAACTTGTTCTCATTTTTCACTTTAATTTTCCATAAACATTTATTTCAGAATTTACCTCCAGAGACTAAAAAAAAGTTGTTTAAAGTTTTAACCCTGGATAATTTTTGTTCCAGAATTATCCTTCAAAAGGCCGAAGGAGCTGCTTTCTTTCACACGGTGACATTCAGCCAGTAAAAATAATTGAATGCCGCCCAAACAATTGCTTTGTCGAGGATGAGTTCCCGCTGTCACACGAATGAATAAAAGATGACAACTTGCGGTTATAAGGTAAGGAAAGCAATACGTTTTGTTTCTGACACATTGACTGGGCGTGTCTGGAAAGCAAGGTCTCTGGTGCACCTCGCCCTGACACTCCTCGAGGTGGGCTCAGATCCGTTTCTATTGACTGTGCAACCTCTGTTCTCTCGTTATCGACTGTTACTCCAACGGGAGTTAATTTTGGAGTTATGCGGACTTCGTTAAGAGTGCAAGCTACGAATATAACATTACACTGATTCCTCATCATCCTGAAAGAATCTCAAGCAATGAAAGGAAGCGGAGTCATGTCTTTTTAATGATCATCTATACTAATAATAAATCCGTAGCCGAAATTGTTATGTTAATTTTCGATTTTCCAAAAATAATTGGTCCTAACATAGGCTATATAATTAACCGCCCTGAAACCGAAAGTCGCTTTTTTTTATTTTTGTCTGTCTGTCTGTCTGTCTGTCTGTCTGTCTGTCTGTCTGTCTGTCTGTCTGTCTGGATGTTTGTTACCTTTTCACGCGATAATGGCTGAACCGATTTATATGAAAATTGGAATATAATTTAAGTTCGTTGTAACTTAGAATTTAGGCTATATGGCATTCAAAATATTTTATTTAAAAGGGGGGTTAAAGGGGCTTGAATGAAATAAATCGAAATATCTCCCTTATTATTAATTTTCATGAAAAATATTACATAACAAACGTTTCTTTAAAAATAATTCCCTATAAGTTTTATTCTATGCAAAAGTTTGATAGGACTGATATTTAATGAGATAAATGAGTTTCAAAATGACAATAACAACGCCATCTAAGGCGGTGCTATGAAATAAAAAACAAATGACTTCGTCTGTAAGGGGCCTTGGACAACAACATAGCCTACAGATAATGTCTCTGTGTTTGTATGAAGTAATATCGGAAGCCAAATTAACCGATTTGTATTTAATTATTAATTGACCATTGGAAAGTGTAATTTCTCTAGATGGACATAATGCTATAATGTTTTTACAGTAACTTTTGAGTGAATCGAGGACAGGTAAGATTAAAATAGCTTCTTATGCACAGAAAACTTGATAGGCTATTCTGTATATTCGTTTCCTGTATTTTCTAAAATAATTTTTATGACCAAATGAGTGGTCTCTGGATCAAAATGATCGTATTTTAATTTTTTTAATACAATTTAAATCAAGTAACATAATAAACGATTTATCCTTCTATCAAACACGAATGTTCGCTGGATCAAATGTCTTATTTTAATTATGTAATTACTTTATATTTATTTCTAACGGGTGCAGCGGAGCGCACGGGTACGGCTAGTACCAAATACCTTACTAATCGTATAATAATACCGGCCAGCTAGCAGTTCTGCGCGCTAACGATGCTGGTGCTGCTATCTAGGCGGTCGGTGTGGAGATACTCTCGAAACAAGCTATAATGGACTGCAATGTATATTGTTGCCGGACTAGTTAATATTTTTATTAATTAGTGCTGTGTTAAAATGTTAGGGTGTATGTGTGCTGTTTATAATTGCTACAATTACAGCATTACATTATTGCTCCAAATCGTACTTTCGATTTCCGACAGTTCATAAAACGTGAGTCAACAAAATTCTTTATTAGGCCTATTGATAGAACAATAAAAATTAGCATTACTTTTAGGCCTAATAAATTAATAGAAGTTAAAGTATATTCGAAACTTTAAGGTTTTTATCAAATTAAGTTTTATTGTTGTCCACATGCCTTTATTAATTATTAGAAACATCAGATTACTATCATTTTTATCTTTGCAGTTGTCAGCAATGGATATATAAAGCGTTATTGTAAATTCATTCTCCATGTCAGAATTAATTTTGTCTCGCTAAATCAAAGAAACAACACGCAACAAATAATTGAAAATAATATGAAGCATGCAATATCTCTCATAATATGCAGCTCTGATATAAAATAATGTTACATTAAATAGGCACTATTCAACATTTCTTAAGTGTTTCGTATATTATCCCACATTAGTAACTCGCATTTTAAACAATAGTCCGATATCCGCTATGTTATTTGTATTTGTGGATGTAATTTCACGCCGCTCCGCTAGATGTCAAGTCCGCGATATTTCGCACTCACGCCAATGCTGCTAGTATACAGCTGTCCGGTATTATTATAGTAAGGTATTTAATCATACTATTAAAGATATGGTGATCACATTTGGTGTTATAAATATTATTTATTTGATAATAATAATATAACAGTAATTAGAAATTTGAAATAAATTTAATAATTACATAACTTAAGAATAAAATAGTAAATGTTTAGATAAGGCTGAGGTTATGATTACATAGACATAACTTGAGAAAAAAGAAACAAATTATATGACAGAACGCATAATCCATGAATTTAATCGTTTATTTTGTAAAGGGCACAAGTCACATGTGTTGAAAATAGTGGAGGTTCATGATAGACACTCTGTATAATATTTATGCGTGTATATATATATATATATATATATATATATATATATATATACACACACACACACACACACATACACACACATACACACTGCAAGTAGGCAAGCACCCGGTGGCAGTGGTATACACAATATAAACAATACACAATACAATAAGAATGCACAATACAATTTAACACAATAATTACAATTAATAATAATAATACATAAAATAACCTAATTAAAAAGTGAACCTAATTTTACAATACAACGTACATACCTATGTATAGGCCCTACATAAGTTTCACATTGGTACTGATAATTCACTGTCTCTTCTGTTTAGAATCATGCATACTTCTACTCCGAAATATCTGTTATCGCGCTTTCAATTTCTTACAACTCTTCGAAACCGACATCAAGCACTTCTTTCTATCCCTCATCATAGAACGTCTTTATACTCATCTTCCTATACTGTAGAAATACCTCGCCTCTGGAATTCGTTACCTAATGTTGTCAGGGACTGCCGGACTTTATCACAATTCAAAATTAAATTGGAAAATTTTGTCTTAGTTAATGTTTTTAGGTATTGCTAGAAGTATTGATTTGTGTTTTTTTTTCTTTTTCTTTTTAACCTAGATTAAAATTGCAAGTTTCTTGTTTATGTTAGTTAATTAGTTAGGATGGAATTAATTATGATACTTAATCACTCATTTAAAGTTTGTGTGACTGCAACCTGTATATTTTTGTGTGGCTTTACTTTGTTTATAGTGTTTTTTTTCTCTCTCTTTATTTCTTGAGCAGCTTTACTTTGTATATTATAGTGTATTTATTTCTGTTTATTTCTATTATTGTATTTGTATTCCTGGTGTTGTGGAAGAGAAGGCCTGATGGCCTTAACTACACCAGAATAAATAAATAAATAAATAAATAAATAAATAATCTTTCACTTTACTCTCATCTCACTCACTGTACTAGCACTATGACGCATTTCACTGACACTTTGGGACACATTTCACTGACACTCTATAACACATTCACTGACACTATAGAACACATTTCATTGACACTATAAATTATCACTGATCGGAACTATTCACTGCACTGTAAAACCATAACTTCACTGACTCACCTCGCTTCACTGATACAACAGCTCAAGTAAGACAAATAATTACACCCTTATGCATACTTATAAACAGAACTACATTTAAACTAAACATTTCTAGTCTAAGGCCCTCGTACAAAACGCTAACGCGCCATTGGTACACATGTGTTACGTTTATCGTGATTGGAATGATATCTGAGAAGGCCTAATCAATAAAGAAACTCTTATCTTATCTCTTCAAAGAGAAAACGTCAGCTTTGTCGGCGGGTGGATGTCAATTCTCCGATGCAGCTGTGCAGTACACATACATCAGGATCATAGATTTAAGGAAATTTTTGCAGAATAATAATGTATAAATAATGAAACTGTAACCTAAATTTTTCTCTGTAATTTTCGTTCTTACAAAAGTAATTGGTATTAACATGTATAATGAATTATCATGAGACAGAAATTTTTCTTTGTATGTCTGTATGTTTGCTACCTATTCGCTCGAAAATGGCTGAATCGTTTTCTATGGAAATTAATATACAAAAATAAGTTGGTTCTCACTTAGATTTTAGGGTACATGACATTGAGAATCCTTCCTTTGAAAGGGGGTTATAAGGGGCCTGAAGTAAATAAATCGAAATATTTTGCTTATTGTTTTTTTTTAGGCGAATGTTACATTGCAAAAGTTCTTTTAAAAACCGCTCCAACAAGGTTTATTTGATACAAAATTTTGAAAGGACTGATATTTAACGAGATAACCGCCTCAATCAAACATTATAATAAAGTAAAAAAAAATGACTCTGCATTTATTTAAGGCCGGTTTGCAAGATGAATGAGAGATATGTAGTTAAACGTAATACTTTTGTACGAAATAAAATTTGTCGTGAATTTTCGGGGGGAGGGAGGACTATGGCCTTGCTACAGACATTGAAACCCACAGCAGTGATTTTCAAGAAATGTCAAACTTTGCCTGCGTAAGACTTTTAGGTCCGTATTCAAAAACGAGACTTTGGATGAATACTTTCCAAAGCCGACTTTCGTACTAAAGTTTAACTTTGTTGAAAGTCCTATTCATAGACAATACTGCTGAGAACTTGACTTTGGTAAGTCGAGATTTGACGATCTTGTTCTAATGTTGGCAATCAAAATCACTGCCTTCTAAACGAATTAAATTAACAGATAGTTGAAATAGAGTAGGCATTGCCACAATCAGAGACATCTTTTGAGTCACAAATCAATGAAACAATTAGTACACGTCAAACTATTGTTAGCCGTTTTTGCAGCTTTACATAAGAATAATTATTCGTGGGCTTAGTGTGAAACTAACGTGAGTGAAAAATTGACATTTTTAGATTTTTACACCAATAGATAATAATTCGTTCTTCAACCTGGTCACAAAAAATCGTAACTCAGTTCCAAACAGTCTTGTACTCGTATATAATACAATAAAATTCGTAACTACAAAACAGAATGGTGTAGTTCATCTGAAATAGTATTGCCTGCTAAGAATTATGTTGTGAATAAAACATCGATTGGAATTACGTTAGGTTCACATTAAGCCCTGGAATTATTTCATTATAAAATAATTTTATTCGGAATATATGGAAGATAAGATGACACTAATGACAGACTACTTAAAAAATAATTGAAATCAATATTCAGAAAACATTATTATAACAACAGCAGGATTAAAAATTAACTGTATATCCAACTGTATAACATATTCTCTATAGAATTAAACAGTCAAATCATTATTAAGCCGTCAATTACCTGTAGCGTAAAATCGCGATGAAATAGAAATTAAATTATTGGTGGAACAGATAATCCTCTTTGATTATTATTGGTCAATGAATGTTGAAACATGACAAGGATATCTAGTAAGCCTAGTGTCTGTTTATCAAATCTGTACCTTGATTTAAATTTATTATGTATATCTAATAATACGTTAAGAAACATGAACAGCTTTAATAATCTCCTAGATATCCTCAATATTCTCGAAAAATTTAACAATTATCGAAATATCAGCCATTTTTCTTATGTCCACGAACGAAAGTCAAAGTGAAAGTCTAGATTTTCGGCGACTTCCAAGTAAAGTCACGATTGAAGTTTACTTTCGTGAAAGTGTCGATTGTGAATAGGAAAATGGTGACTTTGTACTTTCCAAAGTCAACTTTGATCAAATGTCTTGTCTATGAATACGACCCTTAGTTGTCGTAGTACCAGCGCACACCTGTGAAGCACAGCACAAGAGCAGCGGCCTGGAGTCTGTAATTGCATTGCGGTGGATGTTCTTGCCTGTAATGACAGCAATTAGGTAACCGCGCCGTGCAGGTCATGACGTCAGCGCCTTAACGTGAGGTGCTCGGCGACTTGTGTGGCATCGTCGTGAGGCGGGCGGGCAGTCCGTTTGTTTGTGGTGTGGAAAGAGGTCGGACAGGTGCAGTAATCACTTCTTCGTCCCGGCCGGCTCGGACTACCTTGTATTCCTTTTTTACCGGCGGTGTGCAGGATTCAGGACTATTTCTTTTCCCACCTCCTAACAATTCTATTACGTGTGTGTTGTGTGTGGCATTCGTATTACACAACAAAACATGGCGCGGGAAACTTGTCAAATTGACTTCTTACCTTTGTTCTACGTAAGTCTCTTATACAGAGTGATTTATATAGAACTGACACATTTCTTTATTTAATTATTCCGTTGGAAATTCATTCAATGACCCAATTTTAGCACCAAATTAAGCAGAATGTTCTGGAGTTTCGATTCCTTGTCACTAGATGCGCAGATGTTTATGTTTTATTCCTATTGTTGGCAGCACTAGATGCGCAGATGTTTATGTTTTATTCCTATTGTTGGCAGCTGTTTTCGACATTTTGTGTCAACGTGAAAATGCAGCACACATTAAATCAACGACTCTTCCTTGTGAAGCAATACTGGATTACGAATTCAATTACAGCTACTCAAAGGGCATACCAGAGAGAATTTGGTGTTCGCAATCCTCCCAAAAGAAACACAATACTGGGACTGGTAAACAAATTGGAAACAACTGGATCTCTGGTGAGTGAAAAGGGCAAGCATCGTTCATCTAGGCTTCCCACGGTTGTTGTTGACGTAAGAGCACGACTGGAGCAGTCACCCAAAAAATCATTAAGACGTTTGTCGGACCTACACCTACTCAATGTGTCAGAGAGACAGACATTGGACGATCTGAAGCACAACATCACACAGGAGATTCAAGCTATTGACAACAGAGTCCTCCAACGAGTGGCCAGTAACATGGAACGACGTGTTGAGTTCTGCCTTATGCAGGATGGAGGACATTTTCAACATTTGCTATAGAGGTAAATAATCTCCCAAAATTCCTCTACATTTTAGGTATAATAAGTTGTCGCTAGCATAATTCGTTTTGAAACAATTAATGAAAGAAATGTGTCAGTTCTATATAAATCACTCTGTAGTTTGATGACAGTATATTGCTTCGAACCTCGTCTTACCCACTCGAAATGAAATCTTTTGCTTTTCTTTGTCTGAATATTTCGTTTATATGACGTTATTCCATTTTGGACCAATGAAGTGCAATGAAATGTTGAATTCCAACCAATCACATTAATAATAATAATAATTTATTTAACCTGGCAGAGTTAAGGCCATACAGCCTTCTCTAACACTCAACCAGGAGTAAAACTGCGTTACAAAAAACACTACAAATTTACATACTACACTACAATTTTACACACAAAACTGAATAAAATAATAATAATAAAATGTAAAATGTAAGTAGAAATCAGACATAATATATAACATACAGAAGGAAAGAAAAAAGCATAATAAAATGTGAACAGCAGGTCAAAATAAATGAGACATATAAAGTATAAAGTATAAAAATAAGACAATTATTGGTAGTAGTAATAATAATAATAATAATAATAATAATAATAATAATAACAATAATAATAATAATGATAAAAAATAAAAATAGTAATAATAATAATAATAATAATAATAATAATAGTAATAATAAAATAGTGCAGTACAAAGCATACAATGAATAGGCCTACAATATTTTTAAGTACACACAGTATGGAAAATTATGATTATGCATAGCTCAACTTAGTCCACACCTGTGGAGTAACGGTCAGCGCGTCTGGCTGCGAAACCAGGTGGCCCGGGTTCGATTCCCGGTCGGGGCAAGTTACTTGGTTGATGTTTTTTCCGGGGTTTTCCCTCAACCCAATACGAGCAAATGCTGGGTACCTTTCGGTGCTGGACCCCGGACTCATTTCACTGGCATTATCACCTTCATATCATTCAGACGCTAAATAACCTAGATGTTGATACAGCGTCGTAAAATAACCCAATAAAAAAGCTCGACTTATCATATTATAGATATACCATTATCGAAAAATATGAAAACAAAAATATAAAATAAGTTAAATATCACTAGAACATAAAAAAATGTGAATACGTGGAAACATGCAATACAACACTTGTCATAATAGTAAGTTAGTTTGGCAACTCGTCATAAGATAATCTTCTAACTTGGATTTGAAAGATTTCAATGTTCGGCAGCCCCTGACTTCAGGCGGCAGAGAGTTCCAGTGACGAGAGGTAGCAACAGTGAAAGATGAGGAATGCAGAGATGATGTGTGAAGTGGAATTTCTAGCGTGTTATCGTACTTTGCGATAATTTTTGCGGCTAGATTTATCGCTATCAATTTATCGCATGGTCCTTCTTTTGTTTAGTCGTTGTCGGCAACTGTTTCCCCGTAAATTGATGATCATGAATACATTAAGATGCAACTACACGGTTAAACTTTTCTTTCAACTTTAAAGATGCAAGATTAATATTTAATATTAATTAACATATTTACGCAGTAAAGACGACGTTCAAAACGGCGCACCATGTAGACACAAAATCTTCATGCATCTGAATTGAATGTACCTTTTAAACTTGATTCTTTCAATATTCTACCCAGATTGCTCGCATACGCGATTGGAATATTGAACTGTGTAGATGCAGCTTTAGTTCCGTTACACACTACAAGTCATCTATCCTTCAGGCCATCTAGCGGCAAAACGGCGCATCTGCTAAAGTTCTGTCACTTAAAAAAGATGTGTGTTTTTACCTCCTCTATCATCCCTGAAACGTTGTAAACGTTATTTTAACACCCTGCATAACTATATATACATAGGTTGGATAAAAAGTTATGGCAACACTGCTGTCACGTGACGATGGTGCGTTCGAGAGCTGCCAGCTGTGTGGACATGAACAAGGACTGTTAGATGAGTTAATACAGCCAGCGGCGGCAGTACTCTGTCAATCTACTGCAGTGTGTAGAACGTTGGCTTTCATAGGGATAGTGCGAGCGCCCTAAGACCACGTTTACAAAACTAAAGCAACGTTCCTGGATCAAAATTGAAGTGACACGAGGTCGTAGTGCACAAGAATGTTTTCAGGGACTCCGTGAAGCATGTGCCGACGCAGCGTTGCCATATCGCACAGTGGCACGATGGGTTAAAGCGTTCCGGGAAGGTAGGGATGCCGTTCAGGACAACCTCCGTACAGGACGACCCCACGTGGAGGACAACACAGTTAAACTCCTTGCTTCCCTGTTGGATGCTGATCGCCGATGGACTGCGTGTGAGTTAGCAGCGGAAGTCTGAGTATGTCATAAAACTGTGCTCCACGTTCTGCACGACATTCTGGTTACCTCAAAATTACAGGGCGTTGGATACCTCATGAAATTTCCGAGGTTTAACAATGGCACCGCTATGCAGTCGCACAGGCCTTGTTGGACCGGTACCAAAGGAAAGATGACGACTTTCTTGGACGAATCGTCGCTATGGACGAAACCTGGGCTCGCTCATACATACCAACCAAACTTGAAACGTCAATAAAATGAATGGAAGCATCCAGGTTCTTCTCGTCCGAAGAAAGTGCGCACTACACAAAGTGCTGTGAAGGTGATGTTCATTGTGTCGTATGACAGTGATGGGGTAATACTGCACCACGCTGTACCTCCAAGGCAGACGGCAAACGCGGACTAGTACTGCATGTTCCTTCAGCACCACTTTTGTCCAGCCCTCAGGAGAAAACGACGACACTTGGTGGTACAGAACCCCATCATTCTTCACGATAATGCAAGGAGTCACACCGCTGCTTCTGTCAAGGACCTCTTGCGCCTCTGGCAATGGGAAATTCTGGAACATCCACCGTACTCACCCAATATGAGTACATGCGATTACGATCTTTTCACCAAAGTGAAAGAACCACTGCGAGGGACCCGGTACAATACCAGAGATGAAATTATCCGTGCTATAGGGCGGTCAATACGGAACATCAACAAAGATGGACGCGCTGATGGTGTACGACGCCTTCCAAACATTTGGCAAAAGGTAATAAAAAAGGGGGGCGACTATATAGAAGGTACAAAAATGTTGTACCCCTGTCAATAAAGCCATGTCAGAAATATCGAACTGTTGCCATTACTTTTTAATCCAACCTTAGTATATGTAAATATTACAGATTTTCCGGGCCAGTTTTATTTTGCCTACTCTGTAGATAGCTGCAAGCAGTATTCGATACTTTTTACCCACCTTGTATGAAGTATCCGTAGCAAGGGAATTGTTATTGAAGTCCATATAACACAGCAGTTGAACAAAAACCTGTTATTGTTATAACAGCAAGTTAGCTTAGCTACTTAGTATTAATTAATGCAGGAAATCAAAATGGAAAGTGAACACGCCTGAACAGTACATTCTCCGTGTTGCTTTGTGCTGACGCCTGCAGGTGGGTCATTTTAAGCATCTCGAGGCTCGGATTCAGAAGTGAGCCCACACTCAAACTGAGTTCTTCATTTTAAGCTTCATTTATTCTGTATTATTAGAGTCTTTTAATTTAGGAAGCGTCTAATGATGCGCTTGAGATGCGTATTATTTAAACTTAAATTAAACACACAGAATTCCTAGAAAGCCAGCCATTAGAAGCAGAAAAAATATGTTTTTCTGTCTTAGTAATAGGCTGCATTTAGTTAGATAAGATGAAAGCAAATGGTGTCACGAAATTCACACAAGCTTTGTGTTTAGCCTGTGACCAGTTGTTACTCCCTAGCGATTTTTGTCTTCGAGTTTTTAATATATTTCTCGACTTGCTTAATTTATAAGCAGGTTAGCCATCACTTGTCGTTGAAAGTTAAACAGTTTGGGTATTACTTTTTCTAGGGGTGCTAGAGTGTTTTATATAAAGAAATCAATTTTTATCTTTGTTCTGCAATAAAGTATTATTATTATTATTATTATTATTATTATTATTATTATTATTATTATTATTATTATTATTATTAGATATCGCATAAACAGTTGTGGACAGCCGATTAGGGGTAGTCCTCCAGCTTGGGAGTTGGGCGAAGGGCTAACAACCCATCACCGTAAAAAACAGCTTGTTACGAATCCCTACAATAAGCCTCGGAATAGGACTGATTCTCTGGCACAACCACAGCAAAGAAATAACGTTTTGAGATTTGGCACTTGGAACGTAACTAGTCTTTATAGAACAGGAGCGGTAACATTAATAGCAAAAGAACTAGCTAGATATAGAATAGACTTCCTGGGAGTGCAAGAGGTTAGGTTAGATGGGAATGGCATATCACAAATAGGAGTCCATAATTGTACCTATTTTTAAGAAGGGGGACAAGTCTAACTGTGGTAACTTTCGAGGAATATCCCTTTTGTTGACGTCGTACAAAATTTTGTCCAATATTCTTTTGAGAAGATTAACTCCGTACGTAGATGACATCATTGGGGATCATCAGTGCGGTTTTAGGCGTAATAGATCGATTATTGATCAGATTTTTTGTATTCGACAGATATTGGAGAAAAAATGGGAGTATAAGGGTACAGTGCATCAGTTATTCATAGACTTCAAAAAGGCATACGACTCGGTTAAGAGAGAAATATTATATGATATTCTCATTGAATTTGGTATTCCCAAGAAACTAGATCGATTAATTAAAATGTGTCTCGGTGAAACGTACAGCAGAGTCCGTATAGGCCAGTTTCTATCTGATGCTTTCACAATACACTGCGGGCTAAAGCAGGGAGATGCATTATCATCTTCACTTTTTAACTTCGCTTTAGAATTTGCCATTAGGAAAGTTCAGGATAACAGGCAGGGTTTGGAATGGAACGGGTTACATCAGCTTCTTGTCTATGTGGATGACGTGATTATGTTAGGAGAAAATCCACAAACGATTAGGGAAAACACGGGAATTTTACTGGAAGCAAGCAAAGAGATAGGTTTGGAAGTAAATCCCGAAACGACAAAGTATATGATTATGTCTCGTGACGAGAATATTGTACGAAATGTAAATATAAAAATTGGAAATTTAACTTTCGAAGAGGTGGAGAAATTCAAATATCTTGGAGCAACAGTAACAGATATAAATGACACTCGGGAGGAAATTAAACGCAGAATAAATATGAGAAATGCCAGTTATTATTCGGTTGAGAAGCTTTTATCATCCAGTCTGCTGTTATAAAACAGTTATATTACCGGTTGTTCTTTATGGTTGTGAAACTTGGACTCTCACTTTGAGAAAGGAACATAGGTTACGGGTGTTTGAGAATATGGTTCTTAGGAAAATATTTGGGGCTAAGAGGGATGAAGTTACTGGAGAATGGAGAAAGTTACACAACGCAGTATTCTTCACCTGACATAATTAGGAACATTAAATCCAGACGTTTGAGATGGGCAGGGCATGTAGCACGTATGGGCGAATCTAGAAATGCATATAGAGTGTTAGTTGGGAGGCCGGAGGGAAAAAGACCATGAGGGAGACCGAGACGTAGATGGGAAGATAATATTAAAATGGATTTGAGGGAGGTGGGATATGATGATAGAGACTGGATTGGTCTTGCTCAGGATAGGGACCAATGGCGGGCTTATGTGAGGGCGGCAATGAACCTCCGGGTTTCTTAAAAGCAAGTAGTAATTATTATTATTATTATTATTATTATTATTATTATTATTATTATTATTATCATTATTAATATGTTCACTGTCCGTCTCTGGGCTCTGAAAACCTGCAAGAGTTAAGGTGTTCCCCGTCTTCTCTTATACCTCCCCTTCCTACTTTCCTCTTTGCTGTGTTTTGCGGGCTGTGTTTTATATTACGTCATCTTTGCCGATCACTGCTGTATATCCCTAATACTCACCAACTAATTGTATTTTTTGTAATTTATGTAATTTGTGTAGAAACATAGTTGAGGTACTTTAGCTACTACTTAAAATTTTATATTTAGGCTAGGTGCTTAACATTTTATTTTTGTGCATATTTTGATAATTTCAGAATCAAATTAGGTGCCGGAAAGTTGGCTTTTAAGGTCCAAAAATTCCGAGGTCTACCTGTTGTAATATAATAATAATAATAATAATAATAATAATGGCTTTATTTAACCTGGTAGAGTTAAGGCCGTAAGGCCTTCTCTTACACTGAACCAGGATTAAAACTTGCTTACATAGTTGAACATAAAACTGGATCGGAATTAAGTAATTACATACTGATACAATTTAGGTACATAATGAGATCAATAGAGGTAGTTACATAAAAATTTACCTAATAAAATAAAAATAAACATTGTGGAATACATATTAATGTTGTTAGAATCAAATACGAATCACATAAAAACAGAAGCCGATAATTCAATAACAAATGTACACAGTAAAAATATAAATAAACACATTAGTATACATATTAGTATTAGATTACAGTTAAGTATGATTTACATAATTAAACCAGAAACCGACAATTGAATAAAATGTACACAAAAAGTAGATTAATAATAAGAAAACACAGTGGGATACATATTGGCGTTAAGTGAAAAAATAAACACGATTTACATGATTACACAATAAAAGTAAGAAACAGAAAAAAATAGATACAGTGGAACACATTCCATTAAATATTTGCAACGCGTTAGGTCTGGCAACTCATCATAAGATATTTTTCTAATTTACATGTAAAGGAAATTAAAGTTCGGCAGCCCTTGAGTTCAGGCGGCAGAGAATTCCAGTGACGAGAAGTAGCAACAGTGAAAGATGAAGAATAAAGATATGATGTATTGGAACTGTCTACCATCCTCTAGAAAGCACATTTCACATTTTTTTGAAAAGATTTCTAGACACTCTGGATTTCGTCTCTGTCCGTAGAATTGATCCCTAGGCACTTGGTCCGTTTCATTCAATTTATGAACGATTTTATTTTTAAGAATTTCGTCGCTTTCCAAGCCGACGTCTTGCATACAGATGTCTCTGTCTTCGAGAGATGAGACAGCGTGCTGAAGCGTGTCTTCGTGCGAGAGGGGGAAATTTGAGCATCTGCTCTAGACAACTGACGATTAGCCTACCTTTTCTCAAGCAGACAACTCCATTAGGTGTGGAATCAAATGGGGATAGATACGGTACGTGACATTCGTGTAACTCTGGAACGGAGATGAATATTGAAAAAAGTGTATTAGGATTTTTTGTTGCAAATAAGGTCCTGAATCACCTCCTTAAGCAGTGATGTCAAAGCAAGCGCATTTTTCTGACCTTGACGTCGTGCGCGGGCAGCAAGCGCTAAATATGGAAAGAGGAAGGGCTGTGTATATGAATAAGCAACCTGTTGGATTAAGAAAACAGTGGTGCACAAACTTCAAACGGAACGTGAAATTCTATGTCGTTATTTTTATATGGCTTCTTTCTGTTTAATATTATCTATATTGTCTGTAAAACAAAAGTACTAACACTGATTTCTTAATATTGCATTCGTGTTTTAAATCTTAATAACATAATAGAAAGTTAAGAAGGAATATTCACTTAAATTCCATAGTAGTATAATATTATACTATATTAAGTGGATGAAACACATCATTCATAAAGAAAGTGATATTCCAAAGAAAGAGATTGAGTATGACATGATAAGTTGGAATTTACATTGATGGTATCTTTAGCCTTACAAAATTAATCAATAAACTAATCAAAACAATATTACAGTACAAAGCAAAGTTACCTAGGTACTGTACCTGTTTTAAGTGTAACTAATATTACATAACAAAACCCTTATCGCATTATGCTTTTAAGGTGATATCTGTGAGCAAATTCCTATCATCAGAATATTAAATTATTTTCTCGAAATCTGCTGAAGCTATAGAGCTGACATTTTTACAACACATGGGCACGTATCTTTTGCTTATGATGTAACAGTAGTTGCTTTGTTAATTCATTTCCTTACAAACAATTTCCATGCGAATATTTTCAAAATGTTCAATACACTATCTTCAGTAATACGTACATACGATTTACAAAAACATTCTGTAATACTACTAAATAAATAGGCCTATACCTGAAAATTTCACTTTTCTATACAAAAAGTTGAGAAAATATTTCTTTTGAATAAAAAAATCAAACTTGTGAAATATGAGCATTAAAATTAAAACTTACATTCTTATAATGCACTTATACTTCTCAGGCAAATCTAAAAATTAACATGGATACAGTTTTAATAAATTCTCTTCCCTTTATCTATTGAATCAGTGCTGGCCATCCCTGAATATAGCTCGACCAAGCGGCATATACCACCTCTTTCGTCTGTCTCTTTCCTTTCCGCTGTAAAGCGCTCAGGCTCTCCTGGGCTCTAAAGCGCGCGCTTGCTCCTGTATGTATCAATTGACATGTCTGCCTTAAGGATTGACCTGACCTTTTGATACACACTGTATAGGCCTCTGCTTACATTAACAAGGCATATGGCTTTCGGAATTACAACTTTACTATGATTCCGAAGGCCGTGATGACTTAATTGGGAATTAAATTAATTGACTTTATTTAAAGTGCGTATTAGTTTGGTGAAATGCATACGAATTAAATATAATTTAACTTCCCTGTAGGACAAATTAATAAATCCATAATATTCTCATAGCTAGCAATGCATCATAACTGCGGAATCCCGGCCAAATAAGTCACTCAACTGAGTGCGCTTCAAGTATAATGGCAGTTGGCACTAGACATATACGTCAACATATATGCCTAACTTGGAGTCAGGCCACAAAGGGAAACACTGAAGGAGGAAGGTTCGATCCGGTGCTGTGGATTGTATTCGGCGTAGCTCAGTGGTCAGAGCGCTTGGTACGTAGAACCAAGGACCCGGGTTCGATATCCGGCGCCGGAGAGAATTTTTCTCCTCAAATATTAATTGTCAATATTACAGATAAATTCTGTGGGACAAATTAATATATCTATAATATTCCCTATTTAAGTTAAATTACAATTTAGTTGATTGTGGATTAATAACATGTTGGTGAAAGCGGCTCTTAGACTCATTGAAATCAGTACCTGGATATTTCAAGTAGGAACGCGATAATCTAGCTTTCTAGTTTACTCCACTAGCGGCTTCATATTTAAACCTATTGTCTGGAGATCGAACAGAAGTATAAGGCTTCCTTCAGTGAAATTACATTACCCTACACCTTCTACTCAATTACGAAGAGCTGCTTGGATGCTCGAGGTTTCTCTTTGTTTTGCACTTAAACTTGTCTGCGGTAATCTCATTTCGTATGTTGTAATAAATAAGTCTTAATACTTGATTCATTTGTTTTGTGTCTACGGAAACAAGCGTTTACGATCTGACAAAAGAAGTCGCCGTCGCCATTATCATTATTAATACGGCGTAATAAACTCCTACACGTAATTATAGGTTTGAAAATATCTTTCCACGTTAATTTATTGTCGAATTTTCGTATAGATCCTTACGAAAGTAATGAAGGAACGTTTAAGTTGATAATAAAGATGATGCTTTATGATACCATAACCATCTTCCTCTCCAGAAAGCACATTTACAGCTATAATAACACAACGGCGCTGCTATTAATGACGCTAACTTTCTTAAATGGCGATTTTATTGTCTTACGTGCAATTGATGATTCCTATTTCCTTCACCGTAACAAAAAACACGTTACTTTCCTCTTTGTAATTGCCCCCGGCTACGAAACCTAGTACAGCTCAGCATAACAAAAGAATAATGCTTGCGGGAAAGGATGAGTTCTCGTGTGTAAGCACCTGGACTACAGGGAGTAGCAACGAAAAGCGGACTCTACCGTTATTACCCACGTTGGAGACATCCCATCTTTCCGCGACTGTTCCAAAGGTTAAGGGAAGGAGGGCACGTGGTGCCAAATTACAATTCCATTTCCACACAACTATTTCTTCTTATAACCTTCGACTCAGTCATTTTCAGACCATGGTTCCTTATCTCAAATTGATAAATGTGCCCTTCGCCATCATCCCTGAAAGTTTGTAACACAAGCCCGGAAACATTCTGTATTTCTTGGTGACGGACGTTACTGGCAACATCTCCCGCTATTGCTTCCTATTATAATTTCAAATGGTATTAACCCAGATCACATATAGATTGCTCGTTCATTTGTTAAAATCGTTTGCACTTTGAAGAGGACAACCGCCAGGATCGCCACCCGTCCGCCGTAAACGAACACGAGATGGCAGTACAGTCGCTAATGCAATTCAAATGGAAGTTATGACGTGACTTCTTATGTAACAACTAGATGGCAGCATAGTAAACCTGACGAAAGTTGTTAACTTCAAAACCTATAACGCGGAGCAATCTGGGTATATATGATCTAGGGTGTTAGTCAAAGGTGTGCATATCCTTTGGAGATTATACGATATAACACGGAAATTTGCATCCATAGACCATGGCTTCCATAACTCAAGCATCTTGTAGGACTTGAAGCTTTCCTGGGGTTGAATATGGAATAACTCTTCTCCGGTTCTCAGCCAGGTGAGTTGGATTGTTTCTTTCAAGCTTTCAGTGACTAGCTCTGCCATTCTTCTTCAGGGATTGAAGTGCCGTGGGACCATCTCTAGCCGGTATATAAGCGGTCAGTAGTACTTCCCGCTGCGGGCCAATCAGGAGCCAATCTCGACCGCCTGCCGTGTTGTGGTTGGTCGAAAAGTGTGTTGATCACAGGTTTCCACGCTGTACTCAGCTGTAGGCCTCCATCTCTCTCGATATTTGTCAATTCTTTTCTAAGTGCCACAGACGAAAGTATGGTGTTGTGTATTTGTCCGAAGCCCATGGGTAGTAAAAATAAAGTTTAAGTACTTTCTCAAGGTTTATACTTATGAGTATGAGCACTTACTGTGATTATATACTCGTAACCACTAGAGCATACTCATATTCGTAAGAATAAAGACATTCTACCTAATGCAAATATATACTCATCTCTACAGCCTTCTTGATCGTTTAAAAGTTAGTATGTACTCGTGTTACCTATCCTCTTTGACCACATTGCACCGTGATGCTCAGTTTTTTTTTTTTTTTTTAATAGACTTTCACATGTTATACACATGCCGTAGTGGTTTGTGTTTTGCTTTTTGTAAATTTTGATAATGGATAAATAAATAAATAAATAAAATAATTAAATAAATTAAATAATAAAATTAATTAATTAAATAAACAAATAAATAAGTAAATAAATAAATGAATAAATAAATAAACATGAAAGAGAGAGTGGATCAGATAAGTGACGTTAATAAAACAGGAAACAAGAAAATAGTACTGGCAAATCGTCATTACGGGATGTTGGATAGAGATTACAATCCATTTCTAGAACTCCAGTTATGCTACTTTATTTTTTATTACGGAGAGTTTTATATATATATATATATATATATATATATATATATATATATATATATGATGATTTAAAGTTGCAAGTAATTGCATTTTGCAATTCAAATTTTACAAAATAAACTGTAATTGTAAATTATATTTAACAATACAATCTAACCTCATAATTTGATAGCCTTCGTATTTTTATAGGTTATGTTTTTTATGAATAACAAATTCGTGTTTAACCTTTTTCACATTCACTTTTCTGAAGTTCACGTCTTTTTCTATATTTTTCCATGAGGTACTACATCGTTCATAAATTCTGCCATTTTTTTTATTTAACTGTAAACCGAACACAGGTCAACAAATATTCAGAATTGAGCCTGCTACAAACCATACTCAGAATAACATGAGAACGAACTTATAAATATGAGAATATACTAGCTTTTATTCTTACCAAGCATGAGTATATATTCTGTACAAGATGGACACTTGAGTATATTCTACTATGATTCCATGTTATGAGTATGTAATCAAATATGAGTAGGTACTCAAATGTTTTTATTCCTACTAACAAGAGTATATACTAAAAAAAAGTCCAGTATATACTATATAGGCTACTCATGTTTATTCTTACCACGGCATATTTTTACTTTTTCTGAACTATGATAGAACGAACACGCATCGGAACTATCGCGACGTAGTTTAAAACTATGTTGAAAAAGACAAATAATAAATAAGATGAACGCACATACAACATATTTTAATGTCTTTATAGCCTCCACTTTGTTCCAACAACTTTATCATTTTTTACGATGTAAGCATACATTATTTGCTTCCCTCGTCTCGGTTCCCCACCCTCTCAGTCATATATCAGCCGTTGTTAGCCTGGATTTTATTGCCCACTCCCTTATATTATTTCCTTCCTACAATTTGTTTACTAAGACAAAGTGGCTGAGTGGAACGATTCCCTAACATCCATAACAATCGGTGCGTTCTGGCGATATGGATGGGTTGATGGATTCTCTTCTCTGTGTAACTGTCACCGACTTGTGCGTGCTGCATACCTGCCCCTGCGGTTTTATTATTCAGAGTTTAAAAGTCGTGATTCCGTCCCATAAAACATGAGGCGGTGCGTCCGACGACGACAGAAAAACATTAAAATTATAGTTTTCTGTGTTGTATGCCTTCCATACATACACATATATTAGATGACGTAGGACTTTGAACGCAACGTCATGCACACGATGTAGGAAGTTGTTCAATGACAGTCTTTTAAGGTGAAATAATGCTGAAAAATTAAGAAAAAAAAAAATATATATATATATATTTTTGTTTTTATCAACAGTAATCTCACTAGAGGTTTTGATTTATCTAGAGAAAATCAAAACTCGAGTGAGATTTAAATGACTATTACACGATTAGAAGAAAGTATATAAAGATTAGAAGTAACAAAGTACTCCAATACAATAAAATAAAGGGTGCGGCAAAACATCCTCCCTAAATTAAAGTTTAAATAAAAACAGATGGATCAAAATAAGGAAACTCTAATAATAAGAATGGTATCTAAACAGTGGGAAATTTAGGTTTACATGCTTTGACATAGCGATATTAAATGACATGCGCAAAACAACGAGAATTGAATAGGACATTGAATACATGGAATTAACATTCAATTAGTGCAAATTGTAATCTGTAACGAATTCCAACTATGCCGTGGACGGGTGAAGAACGTGCTTACGCTGTGGTATCGTTTCTGGTAAGTGGTAATTCCGTTGTCGCTGCTCAGATGTTTCCCGGACGCTTAATTTCTTCACGTGGCGACGTCCCCTGGCCAGCACGATCACCAGACCTTGCACCCTGCGATTTTTTTTCTATGGGGGCATCTTAAGGTTGAGGTATGCAAACATCGGCCGAGGACTTTGCCAGACCCAAGAAATGCAATACAGGAAGAAATTGGTCTTATTCCTCAAAAAATGTTAGACTGATTCAGAATTTCAGAAGTCGCATTCAACAATGCATCGATGGTGAAGGACACCATATGAAAGACATGTTATTCAAAAAATTAAAAATTCCCACTGTTATGATACCATTCATATTAATAAAGTTTCCTTATTTTGATCCATCTGTTTTTATTTAAACTTTAATTTAGGGAGGATGTTTTGCCGCACCCTTTATTAATTGGCTTACGAAATTACAACTGTCTTCAAATGTATTATTGTACCACCTCAACATTACGCTAGATGGCAGTAGTGTGTTATGATTATGTTTTTTGTTATCAGCTGTGCCAACTATGGAATCTTCATTGAACTCCGTGGACGGTTACTAGTCAAGAAGGCTTTGTTGATTCAGTTTCATTTTTATTAAAACATTTGAATTCCACTTCAATCATCCGGATTCCAGTAATCAACGTCACTTGACAGATGATTTTCAATAAATCTTAGTATTAAATAATCTCTGATACGTAACTATCCATAATATCATATAGCAGAAGCTATAACAAACATAACCTAAATAATATAAACACGTGATAGAAAAGTTTTAATTAGGGATGATGAAATAAACAAGAAACGTTTTAATTAATGATGATGAAATAAAAAATAAACATGAATAATTTTAAAAGAAACAATTATTGAAAGTACAGTTTTCAAATTTGAATGTTTTAGTGATTGGTGGTTCATTTGATGTTATATTTGACATGTGCGTAAAAGAAGTGAACTCGTTGATGTACATGATGTATCCCTCAACTTATTCAGGATTTCCGAATCGTGCTCTTCATATATGACCAGTGATCTTTATTAATTCTTGTTCTTGAATGCCAATGCGAGTCATATTTGAAACTGCTGTGCATCGGCTGGAGTGGTCTGTAATTTTCTGTTTTTTTGACGTCAAGACCAGTGCAGTTTAAAATGTTGGAAAACAAAGAAACAAATGCTAGGGTAGTGATAAAAATAAACAAATGCTAGGGACGCGATAAAATTAAACAAATGCTAGGGACGCGATATAATTGTGCGATAAGCAGCCATGATTAGTTGAAAGACATCCTTTCGTACCGTTTTGTTGGTCAAAAGTAGTGTGACGTAGTAAAAGTGTAATAGTCATCGTAATTATATTTGAGACTGTTTTAAATGATATAGTCATATAATCAAATGTGGGCAAACATATGGTGCGTGAGGGAGTTAAGAGAAGTGTTTTTAATGCTCTTTTCTCCACTTTAAATTATTAAGCAATTTATTGAATTAAAAAAAATTCCTTGCACAACAGTTATCAGATTGGTCTGAAGCTTCTCACCGAAGTCAATTAAGTGTTAATAAAAAAATAAATTATCATTTTTGCTGCTCTTGAACGGAGAAGGAACTCGAAGGCTTGCTGCAGCCTGAGGCTTATTGTGCTTAGCACTCCTATTCTGTTAATAATTGGGTGGCCGAACGGCCGCGATCTTGTACAAGTACAGCACGCCGCACCGTGAACTTAACCCGGGCTGTGGTATGGATGATAATATGTGAATTAATGATGGTGAAATGAGTTCGAGGTCTAACGCCGAAAGTTACCCAGCAATTCTGTTTCATATATATTATTTTAATGTACCGAAGTACATATGATATTTCCATGCAGATATTCTCCTTCATACGATGAAAGAGTAATGGAACGGAGAAAAATTCTCTCCGGGGCCGGGATTTGAACCCGGGTTTTCAGCTCTACGTGCTGACG
Source organism: Periplaneta americana (assembly GCA_025594305.2). Taxonomy (NCBI): domain Eukaryota; kingdom Metazoa; phylum Arthropoda; class Insecta; order Blattodea; family Blattidae; genus Periplaneta; species Periplaneta americana. The sequence goes on along the minus strand of JAJSOF020000023.1, from coordinate 20,451,121 downwards.
CTTTATCCACTAAGCCACACCGGATTCCACCCCGGCGTCGGAAGAATCCTCTCAGTTTTAAGTTCCAACTCTTGGGTTCCCTCTAGTGTGGACTTCGGTCCTAGGTTCATAGATATCTATGACGTAGTGCAGAGGGCTGCCACTAGAGGGAACCCAAGAGTTGGAACTTAAAACTGAGACGATTCTTCCGACGCCGGGGTGGAATCCGGTGTGGCTTAGTGGATAAAGCGTCAGCACATAGAGCTGAAAACCCGGGTTCAAATCCCGGCGCCGGAGATAATTTTTCTCTGTTCCATTACACTTTCATCGTAATTCTGTTTCAATTCGTTAAGGAAAAACCTCGGGAAAACCTCCAACCAGGTAACTTGTCCCAACCAGGGTTTGAACTCGGGCCCGCTCGTTTTACAGTCAGACGCGCTGACCATTACTCCACATCGGTGGACAAATTATCATTTCTATGAAATATTAATATTAAGTTCCTTCGGGGCATATTCATATTGCACTTAGATTAAAATATGCTGTAATGATAAATTCAAGATATTTAAAAATTTATTGTGACTCTCTGGAGCGTGTGAAGTGGACAGACAGAATAAGAAATGAAGCTGTGTTGGGAAGAATGGGTGAAGACAGAACGATGCTGAAACTGATCAGAAACAGAAAAAAGGAATTGGTTGGGTCACTGGCTGAGAAGAAACTGCCTACTGAAGGAAGCACTGGAAGGAATGGTGAACGGGAGAAGAGTTCAGGACAGAAGAAGATATCAGATGATAGGCGACATTAAGATGTGTGGATCATATGCGCAGACTAAGAGGAAGTAGGAAAATAGGAAAGATTGGAGAATGATGGATTTGCAGTGAAAGACCTGCCTATGGACAGAACACTTACATATGTACGTAGTAGGTTATTTGACGACACTGTATCAACATCTTAGGTTATTTAGCGTCGAATGAGAAGAAGGTGATAATGCCGGTGAAATGACTCCGGGATTCAGCACCGATATTACCCAGCATTTGCTCATAATGGGTTGAGGGAAACCCCCGGAGAAAACCTCAACCAAGTAACTTGTCCCGACCGGGATTCGAACCCGGGCCACCTGGTTTCGCAGTTAGACTCGCTAACCGTTACTTCACCGGTTTGCACTACGTATGTATATACTCGTATGTATGTATGTATGTATGTATGTATATATGTATGTATGAATGATAGCATTTATTTATTTATTTATTTATTTATTTATTTATTTATTTATTTATTTATTTATTTATTTCATCAATCTTTGTTCACGTCATGGCGGATTAGATGTATTCCAGTTCTTAATCCGCCATCACTCTCTATACAAATATAGTATGTATGTATGTATTTAGACTGAGCTCAAAAAGCTAATTAATTTTATTCCCATGACAATTTTCAAGCTTTTGGGCAAATATTTTTATTTATTTTTTTATTTATTTGTTTAATACTTTACACTTGAGCTACATTAGGCATTGCAGCCCGAAAGAGCAGAGGCTCTGCTCGGGCGCAATTTTGAAAAGTTTGAAGCAAGTAGCCTTTTTAGTGACGTCAGTATAAAATGTAATATTTAAGAAATATTATTTCAAAACTATTAGCCGTAATGGTACCAAATTATGCACAGATGATAGTATTGTCGGCGGTTTAAATTTCACAAATTTTGAATGAAAATTGTAGAAGTTTTGGAAATCATATGAGGGGGTCAGAAGCAAAGAGGTATAAGTGCACTTTGTTTACTTTTGAGAAAATGTGATTGAAAATGCTTAAGCTTTCGTACATTCCATGAAGTTTTAATTTTAAATTTTAATGAGTCATGTCTTCGACCCATTTCTTCTTATTGATTTATACAATTCCATGGCATACTGTAAATTGTGAGCTAGTATTTAGTTGCATGAATCTTGTAAAAACTGTAATTAGAATGCGTCTTTTAGTAAAAAGAGTTAGCACTCTGCTAACAATAAATCTTGAAGGATGTACTCGTAAAGAGTTTCAATATATAGAGTGGTCATAAAAAGGCGTATTTTAATGTAATCTAAATTCAGCAGTAATTGATTCTAAACTTAGCTAAGTCTAACGATTTACTTACATAAGTATATCTAGAGCAGGCCTGCACAAACAGCGCTCAACGAGCGCGCGCGATCTTTCGGAGCGGGAGAGCCGTGTTTACCGCTCGCTGAAACGGGGAGGAAGATACGTCAGAATGACATAGACTTGCTTTAGGTAGAGGAGAGGGAAACGACCACTCAGCTATCTAGTGGAGTGCAGTGTGTAGGCCTATTCTCAGTAACTGATTCACGTTGCTTACCTACTGCTGCAGTACAGTATGAAGGAATCTAAAAGACGGAACATAACATTTAACATTTAACGATTTACACCTCGAACTTATTGATCTTCATTGTGACCTAAGAGCTAAAGATCGTTTGAATAATACTACTAGCCTGGTTGACTTCTACAAGACTAAACATTAGCAATAATATCCACGATTACACAGGCTGGCTGTGAATATGTTTGCTATGTTTGGCTCAACATTAATATTTGTGAGCAACTGTTTTCTATAATCAACTTTAATAAAGGCAGACATCGAACATCTGTAACTGATGTTTCATTACGATCAGTGGGCTACTGTTCCTTTCAGCTGCCAACAACATAAAACCTCGTTTTGATGTACTGATAAATAAAAATATAACAAAATGATATTGTACATTTAAGTAGCTATAGAATTTTTATTACGTCTGTAAAATAAATATTTCTTTATTAATTAATAATAGTCCAAGATAGTTTTGCAAACACTGAACGGGAATTTATATCATAAGTACCTACTCGTAATAGTATCTTCTTTTGTGTACATTTTGTACGAGATCACCCCTTCTTCCTGTCCACCCTCATAACAGAGCGAAGCTAATATCTGCATTCCGCTCATGAGCTGTGAGCTGGCTCGGAGAGCGCAAACCTTGATCTAGAGTGTAGTAATTGGATTGAAAGTAATAAAACTCCAAGAAACAAATTACATGACTTTGTTTCTGCATATTTTATTAATTTTGTCTCTTTGTATAATTATAATATTGCACAAGATTTTCGCAGTTTCCACAAATATAATTTTTCGTTTACAATTATTTATTTCCTAGCTCAAACCCTGGTTTAAACCACTATTGAGTTGTATTGTATTGTATTGTATTGTATTTAATAACCTTCCATGGTATTCATGCATGCTTACAGCTAGAATATGGAACAAGTCAAAAAACTTAATACTATTATAAAATCTTAATTTATAGTCACAGTCTAGATGAAATATATACAGAAGAGATTTACAATATTGTCTACTAGTACAACACAAAGTTTTAGTATCAATTTCATGAAGTGTTATTGAATGTCATGAATTCACCTACAGAATAGAAGGCGTGAGAAATTAGATACTTCTTTAATTTGGCCCTAAATAATTTTATGTTTTGAGTTTCATTTTTTATATCGATAGAGAGGCTATTAAAAATTTTTACTGCCATATAACGCACTCCTTTTTGATAGCACGATAGACTTGCCGATGGAGTATGAAAGTCATTTTTTGACGTGTATTTATGCTATGAACTGTTGAATTAGTTACAAAGTTTTCACGATTACATACGAGGAAGGTTATTAATGAAAAGATATACTGACAAGCCATGGGCATTATTTGTAGTTTTTTGAAAATAGTCCTACACGATTCCCTAGATTTGCACCTACTATTATTCTAATTACTCTTTTTTGTAATAGAAATATATTGTTACTATCTGTGGAATTTCCCCAGAATATTATTCCAAAACTCATTACCGAGTGGAAGTATGCAAAGTATATCGTTTTTAAGGTATTGATATTTACTATCTTTTGCATAGATCTAATAGCAAAACAAGATGGATTTAGTTTGGGGGTAATTTCTTTAATATAATTTTTCCAATTTAAAACATTATCGATTTTAAGCCAAGAAATTTGGTTGTTGTTGTTTCTAATAGGGATCTATTATTAATTATTGCGCTAGAAATTTGCGACGTTGAATTTGGACATGATTTCAGTTGAATTATGTTAGTTTTGTTACAATTTAATACTAATTTATTGACTGAGAACCAGTCACATATTTTGAAGAGAATTTCCTCTGTTGAAGATTGGAATGTGTTGGAGTTATTGGCTGTAGTTACTATATTTGTGTCGTCTGCAAATAATATGGGATGACCTACATCTTTTATTAGGGGAGCAAGATCATTTATAAACACTAGAAAAAGTTGGGGACCTAATATTGATCCATGAGGAATTCCATTATTAATAGTTCCCAATGTCGATGCAGATTTCATAGTTGTATTGTATGGTCCTGAGTGGCAGGCGATGCTATCCCGTTGCAGTAGGTGGAGATATTTCTGGGCAGCGCTGAGTGCCGTTGAGCCCCACTTCGCGCCCAGGAGCGGACGTGATTAATAATGAACGACGTGCGTTGTCACGCAACCGCAGAGGCTCGCCGCGTCGTCCCCGGTTCATCTCCTGAGCAGCGCGCTTAGCTGCGGTTTGTCGTGGTTTTCTTCCAGCCTCATTACATATTCCAGTGGCGGCCACTGAAATTCTGCGGCGGGGGACGCGATATCTCTCCTGACAGGCCGCGGAACTCGGGCTTAATTGTATCTTCAATATTTCATACCGGCTTTACCTAAGCACTGCCTCCCTGGCGGGAAATCGCCCCGGATAGAGAAAAGAACAAAAATACCGCCACGTCTTCTTCGCTTTAAAGGAGGAACAGAGGCCAGCTAGGCAAGTCTGTACAATTAGTTCGTATTGTTTCTAGGCACGATTGTAATAGGGATTTGGCCAAATGGTTAGCACCTCTGCCTTTCACCGTGGCGACTCGGGAAGGCCTACGATCCCCAAATTCAATTAATTTCATACTTATACAGGGACATCATTTTATTTTACCTCAATTTTTATTGTACCTGAGTTTTTGAATGTACTTCACTCCCACTCCTTCTAATAACGAAGTTCAACCGTCCTCCGCACAGATCAAAGGCCGCATATACAGTCATAGTAGCCTTACGGTCATAGTAAACAGTACGTTCCAAAAATATGTTCGCGTTTTCCAGTGACGAAAGAGCTTTCAATATTGAATCATTTTCGCACAGGTACTGTCGTCCATTTGCCTACGTCGTATCCCTGTTTCCCCCACCAGCTTTTATTCGCCAGCTAGTGGCTGGGCTGTCTTAGCTCTTTTCTGAGAACAATAATTTCTGTTAGGAATTGGACGTCTACGTAATATTATGCAACTCTTTCAAATAACTTAAATAAAAGGGCCTCTTTAAGTAATTAACTGTCACATGATTTCCTCCCTTTCTACGACATAAGCATTTGGATGGACAGTAGATAGTATATCTGAGTAATTTTATCTTTTCGGATCGGGCAGAAGTGAAGATTGAATTTACAGTACGTAAGGTACTCTTTTATAGAGTAGGTACAGAATTATTTCAACATGAGTTACTAGTACGAAGAACGAAACTGGTAATTGGGATTAGGAACAATAGTCTATAGTGCGATAATATGCACATTATAACTGAAGCCTGTATAGAAATGAAAGGCTACCATTTTAAAAAATGTGTTTAAATATGCATATTATGATTATTATTCAATTTAACTTCATTCTCTATATTGTACGCTAATGTGCTATAGACAGTATAATATACACTGCATAATGAATACGTCCACATGGAAAGCTCAGTTTGTGAGTAAAAACACTTATTGTTAATACTGTACTGTATTTTGATTAAACAAAAACCTAATGAAAATGATCAAACTCAAAAGCGCAATATTTCCTACTTTACGTAAATGGATGAACTACTTTTCTTCCCTCCTTTACCTAGTAAAGTGATTTGTTTGTATATTACGCCAGTATCATCGAACTCCAGTCGTGGAAGGGGGTAGCAAGTGGTATTGATCTAGGGGTATAGGCAAGTTAATATTAAAAATGTTAGTAAAAATAAAATCATATCCCTGTATATAATAGTACATTATGCAACGAGCTTATAATGATAGTAATTAAGAAGCGAGTATGGATGTTTATGAAACGAGTGCAAGCGAGTTTCATAATTTTCATACGAGCTTCTTAATTACCATTATAGGCGAGTTTCGTACGACTTTTTATGCTCGACCAAATTTCTAACTTGAAATGATTCATTTTATTTGTATCTAACTGACCTTGAGCAATACCTCGTAAATTGTGAGATGTGCGCAGACGCGAAAGTATTGATTTTTTCCGAGGAACAGATGTCCACATTGACCTTGATAGCCTATAAGAACCTACAGAGTAAACTAAATATTAACTTTGATATAACACTGAAATTAAATTAGATATTGAAAAACGAGATGACAAATTGAATTTATTTGAATATTATTTACAATTAACGCTAATTATTATAGTAACAGAACATAACTTACTGCGACAGTATTGGATTTCCAGCCTCCGTGACTTTTCTCTAATTGTCTTTCGATTGCATATCCGAGAATAATCGATACTTGCGGTTTTATAACGGTACAAAGCTGACTTGTCATTGGCTAAACACCTGTAAGCTGACTTTTCATTGGCTGAACACCTGTACTTTAATGAGTAGGTGTACTTCAATCACATGCATTAAAGGACTGCTACTAGGTGTATAATTACTACATTTCTGCATGGTCGAGCATAAAAGTTAATTTAATACAGTATCTATAGTTTGATTTCAGTATTTAATAATCTTCCCATTTCCTTGCCCTACCTGTAGGTAGCTAAACAAAATAATTTATTAACGCTAATATAATTGCCAACATAATAAAATAAACTGAATTTGCTTAGAAATGCGTGAAGCTTGTAATGAGAAAGAAAGCGCCGTCATTGGCACTATTAATTCTTTTCAGATTACATCACAACCTTCTTGCCTTTCATAAATCTTTCAGAATCTCTTGTTGTTAATGCTTGTCCCTTTGGTGACAAATTGTCTGCTGGACTGCGCCCCGCCCCTTTCAAGTTTGCGACTTTGTAAGACGTGCATGTACGTCGAAAAGTGCAGTTTGTTGAAACAGCAGGTCTGCAGCGAGTGATTTGTGTGCGCCCCGGCCTCCAGTCTGTGCGTGAGGTTCAAGGCCCGGTACAGTAAGCGCAGATATGGATCACATTTCCCGCAATTTAAAATTCAAGGCTGCAGACAACAGTCCGCCCCGGTGATTCATTTCCTATTTGAGGAGTACAAAGTGCTTTCAACCACACCATCTGACCTTTTGGCCGCAGGTAGATTCTCTTTGTTGACATGGATGAAGTCTTTGTCACGTCAGACTTAGTGACTAATTCGACTTCCTAATCATTGTGGCTTCATTTTGGCTGTGGTTGGCTCCGGCAGCGACCGCCTGTATAGTAACACAGTGGTACGGTACCAGATGTGTTCAATGGGGTTGTTACCAGGGACAGCCATGAACTTTACACTACTTGAATTTTGAGTAATGATTAGGGAACAGATATCTACATCCGTACCTATTTTGTTTGCTACACCCTAGACCAGCCGTGGCGAGAACGTGACTCGCGAGACATTGTGGCTCGCAGTGATAGCTGTGCATTTTGCTTGCTTCTAACCTCCGCCAACCCCCACCCTCTCACTCACTGGAGTCAAACTCCATTCCATTTGTATTTGTCTCTGACCTGTGAGTGGCATATGTCTCTCTCGAAACCACGTACGAAAGTTCCAAGTAGGATGGGAGGACGCATTTTTTTGCTGTCAATATGATGAGAATATTAAATGTATGATTCGTTCACAAGTATTATGAGGAAAACGGTTATATAACATAAAACGGTATTATACTACATGTTACTGATGAAACATTAAAAGGTTAAGTGTTATTGTTGTTATCATTATCATCATCATCATCATCATCATCTCTGTACGTCGACCCTTTTTTAGCAGATGTACGAATAATGCGGTTAGCTCTTCAATTTGAATTCACTGATTTATTATGTGATATTAAATGAAAGCTAGATGTAAGGACTTGACAACTGTTGAACTTTCCAAAAAATAAATATCCGAAGTTTCGTTCTTTCGCTTGCTTTGTTGAAGCCATGTTCGCTACAACTTACGTTTGTGAAAAATTATTTTCAACAATGAAAATACTAAAAACCAAATTTTGATCACGACTGACAGACAAATACCTTCGTGATCAACTACGACTGGCAGTAAGTGACATAATTCCTGATTTTGAAACTTTGTCGCAGAGGCATTCTGAAGACAGTTAATTTTAGGTTGTGATAGTGTTCATTTATTGTTCATTTCTTTCTTCGTTACAGTACTAAACATTAGTTTGTAGCCTTGTACTGTATAAAATTATATTTAAGTGCTTGACGTAAGGAAAATGAAAATCCGTTAATAAGTGAGACAGTTGCTTCACTTCCCCTTCGGGTGTCCGCCTCCCTCCATAGGTGCTATGCACGTTGCAGGTTACACAGTAGCTCGGCGCACGAATACATTTTCGCCACCGCTGCCCTAGACGTATGTTATTCGGATATCTCTACATACGTTTCGTGTATATAGAATCCCTCTATTAAAATTATGTAGAATCTAAAACAGATAAATGAACCATATACTTCTATAAATGCCAAAAAATTATGTTTGTGATTGAAAGCAACTTTTAGGTGTTTTGCGTATATTTGAAATAGAAAGACTTGTACTAAAAGTGAATAAATGCCCAAAAAACCTACAAAAATGCTATTTAATCTAGTCTATAATTGTTGCGGCAAAATGAAACATCTGTGTACAGTGTAGTCCAGGGAACGGGTGATTTTAAAATGTAATGCACGAGTACAGTATCAGATAGGAGGTACTGTTATCTGTCGTTATATTGCGTGATCCCATTCATTTATTTACATTTTTTGTCCCAAATAACCTCAGGAATCACCTCAATAAACGGAGGGAGAATTTTATGAATCATCCTGTATTACGAAGCATTTCGCTAGTGATTCGTAACTGAGTAAATTAACTAAACCACACAGCCCTAAACCAAACACAGTAATAAATTAAACTACATTAGAATACATTAAACAGGGTTTGCGTAATAACGAAGCAACACTGGGCTGTTAAACAATTTTGAATGACGGATGCCAGTTGAACATGAAGTTTATACTTCATGAAATTCATCCTAGAAGTGTGAGTTTCTAGCGCTTTCTCAAATTTCCAGTATTGCAGAACTCACATATGGACAAGATTTTTAATTAATCACATTGCTAGTTTTATACAAGTAGATGTCTTCGGTTCTTCTAAACCAGAAGTTCTTGATCTTTATTACTTTTTTGTCAAGATCCAAAGTCAACTAGAAGCTCAACTTGCGCGGCCCAGGAAGTAGGTTTAGAAGGTTAAACTGTGCTAATATAATACCCAGTTCTATCGTATGAATAAAATGTAGAAAATAATTATTATATAGGACTAAAGTGTGTGATTTTCGAGCTGCTGGTTAATTTTCTTGTGGGATCATGGATTTTTCTACATTGATTCATTTCTCTCGGCCTAGGCTGACCACATTTTTTATGGTCCAGCAGGAGACATCAGCAATTTCAAGAAAAACCACAAACGGTTACCTAGTCACTCTCCATTGAAATTTTAAAGAAAATACATGTATTGTATTTATCTTATGCATGTAACCTATAAGATAAAACATTGTAATAAATATAAATAGATCATTTTCTTAATTAATAGCAGTGTATATCTCCAATAAATGATTTCTTAGCATCGCCACATATACACTTGATTGTACTTGTCACTATCTCTGTCACTAGAGAGTTCTTGAAATTTATATTTTCCCCGCCATTCATAAAATATTTTGATATGATACCTCTTGCACATAAGGGGAGATCTATAACTGAAACTTGATTAATATATTTTAGTATTATTTGTATTTATCCTGGTAATAATGAACAGTTTGACTCGTAGACATTTTGTTTTTGCAGCATTAACGTCCCATGATTGTATGAGAAGATTCGAAGAGAACGGCAGTTACGTAGACTTTCAGCTCCCCCCTACTACCATTAATGCATAACACAATGTCAATACGGCGGTTGCTGTCGTCTGCGATACAACAAACTTTTCTGTTTATTTTCGAGTTCGTCATTTTTTCCGGTTATTATATGCTTATTTAAGTTGTGTTAACTCTCGCTAAGTGGTTTTATATTTTATTTTATCCGTTTTAGTATTTATTTTATTATTGTAAGTATTTTTGTTTTATTACTATTATTATTATTATTATTATTAATGAATTATTTTGTATTACTATCTTTGTATCATCTTCGTCACGGTTATTCTATTATTATTATTATCATTATTATTATTATTATTATTATTATTATTATTATTATTATTACTATTATTTATATCATCAACATTATTATTTATCTCTGTAAAATGTATGTAGACTACTGGACTGTACCCGAGCACGAGCATATGCTCATTTCGGGTATCTATTCATATGTATTCTTTTCAATTGTAAATTGTGAATGAATTTGAATTTTTGAATTTGAACAGTAGGGACAACGATAGAACTTTGCACATTAAATTTATAGAGTATCTTAAAGGTTTGAATTAAATGCATAAACACACGTAACTCCTGTATAAATTATAGCCACAAAGAATTCAATTTCAGTACTGATGCATGCGTGGAAGTCTTCCACGTGACAGGCCTATTCTAACACACATTTTAAAGTACTTGTCGGAAGAATGTATCTTTTTAAGGATCTGTTCATTCCCATACAGCTTCACACTAAGTTCTTCAAGTGAAGAATGAAAGTTTTTTTTTTTCACCTGTAGGCGTAACTAAGCTTTGACTGTTTCAACTTTTTTTCTGACTTTTTATCAGTTCAGATTGAGTTCACTGTGGAGAAACGTCTTTCAAGTGATGAATTATTCACTGGAAGAGACATGATTAATGACAATATTTTGAGAAGATTTTCAAACGAAATGAATTTTTTCTTGAAATGTTGAAAAATATCATACCACTTTTCACCCGTTGGTTTGTCACAAAATTTCTCATTTTTGAACTACTTAGAAATGGTTGCTGCGGCAGTTCTAATGCTTCCACGCAACGCGAAAGCTAAGATGACCAAAGATAAAGATGCTATGTTCTTCTCAAAGAGTGCAGAATATCTCGTACTGTGCTCGCTGGTTCTTCTGTCTGATATTGAGAAGCGTTCAGAAATGTGCTTGAATCGCAGGAGTTCCATCACGATCCTTAAATATTTAAGTACAAAATTTTATTGAAACAAAATCAAAGCTTCTGGGGACAAAATTAAATTCCAGGACAAAACGGGGACATTTGCTTGTCGGGGACAGTAACTAAAACCCGGGGACGTCTGGTCAGTCTAACACTCGGCCGCGCCTTATGGTTTACTACAGAGGTGGGGTGTGACAGCGTTTTACCGTTACAGCACCGAAAAGTGACAGCTCCGGAAAAATCGCTGTGATAGATAATAGCGATTTTGTCACAGTGCAATTTTTATGTTCGGATGGTTCTTGGCGATTTGCGAATGTTGTAACCCCTGGTAATCACAGAGTCATTCATTAAAGATGGTGACAGGCAATACATGCCACTGTTCAACGGTAATGCCATCATCAGTCTTAATGCAGACCTTTCTTGTAGCTGCAAGTCTCAGCTTAGCGAAAACAAAAAGAGAGAAAGAAAACGACAATACAAAAAAAGTACTACTGATCTATCACAGTCTAGTATACACAGTCACGAAGCTCTATACGTACTAAATATGCATCCATAGATAGTTGCTAACCACTAGGATCGCTAATATCGCCTTATTACAGACAATGCGAAATAGTACCGGCACAGTCTATTGTTCCTAGCACCCTCACAACTCAAGCTTCGTGACAGTATATACTAGACCAGTGATGTCAAAGCAAGCGCATTTTTCTGACCTTGACGTCGTGCGCGGGCAGCAAGCGCTAAGTATGGAAAGAGGAAGGTTTGTGTATATGAATAAGCAACCTGTTGGATTAAGAAAACAGTGGTGCACAAACTTCAAACGGAACGTGAAATTTTATGTCGTTATTTTTATATGGCTTCTTTCTGTTTAATATTATTTATATTGTCTGTAAAAAAAAAAAGTACTAACACTGATTTCTTAATATTGCACTTGTGTTTTAAATCTTAATAACATAATAGAGAGTTAAGAAGGAATGTTCACTTAAATTCCATAGTAGTATAATATTATGCTCTATTAAGTGGATGAAACACATCATTCATAAAGAAAGTGATATTCCAAAGAAAGAGATTGAGTATGACATGATAAGTTGGAATTTATATTTATGGTATCTTTAGCCTTACAAAAGTAATCAATAAACTAATCAAAACAAAATTACCTAGTTACTGTATCTGTTTTAAGTGTAACTAATATTACATAACAAAACTCTTATCGCATTATGCTTTTAAGATGATATTTGTGAGCAACTTCCTATCATCAGAATATTAAATTATTTTCTCGAAATCTGCTGAAGCTATAGAGCTGACATTTTTACAACACATGGGCACGTATCTTTTGCTTATGATGTAACAGTAGTTGCTTTCTTAATTAATTTCCTTAGAAACAATTTCCATGCGAATATTTTCAAAATTTTCAATACACTATCTTCAGTAATACGTATATACGGTATATTAGATTTACGAAAACATTCTGTAAGGCTACTAAATAAATAGGCCTATACATAAAAATTTCACTTTTGTATAGGAAAAGTTGAGAAAATATTGCTTTTCAATAAAAAAATCAAACTTGTGAAAAATGAGCATCCAAATTAAAACTTACATTCTTATAATGCACTTATACTTCTCAGACAAATCTAAAAATTAACATAAATACAGTTTTAATATGTTCTCTTGCCTGTATCTATTAAATCAGTGCTGGCCATCCCTGAATATAGCTCGACCAAACGGCATATACTACCTGTTTCGTCTGTCTCTTTCCTTTCCGTTGTAAAGCGCTCAGGCTCTCCTAAGCTCTAAAGCGCGCGCTTGCTCCTATGGGCATCAATTGACATGCCTGTACTAGACTGTGCTACTACTGTCCTTCCTGGATTGCAATATCGTGACAGTTGCGTTGCAATATACAATGATAATCATACGAATATTCTCAAAACGAAAATTTCTACGGTGATGCTCACTTAAGAGAAGCTTACAGAGGTGTGAAAATTATTAGAATAATCTTAATTTTAAAGGTTTTTTAATAGTTCCTTCACAAATATTAATTTAATTGATTAATATTGGTATATATTACTATACTGATGTAGGATATATTTACTACTAACAATGCCGGAAAGCATTGTTGTGCATTGGTATTTTTCTTATTTCACAATTGTTATGGGAATTCAGAAATTATTATATTATGTTGGCGGAATTGGAAACATAAAAAGTTATATGCACAAAACAGATGTATACGTTCATTTGAACCTTCACAGCAATGTAAACGCAGAGAACAATTTGTTTAAAGCATTTCTTAATTAATTTTTTATGTTTCCAATTCCGCCAACATGATATAATAATTTCTGAATTCCCATAACAATTGTAAAATAAGAAAAATACCAATGTACAACAATGCTTTCCGGCATTGTTAGTAGTAAATATATTCTACATCAGTATAGTAATATTATATACCAATATTCATCAATTCAATGAATATTTGTGAAGTAACTATTAAAAAACCTTTAAGATTATTCTAATAATATTTTCACACCTCTGTATATTGAGAAAAACTTCTCTCTATATCAGAGGAAGGTAAACGTGCGAATTCGAAATGAGGCAGTGGAATAAAATATTTGCAGTGTACTACAAGTAGTAACATGATTTGCTTCCAGGAATTCTCAACGGAGGATAGCAATGGTAATGGAAGCTTTTAATGCAAAAAGAAGCATCTTCTGCAGACTTTGAAAAAGAACTAAGGAAGAAATTGGTGAAGTGCTTTGTGTGGAGTGTAGCATTGAATGGGTCAAGAACATGAACCTCACAACAAAATGAAGAGAAACGACTAGAAGAATTTTAAATGTAAGTATGGAGAAGAATGAAGGCTGTGAAAGAGACAAAAATAATAATAATGAAGTTGTGCTACAAAGAGTAGATGAAGAAAGAATAATTCTGAAACTGATCAGGAAGAGAAAAAGGAATTGGGTGACTCACTGGCTAAGAAGAAATTGCTTAGTGAAGGATACACTACTGTAAGGAATAATGAAAGGGAGAAAAAGTTCGGGGCGAAATAAGATGTCAGATGATAGACAACATTAAGATATATGGATCGTATGCAGAGACTAAGAGGAATGACGAAAATAAGGAAGATTGGAGAATTCTGGGTTTGCAGTGAAGGACCTGACTTTGAGCAGAAAACTATGATGATGATTTTGATTACCAATTCTATTGATGCTAGATAACCTCTGAATTGGTACAGCATCGTTAAATAACATACAAGTTTCCCTATTATAATACTAGTAGGCAATGGCACGTAAGCTTACTGAATTTAAAGCTTTTGAAAGCAAATTTCTCGATTGAGAATCTCCACTTTAACACGGATTTTATTTTGATAGCTGCGACAATGTAAGCTTTGAAGATGGTTTTAGTTGTTTATTGATTGGATCCGGGATTCTGTATTGTATTGCTAATACCCTTGTTATATTCTACACAAATACATATTATCACTGATAAAGCTACTGCTCCTAGTTGGCAGTACATTGATCGTTTTGTAATATCCATTTTCTATGTGCTATTCACCCATGAATATTCAACTCCGATCTTTTAAAAATGCACAAAAAAGAGGATTAAAACAAGGAATAACATGTGACAATAATTGGATTTTTCTTCTGTAACTGGGAATATTAGATCAGATAAAATATATTCGTGTCGGTTTTGATGTTTTGTTAAACTGAAATGAATGATTGATAGAATTCATCAACAACGTGTGTCAGTTTTGCTGTTTATATTCATGTAATTCACAAAGATTTAATCGAAATGAATTTTTTGCATCAAATTGAATTAAATATTAGTGAGAAATATTGAGTTTCGATTATTAATCAAAGTTAACGTCTTCCCCTACGGTGCAAATGATAGTTTATCTTTCTACAAACATGAGTGCCCGATGAATTGATAATGATGAAGTAATTTCATAAAATATAGAGTGAACAGTAAGTCATGTCATTAATTCCAGGGGGTTAATCTTTGTGATATTTCAAAGCTAAAGTTAAAGAAATTTTAGTTCTTTTTTACGTTTTTAGAAAGAAATGCTTAGTAGCGTATTTTAGAACAATTGTCGTCTACTTTCCCAATATGCTCAGTCAATTTATGATAACAGTGAATTCTGATTAGGAATTATTGAACGAATTTTAGTGTTGTCCCTTAGATTTTCAGAAATTTGGTCAGAATAAAAGTAAATTTACTTTCTTCAGAGAAATTTTGATCATATAGAACCGTGACAATGCTGTAAAAGATTATTGTGAGAGATCGTGCGTATTTGCTTGGATTCGCACAAAACCAATCCGCGGAAAGTCTAAAATTCCACATTCAGTATTCCCAACCTAACACACATAACAATTTCCCTCTTCTTACCGCTTAAGTGACACATTGATTTTACTGCTTTAGGCTTTTAACATATTATATTTAAAGACGTTCAATATAGTAATAATTATAAATTGAAAACTTACCACTGCCTAAATTGCACTGTTAATTATTGTTTTTAAATATTTGCAAAAATTAAGTAAACTCTACAACTCCACTAAAGTTAATGCATTCGTGATGCAAGTAGCATTAAGCAAGCCGTGAAAAAATCAACAAAATTCCAGACTCATCATAGACTGGGGGGAAAAAAAGACAAAACTCTCAACAACCTGTAAATGCCCTTGCCTGAAAGAATCTGTAGATGTGAAATACCTGGGAATTATTGTTGATCAGCACTTGAAATGGGATAGACAAATCACCTTTTTATGTAACAGGATACGTAAAACAATTTACAAATTTGTAAACCTTCGCCATTATTTGCCTACTCATGTATTACGTTTGGTTTATTTGGCTATAGTTGAATCTGTTATCCAATATGGTATAACTGGATGGAGAGGCATTACAAAAACTGCTCTTTTTCCTATAATTATGTTGCAAAAACGTATAATCAAAATTTGTTTGAAAAGGCGACTGGATTATCCAACAAATTTGATCCATTCCGAATTTAATGTTTTTAGAATTGACCAAATTTATAAATACTCTTTAATGAAATTCTATCATAAAAATAGAATGAAATTTGTAGCTCAGCCACATGCTCATAATACAAGACGAAATGAAATTCTTAAATTAGTTGAACCTAAATATTCACATCTGCTGCTTTACTACACAGTACAAATTATGGTCCACGGCTATATAATTCGATAATAAAATTTCATCCAGAATTGACTACTTTAAGCAATGAAATTTTCAGATCCAGAATTAAAAATTTATATGGCAGACTTCCCTGTATTATATTATGTACCATGTATTGTAAAACAAGTTTATTTCTATCCTAAGTGTATTTTTCTATTTTATCTTGGTTACTATATCAACATGACCTGCACTAATTATACTACTAATAATAATTTAATATTAATCCATCAATCTAAACATCGTCTCTTTTTCACTCAGTTATTACTAGTATTATTATTTACTAATTTTATTATAATCTTTATGTGAGTTTTTTTCTTAAGTATTTTGTCTACAAAGTTTGTGTATCTATGTAACGGAACTGTCCCCGAACACGAGCTTTGCTCTTTCGGGTATTTTAATGTAACGTTTTTATGTATATGTTATTATTAAATAAATAAATAAATATATAAATAAATAAATATATAAATAAATAAATATCACGGCCTGCTGGAGTATAGTAAACACAGAAAACATTTTAAAGCAACAATGTTGAAGATAGATATTTTTGTTTTGCAAATTTGCCGTCATTGAACAGAAACCAAGATGGAGATTTCATTGCAACTAATTAGAAATTCCTCTTTCAGGTATGTAATAAACGATCTTCGCACAAAATAATGTACGATACACGAGCGGTATATTTTCTTTCAATTCTCTGAAATTAAAAAGCTCAACTACGTTTCGCTTTTTCAAACTTTTCCTCGAACATGAAAACTTCAACATACCGCTCTTGTAACGCATATTAGTATTATTGTCTGGAGTGAACAGATACGTAGCCTACTACAGCTCGCGTGTACGTTAGACGAGAATAAAAAATGCAAACAATAATGTAAACAGACAATTGCTTTTAAAGTCAGCTTCAGAAATTTACTTTCTATTGTGTATGTTTATTGCTTATTACTACTTTAAAAATAGACTTGGGACTCAATTATTTCTAATTGGTTGATGAAAAATGCTGCTTACAACCTTTCTTTAAAAGTTAAAAAAAAGGAGAAATTTAACAGTAAACCATGTATTCTTTTTCTTATGACATTAAAAACACTGTGTATGGCAATGACTTTCCACTCTCTTATTCAAAAATATGTCCAGTAAAGAGACTGTACACTGTAACATAACAGGTACTGTATATTTGACCATTGATTAAACTTACAACGTTGCACTATGGCAAAATTCACTTTTTTTTAAATTGCACGTTTTTTTGTCAAATAAACTATACAAAACATAGCAAAATGGTACCTGACATTTTGACAAGAATTCGTGGTCCAGTAGTAAGATGTCAGTCAAGAAAGTAGATCGCCGCATTTTGAGGCCAGTATTTATCGCACGTATAATGTCTAAACTACACCACAAATTCCATTGAAAAAAATGAAGACTAAGAATAAATGTATCCAACGTGACCTTCATTTGGAGTAGGCGACATCATCTAGCGATACGCGGGAAGGGGGAATATGAGACACTAATTGACTAGAACTGCAGCCGAGTCAATGTAAATCGAGTGCGAAGCAATAGAACGTTCGCAATGGTGCCAAATGATTTGTAACTATTTATTTAAACCCTTGGCAAATGCACTGATATACATTATTGACACATCAGTTGTCTTGCTTCCCAGTATCGGGAACAACGACCAGTAACTGTCAAGCCACAATTTAAATTGGCAACAATAAACAGTGGACCAAATTAAATTGAAAAAATTTGCGAGTGAAGTTGAATGAAAAAAAAAAATTCAAACTGTCGAGACATTCAGTGCAAATGAGAGCTGGTGTATAAGCAACGGATAGTAAACGATAGAGCATGATGGTTACTATAGCAACTGATATGTTTACTCCAAATGCATACAAGATGGCTACTCCCAGGAGTCCAAGCACAGCAAAGGTGTACCGGATTTTCAGAGTATCTGGAAAAAAGAGATGTTTCACTGCTGACCTTACCTTAACAGCATTTTTATTAGCGACATATCCACGCATAAAACTTACGGTTGTGTCTTCGATACAGCCTACTCCGTTTTTTTTTTTTTTTTTTTTACGCTTTGCTAAAAGCTTTCCAGGTCAATTCGTCCACAGTACAACGTCCAATATTCAAAAAGTTCACAACTGAAACGTCGAATCAAATAACGCCGCAAGATAATATGTCCAATATACAGAAATTTTCACAAGTCAAATACTCGAATATGTGGAAAAGTTAATAAAGCAAAATGTCAAGTATATAGAAATTTCTACAAGTCAAAATGTCTAATACAACTATAAGTCCAGACGCTGTTATTCCCGGCGTGACTCCTCCTCTTTGCTTACGTCTTAGGAAGTGAAAGTTCTATAAAGGTTAGGTAGATAGTATCGTTCGCCATTTTTGCTCTTTCGTTGCCGAGCTACCATACGAGAGATCTATTTGCCACACCGTTAACATTATCATGTCGTAGCTCCTATGATAATAAACCAAACGCACTATAATTCATCAAATCATTGAGCGGCAAATAAAGTATTCGTGTGCTTTCTGCGAACGCCAACGAAAGAGCCAAAATGGCGGGCGACTATATTAAGTATTTATCGAGCCTTAAGAAATGAATAATGTCTTCATGAGCGAATCACAGACGCACACATTTAAATGTAGCCGACCTGCAACGCGATTGGCTGCCGGAAATTAGAGCGACGGAAATACAAATCGTGGGCTCAGTTAGTAGAGCAGCTGGCTACGGACTGGAAGGTCCGGGGTTCGAGCCCAGGTGGTGACAGGATTTTTCTC
Source organism: Periplaneta americana (assembly GCA_025594305.2). Lineage (NCBI taxonomy): Eukaryota > Metazoa > Arthropoda > Insecta > Blattodea > Blattidae > Periplaneta > Periplaneta americana. Next base: position 20,431,948 of record JAJSOF020000023.1, on the reverse strand, counting down.
GTTGCCAAACCTTCAGAACGGCCCCGAGGTTCACTCAGCTTCCTATAAAATTGAGTACCGGGTCTTTCCCGGGGGTAAAAGGCGGTCAGAGCGTGGTGCCGACCACACCACCTCATTCTAGTGCCGAGGTCATGGAAAGCATGGGGCTCTACCTCCATGCCCCCCAAGTGCCTTAATGGTATGATACGGGGATACCTTTACCTTTACATATCATATACCGGACACTGTGGACATTTCAATTTTGTTCTTGTAGTCTATAGATTTCTTCGTGCAGCAGTCTCCAACCGTTTGAAACGTGATCTGTGTTTTGAAACCTTCATATCATGAGCATGCGCACATCGACTTTTTCGATGTGTACAGTCGATGTGCGCATGCTCAGGACGGTTTGAAACCGTTGGAAACTGCTGCAGAAAGAAACCAAGGATGTTTGGGGCATTGTTGTGACTGATGACTGAATTGTGTTTCCATGGTCATTAAATTTTCTATGAGTAAGTTTCTTTCATCATAGCCAATGTAATTTATTCTAATAAGAGAAATAAAAGTTTAGACAGCAATAGAAGTATGTACCATTTTCACTCAAACAGCAAAAATTGTAACAAAATGTAGGTTACTGGCGGTGCAGAAGGAAAGTAGAAAATAAAAATAATTACAGAATATAGTAAGTTTGGCTTACAGTATTTAAATTTTAAATTTGCGTTTAATAAATAATTATTCTGGACACATTTAATAACAGCGGACTTTTTCATGAGGGACATTTATTCGCTATAAACATTTTTGATGCTGGACATTTAACATGCGGATGACGTGAATATGTTAGGAGAAAATCCACAAACGATTAGCGAAAACACGGAAATTTTACTTGAAGCAAGTAAAGCGATCGGTTTGGAAGTAAATCCCGAAAAGACAAAGTATATGATTATGTCTCGTGACCAGAATATTGTACGAAATGGAAATATAAAAATTGGAGATTTATCCTTCGAAGGGGTGCAAAAATTCAAATATCTTGGAGCAACAGTAACAAATATAAATGACACTTGGGAGGAAATTAAACAAAGAATAAATATGGGAAATGCCTGTTATTATTCGGTTGAGAAGCTTTTATCATCTACTCTGCTGTCAAAAAATCTGAAAGTTAGAATTTATAAAACAGTTATATTACCAGTTGTTCTGTATGGTTGTGAAACTTGGACTCTCACTCTGAGAGAGGAACATAGGTTAAGGGTGTTTGAGAATAAGGTGCTTAGGAAAATATTAGGGGCTAAGAGGGATGAAGTTACAGTAGAATGGAGAAAGTTACACAACGCAGAACTGCACGCATTGTATTCTTTATCTGACATAATTAGGAACATTAAATCCAGACTTTTGAGATGGGCAGGGCATGTAGCACGTATGGGCGAATCCAGAAATGCATATAGAGTGTTAGTTGGGAGACCAGAGGGAAAAAGACCTTTGGGGAGACCGAGACGTAGATGGGAGGATAATATAAAAATGGATTTGAGGGAGATGGGATATGATGATAGAGACTGGATTAATCTTGCACAGGATAGGGACCGATGGCGGGCTTATGTGAGGGCGGCAATGAACCTTTGGGTTCCTTAAAAGCCATTTGTAAGTAAGTAAGTAAGGACATTTAAGATAATGACCATTTAAAGACTGTGGATATTTCTATACTGGACATGTAATGTCTGGGGACATTTTTGATACTGGATATTAATGATGGTGGACATTTCGCGGTGGACTATTTGACTGATAATCACTAAAAGAATCAGCCATCAAATTAATATGACTGATGGTTCACCCGGTATATTCCGGGATTCGACTCGCAGACTCTCGAAGAGCGTTCCAAGCGCTGGCCAATTTTCTTCGTGAATTGTACAATTGTTCAATAGTCCATGGTGATTAGCTGGAAGGTTTCCAACTTTTCTTCGCCAGACTGTACGTCGAGCTTGATGGATGAGGTTTTAATGGGGTACGACGTTACTTTGTAAATATCGGCGCTGCTACTGGTTGGAAATAATCTTCCGTGCCAAATGCTGCGGCAGCAGCACCAGAAACTAACGCCGCTGCAATTCGTCGATGAAAATTAAGCTCTGTGTTATTTTACGTTCTTTTTTATCTCGATGTTAATAGAAAAAATAACTTCGCACAAGTATTGTATATAACGTTCCCATTATCGACGAAGCTAAATTTTTAAACACAAATACTATTTGCGAAAATTCTAATTCATTGTTTGTATTAGAAGAACTTGGCCTAATTTTAAATACTAGCCAGTCTTCACACTGCTTTTTCATTTCTTTCTTAGTCCTATGTTTTGCTTTTTGCCAAAAAGAAAAATTTCAATGTAATTTATTTCAGTGAAATGTGTAAAGTGTGTATTTTTAATTTTTATTAGCGAAAGTAATACAGGGTGATCGCTTTGGGAAGACATGAAATAAACACGTTGTAACATGAGTATCATCAGCATTATCCTTTTCAACTTCATCTTCTCTTCATTGACATTATATTCAATTTCATCATTGTGTCATCGCATCACTCCTAATATTATATTCAACATTAACATCATCATTACGTCATCATCTTCTCTCCAGTATCATTATATATATTTTTTTTATTATCATTCTTTCAAAGTCATCATCTTCTGTCCAACATCGTTATACAAATATTTATCATCATTTGTTCGATGTCATCATCTTTTCTCCAATATCATTATATTAATCTTTATCATCAACTTCTCAACGTCATTATTTTCTCACCAATCTGTCTCTATTAATTTTTATCATCATTCTTTCAACGCCATAATCTTTTCTCTAATATAGCTATACTAATCTTTAACATCATAATTTTTTTTTTTAAATTTAATCATCTTCACTCCAGATGTCGTTATAAGATCATTGCCCTTGGTTCAGATATCGTTATAACTTATTAATCTTTATCATCATCATTTTTTTTAATTTAATCATCTTCACTCCAGATATCGTTATAAGATCATTGCCCTTGGTTTTTGTTTACTTCAGAACTCAACTTACGTGAGATGGTATTTAAACTCTGTAATAGCTTTGATGTTTTATTGCTTCCAGGTAATATAGATAAATACTCGTAAGATGATGGAAGAATAAAATAAAGATAATGATGCTGATAATGTAAAAGATAAATAGTAATGGTATTACAGAGACTATAACGTTAAAGGGATGATGATGATGATGATAAAGATGAATATAAAAATATGTAGGAAAAGGTGATGGAGTTGTAAAGAATGATATGATGATAATGATGATGAATGCAATAATATTGGAGTTACGATTACGTTGAAAGAATGATGATAAAGATTAATATAACGATATCTGGAGTGAAGATTATGAAATTTAAAAAAATGATGATGATAAAGATTAATATATATATATATATATATATATATAATATTTAAAAAAATTATGATGATAAAGATTAATATATATTCATCTTTATCATCATCATTTTTTTAAATTTCATCATCTTCACTCCAGATATCGTTATATTTATCATCATTCTTTCAACGTAATCGTATCTCCAATATTATTGCATTCATCATCATTATCATCGTATCATTCTTTACAACTCCATCACCTTTTCCTACATATTTTATATTCATCTTTATCATCATCATCATCATCCCTTTAACGTTATAGTCTCTGTAATACCATTACTGTTTATCTTTTACATTGTCAGCATCATTATCTTTATTTTCTTCTTCCATCATCTTACGAGTATTTATCTATATTACCTGGAAGCAATAAACATCAAAGCTATTGCAGAGTTTAAATGCCATCTCACGTAAGTTGAGTTCTGAAGTAAACAAAAACCAAGGGCAATGATCTTTCTCCCACTTCAGTAGTAGAGACTTGCATTCGTACACCAATTTCATGTGTTTTTTTATTAAAAATAAGGAACGCAACTATTTTTGTGTTTACTAATCACGTAGTTGTACCATAATCTCTGCATGATGAACGTAGCAATGTTATTAATATAGGTCTACATAGCTTATCTTTCTGTCAGCATGAATAATGGTGTGAAAGACACGCTTGATTGGTTGGATGGCTGTGACAATCCCTGTAAGTAGTGCTGCTCTGTTCATAATTACCACATTACAAACTGACCTTATCTTGTGTTTGTTAAACCAACCTGAATTGATAACAAATGGCGTCACTGGTAGCGTGGATATTGTGATTATGACTGCACAATGCATGTGATACTTTTAATTAACATCTACTGTTTTTAATATTAAACTTGTCTGCATATTATTGCTAAGACTGTTGTGTACGGTATTTTACTTTTGCTCTGTTTCGTTTCTTTTGTAGACATATGCATGTTCGTTCAAACCATTTACGTTTCGTATAGACCTTTAGGAGTACTTTGAATTTTTTCTCCCATTTCTTTACATCCGAAAGAAACTTACGTGAGATCTACAGTAGATCGTTTCTTTTCATCCATGAGTGTAATTTCGTGATGGATCACGAATGACATCTCTGAAGCCTTACTTACTTACTGGCTTTTAAGGAACCCGGAGGTTCATTGCCGCCCTCACATAAGCCCGCCATTGGTCCCTATCCTGAGCAAGATTAATCCAGTCTCTATCATATCCCACCTCCTCAAATCCATTTTAATATTATCTTCCCATCTACGTCTCGGCTTCCCTAAAGGTATTTTCCCCTCTGGCCTCCCAACTAACACTCTATATGCATTTCTGGATTCGCCCATACGTGCTACATGCCCTGCCCATCTCAAGCGTCTGGATTTAATGTTCCTAATTATGTCGGGTGAAGGATATAATGCGTGCAGCTCTGCGTTGTGTAACTTTCTCCATTCTCCTGTAACTTCATCCCTTTTAGCTCCAAATATTTTCCTAAGAATCTTATTCTCAAAAACCCTCAATCTCTGTTCCTCTCTCAAAGTGAGAGTGCAAGTTTCACAGCCATACAGAACAACCGGTAATATAACTGTTTTATAAATTCTAACTTTCAGATTTTTTGACAGCAGACTAGATGACAAAAGCTTCTCAACCGAATAATAACAGGCATTTCCCATATTTATTCTTTGTTTAATTTCCTCCCGAATGTCATTTATATTTGTTACTGTTGCTCCAAGATATTTGAACTTCTCCACCTCTTCGAAGGATAAATCTCCAAATTTTATAGTTTAGCATATAAAGATCGTCCTTGCTCATAAACAAAAATGTAACGTTTTTGAAGAGGAAACGAAGTTGAAAAGAAAATTTTCTGGACTAGGACATTAACCAAAGAAATTCAATATTTTTATGAATACGGAATGTCTAAAACCTGTTGGGTCAAAACGACGCTGATTTTACTCTTCTATGAACTGAGTATTTTGCGGTGCGGAACCATTGGTTGGAAATGCTTAGGCGCCACGAGAAATACGTTTGAGGAACGTTTTTGTAAGTTCCTTTGTTTTTCATAACAAACAACTGCCTGCCGCGTCCACATTTGGTGGCGCTAGCATGCAAAAAAAAATAACACAATCGCCGCAGGTAACATGCACATTGTACACGGAGAAAAAAGATAACTTGGTAAATACAGGGTGCGTCAGAAAGAACGGATGGATTTCACATGGCAAGAAAATTGTAAAGATTCATCAAATCAAAAATTTATTGTTATCAACATATTCACCAATACATGCAGTTTATTTATGGAAAACAACATTATCCATATGATGTCCTTGGCTTTCAATACAGGCATCGAGGCGTTTTCTGATGTTCGCCATCACTTTCACAGTCATAGCTGGTGCAATTGCCACGATTTCTTCACGAATCGCTGTCTTCAGTTCGTCCAGTGTATGTGATCGATGTTTACAAACTTACGCCTTCAAATGGTCCCAAAGAAAGAAGTCGCAGGGCGCGAGATCTTACCGTAGCCTCGGACAATCTCAGTGCAATAGAATTTCGTCCAGGTGATTTCTTCTTTAATGTTGAACCTGTGATACGAAATGAAGCCACCCACCGCAAAATTGTATTCCGAGTTGGAATCCTAGCGTGACATCCGATGTCGAAATGAGTCCTGAGTGGCGATCACAGACTCTTCATTTTTCAAAAATGTCTCTACGATGAAAGCACGTTGTACACCAGACCAACACCATGTTCTCAACTGAAACTGCATTCTATGGCAGACCCAACAGTCGTGGTCCCCCTCACTATATCTCTCTCCTCGTTGCGTATCGATAGTTTGAAATCCATCCGTTCTTTCTGACGCACTCTTTATATACATACTAAACGGTGTTAAAAAAAACCTGAAAAATTGCATTAATACTCGTAGATCTGAGCTTCACAGTTACAGCACGAGATGTAGATATTATCTTGAACTAAATGATGGACGAAACGGATCCAGTAATTAATATGTTCAATAAATTGTCAGAAGAAGCACACGTTGTGCATTTTAACTGATTTAAAACCATCTTGCAACTGTTGGCTTTTACAGTATTAAGGAATTTTTTAATTGTTCTGTAGACCTAAGAATTTTTCAGTAAGCCCTATTGTATGTTATTAATTTTATTTCAGTTTTCACGTTATTTTAAATTGTGATTGTTCTATCTTTTCATATTACATTTTTTAACTTCGTTATAGTTTATAAGTGCCAGTAGCTTTACTCTCCATACTCATGATAGTAATACAATAAATATAATACAAATAATATTAGTATTGTTATTACTACTATTACTATTAGTACTGCTATTACTACTACTACTACTACTACTACTATTAGTACTACTACTACTACTACTACTACTACTATTAGTACTACTACTACTACTACTATTACTACTACTATTAGTACTACTAATATATTATTATCACTACTATTACTCGTAGAGTATTACTATTACTATTCGCATATTGCTATTACTACTGCTACTATTACTATACTATTGCTATTATTACTATTATTAGTACTAGACTCTACTAGCATTGCTATTATTGTTATTATTATTATTATTATTATTATTATTACTACTACAATAATTATTATTATTAATAATTTTATTGTGACTACTACAAATTATGCCACTGATATTATTACTGCTAATACCATTTTTATTGCTAATACCATTTTTATTAATATTACTATTGCTGCTATTACTACAACTATTATTATTATTGTTATTATTATTATTATTATTATTATTATTATTATTATTATTTTACTACAGTTATTACTATATATTACTAGCCGTACCCGTGCGCTCCGCTGCACCCGTTAAAAATAAATATATAGTAATTACATAATTAAAATAGGACATTTGATCCAGGGAACATTCGTGTTTGATGGAAGGATAAATCGTTTAATATGTTACTTAATTTAAATTGCATCCAAATAATTAAAATGCGATCATTTTGGTCCATAGACACTCATTTGGTGCAATGACAATTCCTTTAACATGTTTCTTAATTTTTATTACATGCAACCATAGTTTAATGAACATTGACATCATTTAGATTTAATTTGTGTACTTTATTTTACTTGTTACAGGTTTCCATTGAATTATGGTAATAACTTAATTTTAACCCTTGTTTTCTACGTATTCAGTAATTGGCGCTTGGCCCACTATGGTTCTGAACCCTTCAAATAACTGATATTATATTATATAATATTACATTACTTATATTATATTATATTATAATATATTATTTTATATTATATTATATTATATTATATTATATCAGAAGTTACTGTAATAACATTATAGCATTATGTCCATCTAGAGAAACTACACTTTCCAATGGTGAAATAATAATTAATTATACAAATCGGTTAATTTAGCTTCCGATATTACTTCATACAAACACAGAAACATTCTCTGTAGGCTATCTTTCATAGCTTTCCATTGTTGCTGTCCAAGGTCCCTTATAGACGAAGTCATTTTGTTTTTTTATTCATTACACGGCCTTAGATGGCAGTTATTTTAATTTTAAAACTCATTTATCTCATTAAATATCAGTCCTATCAAAATTTTTCAAGGAATAAAACTTATTGAAAATTATTTTTAAAGAAACTTTTGATATGTAACGTTTTTCACAAAAATCAATAATAAGCGAGATATTTCGATTTATTTAATTCAGGCCCCCTTATAACCCCCCCTTAAATAATGTATTTTGAATACCATATAGCCTAAAATCTAAGATACAACGAACTTAATTGATATTCCAAATTTCATCGAAATCCGTTCAGCCATTTTCGCGTGAAAAGGTAACAAACATACAGACAGACAGACAAACAAAAATTTCAAAATACGATTTTCGGTTTCAGGGTGGTTAATTATATATGTTAGGACCAATTATCTTTGGAAAATCGAAAATTACCAGAAAAATTTCGGCTACAGATTTATTATTAGTATAGATTACGGCTACTATAAATTTTGTCACAGCTATTATTATTGCTATGGCCATTTTTATTAATATTACTATTGTTACTATTACTACTACTACTAGTAATATTATTATTGTTATTATTACTGATATTACTATAATTACTACTACAGTATTATTATTACTGTTACTATTCCTAATGCTCATATTAATACCATAAATACTAACTTTGACATGATGAATATTAGGAAGAAAGAAACAGATGTATGATGATGGATGATGATTATGATGATGAACAGTAGATGACTATAATTGTGGTAAAGTAATTTGTATGAAGGTCATTTTGATTAAAATAATGAAGATTGAAGTAAGGGTAGAGACAGATAAAGAGAATTGAGATGATGTTGAAAATGATGATGTTGACGAATTTAATGGCTATGTAGGGGATAATTTCTTTCATTGTGAAGAAAAAAATAATAATAATACTTACTTACTTACTTACTTACTTACTTACTTACTTACTTACTTACTTACTTACTGGCTTTTGAGCAACCCGGAGGTTCATTGCCGCCCTCACATAAGCCCGCAATTGGTCCCTATCCTGAGCAAGATTAATCCATTCTCTATCATCATATCCCACCTCCCTCAAATCCATTTTAATATTATCCTCCCATCTACGTCTCGGTCTCCCTAAAGGTCTTTTTCCCTCCGGCCTCCAAACTAACACTCTATATGCATTTCTGGATTCGCCCATACGTACTACATGCCCTGCCCATCGCAAACGTCTGGATTTAATGTTCCTAATTATGTCAGGTGAAGAATACAATGTCTGCAGTTCTGTGTTGTCTAACTTTCTCCATTCCCCTATAACTTCATCCCTCTTAGCCCCAAATATTTTCCTAAGCACCTTATTACCAAACGCCTTAACCTATGTTCCTCTCTCAAAGTGAGAGTCCAAGTTTTACAACCATAAAGAATAACCGGTAATATAACTGTTTTATAAATTCTAACTTTCAGATTTTTGGACAGCAGACTGGATGATAAGAGCTTCTCAACCGAATAATAACAGGCATTTCCCATATTTATTCTGTGTTTAATTTCCTCCCGAGTATTATTTATATTTGTTACTGTTGCTCCACGATATTTGAACTTCTCCACCTCTTCAAAAGATAAATTTTCAATTTTTATATTTCCATTTCGTACAATATTCTAGTGACGAGACATAATCATATACCTTGTCTTTTCGGGATTTACTTCCAAACCTATCTCTTTACTTGCTTCCATTAAAATTCCCGTGTTTTCCCTAATCGTTTGTGGATTTTCTCCTTACGTATTCACGTCATCCGCATAGACATGCAGCTGATGAAACCCGTTCAATTCCAAACCCTTTCTGCTATCCTGGACTTTCCTAATGGCATACTTTAGAGCAAAGTAAAAATGTAAAGGTGAGAAAATAATAATAATATTTTGGTGTAATTATTATGAAAAAGATTAAATTTAAACTATGAGACAAGGGAAAAATATTATCACGCTTATGATGTTAGTGGGCTACGTTGAAACAATCATTTTTACATGCATTTACTTACAGAAGCTTTAACATCTGTGGTCACATCGCGTGTGTAGGATATTTGGACATATCAGTAGGGCCTAGGTCTTCTGATTATTGTTCAACCTTACGAATGCAAATCTCCTTGGGGTGAGGAGAACTAGAAGTTTGGAGATTTTGCGGCGACATTGATGATTCTGTACAAATTTCCTAAAAAGGAGTATCATTTGCGTATGGGCTATTCCATATGAAATCGATCGCATTTTTTTTATACTCTAATTTTTTCCCTACTCATACAAGGTATATTTTCAAAAATATACTATCGAAAGTTAAACGGTTTTCGTATTATTGAGCGACAAATTTAGCGTATTTTATAAAAAAACAAGCCTCTTTCAGCGCTCAGAACTCTAGAACCATTTACTGCAGAACATTGAACGAGAGCTTATTTTGAAGCTGACATTTGGTAGGTTATGTTAAGAACTAATCCTTATTTTTTATTGCACAGAGAGACAGATAAACTGATTTTACTTGCTTTTAGGTTTTTTGGCCATTTGTAAAAATGTAAAAAATATTGAGAAAAAAACCTTGCATTATTAAGAGGGATTCGGCATTGTTTGCTTAGTGGCTCGGCAATAAGTTTCGAGGGTATTAAATAAATTATATTCACACGCCTAGACTTGAACGGCGCAGTACCACACGCACTGGCTGAGAGCTGAAGATAAGCGAGCATTGGGCGTCATTTTACTCCTGTGTTTATGAAAACTTGTGATAAAGCTAGCCCAGCCATGACTGCTAGATGACACATCACGTGTTTGTCTCCTGGCCTTGCTTGTCTCGACTACCTCCCGTCTCACAGTCAGCTGGTTAGTTCACGCGAGTACTATTTATTTTCTTTGTTTGATATTTTCAATACTTTCTTATCAACGTACCACCAGTAAAAAAAAAATGTGTTTAATTGTACTTTCAATGCGGAATCTAACCATATATTTTAAAAATATTTTTTCGTGGCCAAAGGCGTCTTAATGAAGAAAAATCTACATTTTTCCATTTCCATAAACAGTAAGAAAACTGTTTACATGTCAATATAAACTTTAACTTCTCAGCATCAAAATAAACCATGATTTTGATCATTGGGTGAAAGGGTTTCGGAGCCACAACAGTTTAAAATTGCTAATTTTATGAAAATACGATAAATTTAAATATTATTAATTTAAACACTATTAAGTTCTGATGCCTCAAACTTTGCACAAAGCATTATATCACAGTTGTCTACGGACAGAAAAAGTTTCATTTTATTCAAAAATTGCAAGGTCAATTTTCTCTATATTTCGGTTAATTTGAGATGGAATAGCCCGTATGTAGCAAAACGATTTTCCTTCCTTTCATAACATCCCGAACGATAACAACTTATCATTATTTTCTCTATCTCTATCAAAGAGTAACAGTACATCATGTGGCACAAAAACGATCGAGACATTTCGTATAATTTACTGTACCCTAAAGATTGGGTTTCAAATTTGTAACTTGGTTGATATCAGATATCATTCTGTTTGCTGTTCATTGGACACACTGAAGAGCAGATCGCACAGAGTGACATCCCGTGGTCGGATGATGCATTGCTGCGCCGTTTCGATAGGCAACCCGCACTATTATTCATCGCCGGACATGTACTCCACGCGCGATTGTTAACAAGGCCTCCCGCTGCTAGCGACGTCTGCCGATCTCCAGAAGATTCTATAGATGAAACGCACAAGAATACAAGATCCACACGTTGTAGTGCTGTAGGCAAATGCGGATGACAGTTTTTGTTCAATACACAGCATTTATTTTTACAGTTTTCCTTTTATTGTTATATTATACAGCCAAATGGAGAGAAGTGAGTTGAAAAATATGAGATAAACCGATGAAAAGTGACTCGAGAAAAATGTAGGAGACGGTGAATTGCATATGAGGCCAGTGGCGAAACCAGTAGTTAAAGATTGGGTTGGTAGAATATAATTTATTACACTGTTCCGTTGATTAGGAGAAAGCCAATGTCTACCTACTTACATATAACACGCAGAGCAAGTTCCATGCAATCGGCAAGCATCATGTTTAGGTAGGGCATGAAAGTCGAGGAATATTATAGATAGTTAAAAAACAATCGTACGGGAATGGGTTTTTAAGAGTTATCAATTCATTATGAAAAGTGAATCTGATGAATGTTACTTACGAATGGCTTTTAAGGAAACTGGAGGTTCATTGCCGCCATCACATAAGCCCGCCATCGATCCCTATCCTGATCAAGATCAATCCAGTCTCTACCATCATTTCCCACCTCCTTCAAATCCATTTTTATATTATCCTCCCATCGATGTTTCGGCCTTTCCGAAGGTCTTTTTCCCTCCGGCCGCCCAACTAACACTCTATATACATTTCTAGGTTCGCCCATACGTGCTACATGTCCTGCCCATCTCAAACGTTTAGATTTAATATTCCTAATCATGTCAAGTGAAGAATACAATGCGTGCAGTCTTACGTTTTGTAACTTTCTCCATTCTCCTGTAACTTCTTCCCTCCTAGCCCCAAATATTTTCCTAAGCACCTTATTCTCGAACACTCTTAGCTTCTGTTCCTCTCTCAAAGTGAGCGTCCAAGTTTCACAACCATACAGAACAACCGGTACCGGTAATATAACTGTTTCATAAATTATAACTTTCAGCTTTTTTGAGACCAGACTGGATGACAAAATCTTCTCAACCAAATAATAATAGACATTTCCCATCCATTTTTATATTTACATTTCGTACTATGCTCTGTTCGCGAGACATAATGATATACTTTGTCTTTTCGGGATTTACTTCCAAACTTGTCTTTTTACTTGCTTCAAGTAAAATTCCCGTATTTTCCCTAATCGTTTGTGGATTTTCTCCTAACATATTCACGTCATCCGCATAGACAAGCAGCTGATGTAACCCGTTCAATTCCGAATTCTGTCTGTTATCCTGGACTTTCCTAATGACATATTCTAGAGCAAAGTTAAAAAGTAAAAGTGATAGTGCATCTCCTTACTTTAGCCCGCAGTGAATTGGAAAAACATCGGATAGAAACTGGCCTATACGGACTCTGCTGTACGTTTCACTGAGACACATTTTAATTAATCGAACTAATTTCTTGGGAATACCAAATTATATAAGAATGTTACATAAAACTTCTCTCTTAACCGAGTTATATACCTTTTTGAAATCTATGAATAACTGATGTACTGTATCTTTATACTCCCATTTTTCTCCAATATCTGTGTTAATACAAATTAATTTTTTTTGCTAGATTATATCTGTCTATAAGATAGAATGATAAATAAATAAGTCAGTAAGTAAATAAATAAATATTATCTTAAAATCTGCAGCAATATCCTTAAAATTTGCACCGTTTTCAAGTTTGTCTAAAATACTCAGACGTGAACGTGTTTGTGACATGATGCCTTGACTATGCGGGTGCTTGTATTCTCGTCACAACAACAGACCACGTACTGTTTTCTGCATTCGTTATACTCAAACGCATTCTACTAAATCAGCGAAGCAGTGTATTATGTTATCAATAAATGAGAACGTTTTATTGCTACCTTAAGGAACTTTAAAATGTCGCTAAATTATATTTAACTCCTTCAGACCTGAATTTATATTAAATAAATTGTCACATAATCATTCCGGGGATCCAAAATTCCCAAATTAAGTCTTCATAGAAAATAAAAATTTTGGGAAAATTTTTACCCCTGGGGCCCCAAAATTTTAAATTTTATTTTTAATTCAGGTATAGAAATGTTTTATAAAAATAATATTCTGCATTTCTATCACACTGAATTTTTCAAAATATTTAAAAATATCGAAGACATTCCAAAAAAAGTAAAAAGAAACAATGTACACTATTATATAGCCTACAGCAGGCCTGAAAGGGTTAAACAACTGAGGAGCTTGGTGGAATGAGAGCGTTAGCCGATTAATGCAGTCTTGCATAGATCAGTCACTTTCAACAGGTGTGCCGCGAGAAAATTAGTAAAACTCGCAATAACAAAAATTGTAAAAGTAAAATGAATGAATTATTTCTATTTTTTTCTGTCCATTTGCACAAATTTAATATAGCCTATGTTTTTCTCCTAGTTATGAAGGTTAAATGTGCAAACTTTGACACATATCGGTCAAAGCGTGTAGATTTTTATATAGAACATACATACATTCATACCCACATTCACTTTTATATATTAGACTAGCTGAAAGTACCCGGCGTTGCCCGGGTTGTCCTTTTTTTTTTTTTTTTTTTTTTTTTTTTGTAATTAAACTGGTTGTTAGACTTTTCGGAAATCTCAAACTCAATTATAGACAACTAAAACGAATTGTCTTTAGTAAGTTTTCCTCGTCCATAAAGTTGAAATCTTTATATAGTATCATTGACGTGAATTAATGGATTCTTAGCCAAATGCCTGAAAGGATTAACTCAATTTAAAACAACTGTAGGTCAGGCAGCGAAAGAAAACATTTCATTACGTGCCATACCTTCAAATGTTTTAAAATTTGTATGTGTGTATATATATATACATGTGTGTTTATTTATTTATTTGTTTGTTTATTTATTTATTTGTTGATTTATTTATTTATTTGTTTGTTTATCCTTATTTGTTTTTTTATTTGTCATTTGTTATTTATTTATTTGTTTGTTTTTATTTATTTGCTTGTTTGTTTGTTTATTTGTTTATTTATTTATTATTATTATTATTATTATTTGTTTATTTATTTATTATTATTATTTATTTGTTTATATATTTATTTGTTTCTTTATTTATTTTTTTATTTCTTTGTTTGGTTATTTGTTTGTTTATTTTTAGTTTATTTGTTTTTTTATTTGTTGTTTATTTGTTTATTTGTTTATTAATTTGTCTATTTATTTGTTTGTTTATTTGTTTATTTATTTGTTTGTATTATTGTTTGTTTATTTGTTTGTTTATTTTTGTTCATTTGTTTGTTTATTTGTTATTTCTTTATTTATTTGTTTATTTTTTGTTTGTTTGTTTAGTTATTTATTATTATTTATTTATTTATTAGTTATTTATTTTCATTTATTTATGTATTTATTCATTTATTCATTCATTCATTCATTCATTCATTCATTCATTTATTTATTTCTTCATTTATGTATTTATTTATGTATTTATTTATGTATGTATTTATTTATTTATTTTTATTTATTTATTTATTTATTTATTTACTTATTTATTTATTTTGGCGTAGTTAAGGCTGTCAGATCTTCTCTTTCACATCACCAGAAATACAAATAAAATATTAGAAAAATTAAACTATAAATTAAATAAAACCAAACGAAAATATATAGAGGCTGCAGCCAGACA
This sequence comes from Periplaneta americana, assembly GCA_025594305.2. Taxonomy (NCBI): domain Eukaryota; kingdom Metazoa; phylum Arthropoda; class Insecta; order Blattodea; family Blattidae; genus Periplaneta; species Periplaneta americana. Next base: position 20,416,672 of record JAJSOF020000023.1, on the reverse strand, counting down.
AACTTAAAAAAAAAAAAGTAAAAAGGGTAGTAGATGATGATGTGATTTGATGATGATGATAATGATGATAGAAAATTGGTGGGATAACGCAAAGAAACGGAGTACTTGGAGAAGAGCCACACTCCAGATATAATATATATATAAATCTATATTGTTTATCACTTTTACATAAGAAGTGGTGATAAAGATAACAATACAGAACCTTATTTTCATTCCGAGAAATTCCCTTATTTCCGGTTGCTGGTTTTTCAAGTAGCTATGTCAGCTATTTCATAAGAATAAATATTTTAATATGATTCGTCTCTTACAGAACATAACACGGATGTAAAACCGTTTCAGGACGAGAGAGAATATAGGAATATATGATTTTAGCACTGAACAAATAGCCCGATGGAAAATTGCATCCGTATTACTTGAAATTCAGTTTTATTGACTACGCCATTTCAGCACGATGTAAGATGCTAGAGGGTGAGCGTGTGTGTGTGAGGAAGAGGAGGACAAGTTGGCTTGTGGATATGCAATGAGGTTATTGCCTCCACTTCTCAGTCATTGATATAATACCAAATGTACTCGCTGGCTCCGGCCCAGTGGAAGCAATTTATGACGTAACACGAGCCACGTTGCTAAGAAACAACGCGCAAAAAAAGAAGAAGCCTTAAAAAGAGGCATTCTGCATTTTAACACCTTTATCTCATGCGGCGCCAGTCGAAACAATCTATATGCAAAGATAAATGCAAAAACAGACATTTTAAAATTCAGACATGGAGTTCAGCCCATTTGTCGAAGAAATATTTTGACGGTATACTAATATAAAGATTTTAAATTAACGTTTTAATTCTTGTCTTCTTCTACACTTTTTCTCATGGTTTCAAGTTCCATCTTAGTCCTCTTAGCCTCTTTCAAATTCCGTGGTTCTTGTTTACTACATTTCAGTGTAGTTTTGCATTGCTTTATGTAACATGATTCTGTGTGTATGTCATATCAATTTATTTTCAAATTGAAGTTATGGTGTATTATATTTTACTATGTTGTGATACAGTATAAAGTTGTACGATATAATTTTGTTAGCAGCGCTGATTTGATTGAATTGGATTGATTTTGATTAGATTAGAGTGTATTGTATTGGATTATAGTAGATGAAATTGTACCAGACCAGATTACGCTACATAAGAATAGACCAGATTACACTAGATTAACACACATTAGATAAGACGAAATTAGATTATACTATCCACAATTTATTAAACCAGGTTACGTTATATAAGAGTAGACCAGATTACACAAGATAAGACGAAATTAGATTATACTATTCCACAATTTATTAAACAAGGTTACGTTATAAAAGAGTAGACCAGATTACACAAGATAAGACGAAATTAGATTATACTATTCCACAAATTATTAAACCAGGTTACGTTATATAAGAGTAGGCCAGATTGCACAAGATAAAACGAAATTAGATTATACTATTCCACAATTTATTAAACCAGGTTACGCTATATAAGAGTGGAGCAGATTATACTAAATTAATACACACTAGATAAGACGAAATTAGATTATACTACTCCACAATTTATTAAACCAGATTACGCTATATAAGAGTAGATCAGATTATACCAAATTAATACAGACTAGATAAGACGAAATTAGATTATACTATTCCACAATTTATTAAACCAGGTTACGCTATATAAGAGTAGACCAGATTACACTAGATTAATACACACTAGATAAGACGAAATTAGATTATACTATTTCACAACTTATTAGACTAGAGTAGATTATCGTTTATAAAATTAGACTAGACTATTGAATTGACCCACACCAGATAAAACTACAGTACATACATTTTATCTTTCCACGCTCGCGTACGAGTCCAGAGTCAGGAGCAAGTAGCTAAGCACGCTGCCATTCAAGGACACGCATGATCTATAGTTCTTTCAGGTGGATCACTCCCAAGAAAACATTCTTGAAATTCTCTACGACCCTGAGAAAGTGATTTTATTTTTTTTTTTCAGTTACTGAAAATTAAAATTCCTTGAATGAAAGAATGAATGAATGTTAGCCATGATGTCCCATGTTGGGCACAGGTCTCCTGTGATCGGGTTAGAACCCCCTCGACAGGGATGGCTCAAGTGTACTCGCTTGGTGAGCCAATCCAGGCGAGCTTGTCGTGTATACTACTTTTGTGACATGGTTAATAATCCTGTTCAACTTTAACTAGTCTCAGCACACTGTTCTTTGTTCATTTTGTTTTTGCACTCTCCATAGGCTATAATACTAACGCTAGCACTTTGACAAACACTGATTGCTATTTACACTATTTACCTGACACTTTCTCAACACTGACTTTACTATTTACAAAACTTATCTTACACTTTCACTAATACTGACTTTACTATTTACAATATCTTAACATTGAATACGTTATCTATTTACAATGACCTTCCCTAGTTCTTTCCACAAAACTCTGTTCTTTGCTGTCCTCGACCATTGTTTCCACGCCTATTTGGTAAACATGTCAGACCATCTGAGACGTGGTCTTCCCTGTCCTCTCTTTCCGACGTAGGGGTCCCACATCGTGAATGCGTGGGTCCATCTTGTCTGATGTAGTCTCGCCACATGTCCTCCCCAGGTCCACTTCGTTGCCGTGGCTCCTTACTCTGTATTAATCTCTGAACCATGACTCAAGCAACAGACACAAACAGAGATGAAACTCAACACTGCACACTATAAGACACATACTGCTCTGGAACTAAACTCAGTACTGCACACAATGCCACGTTGTAAAATTCCTATAAAGAACGGAAAGTTAAATTTGTTCAGATCAAATTTTTGTGCATTTTAAATGACAAAACTAAAATTCCTTCAATCAATTATCATCATCAGAGTTGGTTCCAAAACTGTTAAGTTGTGTGATCTTGGACTGTATCTCTGCTGAATGAAAAGTATTAGCGTAGCTCTCAATCTCACTGAACCAGAATGACAAACATGTACATCCGGGTGGTAACCAAACTTGTGCCTTAGAACAAGAAAATAATAAAAAAACAATGATTTGTAATTATAAACTTTGTAACTCCTAATCTAAAATAATTCACCCATACATTTAAAAATAACAAAGTATACAATTATGATTCTAGCCTCATTATAACAAATAACAATGAACATTTTCATTTTATCAACAGTAATCTCACAAGAGGTTTTGATTTATCTAGAGAAAATAAAATATCGAATGGGATTTAATTGATTAATTATTACACGATTAGAAGAAAGTATATAAAGATTAGAAGAAATGAAGTACTCTAATACAATAAAATATTAATTGACTTACTGAAATTCTATTTCACTAATGTTACCTTCACCAAAATCTTTGAACGGAGCCGCCATTTTCCGTTGACTGTGAACAAATGACGATCGGAAAACATGTTTTATAGTACCGTAAAGAATTTGCAGTTTGAAATGTTGGCAAACAAAGAAATAAAAGCTACGGTAGTGATAAAAACAAACAAATGCTAGGGAAGCGATAACATTAAATAAATGCTAGGGAAGCGATAAAATTGTGCGATAAGCAGCCATGATTGGTTGAAAGATGTCCTTTCGTACCGTTTTATTGGTCAAAAGTGGTATGACGTAGTAAAAGTATAATAGTCGAAATAAATACTCCTGTTATGTTAAAAAAAAAAAACAATATTTGTGCCCTGAAAATATTCGTCCTACGTCACAAGACGTTACCGGAGCAAATCTGATATATGATACAGTATTTCTTACTATCATCAGGTGAACAACTACTTTGTGAATCTAATAGTGTATCTCGTATGTGGCATAATTAAACCCATAATTCTATTCTATTGTAATGGCAGCTAGGAAGTTCGTATCGTAATTCCGATGTTGAACTTGGACTGTAACGCAACCGAATGCATAGCAACACGAGACGTCAACATTTAACGAAGAATAATCCGGGAAAAAATATACGTGTTACACAGTCCTGTTTGCATAATTATTTAATAACAGATGAGTTTACTTTTTTGAATCATGCATAATATTATCATCATCATCCACAGGGATTAGGCCTTTCGACCTGTTCCGTCCTCTCAAAGAAATTGATCTCTCCATCTCTTCGTAGGTCTTCCTCTGTCTCTCTTGCCTTTAGGTTTGTACTCTAGAATCTTTTTAAGGATACGGTATTCTGGCATTCTTTGTACGTATTCATAGTATTTTTCTTGGTATTCTTTTATTTTATTGATTAAGTTGAAAATGTTCAGTCGTCTCTTATCGTTTCATTATATTGTCTATCTGTTCTTCTGTATTCAGCTACCGATCTCAAAATCTCATTTCTGATACTTCTATTTTGTGCTTTTGGTTTTCTGTTAGGGCCCAGCATTCTGAGCCATACAAGAGAGATGGGACTGCCAAGAATTTTTAAAATTTCAAAATGGTTTCTTTCCTTGTTTTTTTTAATAGGGTTCTTTTAATCGTTCCACATATTTGATTAAAATTTTGTAATTTTCTTTGTTGATCTAATTCTCTTATGTTTCCAATTTCAGACGTAAATAATAAATAATAAAAGAATAGCTCACTTTGTTCACAGCCTAAAATATTAATATAATACATCTTTATTACATAAATAAAATATATGCGTCAATATTAAAAGCTCGACTTAATATCATAATAGAAAACATGCTTTCAGAAAGTCAAAATGGATTTAGGAAAGGAAGATCTTGTGCCGATTGTATATTCTCCATAAATCAAATAATAGAGAAACATAGAGAACATAATCTACCAACATACATGATTTTTGTGGATTATGAAAAAGCATTTGACAATGTTTGCAGAAACAAACTATGGATCATAATGAAAGAGAAAGGTATTCCACAACATTTAATATCAGCAATTCAAAGTTTATACGTTCAAAATAAAATTGTAATTGGAACATCAATGGAAAGAAAGAATATAGCAGGAACAATAAATAAAGGAGTAAGACAAGGGTGTCCACTTTCACCGTCACTTTTTAATATTTATATTGACAAAATCGTAATGGATTGGAAGATGGATTTAAATGAACATTTTAAAATTAAAAAAAAATATATTCGTAGATACATTGCTCTTTGCGGACGACCAAGTTTTAATATCCATGGGGCACAGAGGGCTGTATTCCAATTAAATAACATAAGTAAAAGTTTTAGCTTAAACATTTCAATTAATAAAACAAAAGTTTTAGCATTTAGAGGAGCAGATATATTAAGAGCCAAAATTGTCTTGGAAGGAAAAATTATTGAACAGATAAATTGTTTCAATTATCTTGGGTGCAACATTTCTTATATGAAGAATGAAGATATTCAAAACAAGATTAATAAATTCAGCTATGTATGCGGTGTCATTAATAGATCCCTAAAAAGTACTAGGAAAGAAACAAAAATTAAATTTTATAAGGTAATGGCAGTGCCAATGTTGCTTTATGGGTCTGAATTTTGGATCCTGACTAAAAAAGAAGAAAGAAGAATAGAAGCAGCAGAGATGAAATTTCTGAGATCTGTAGCAGGTTACACCTTATTGGATAGGGAAGGAAGTGAAGATATAAGGAGGGAACTAAGCATTTTTAAATTAATAGACAGAATAAAACAATATAGAAACGATTGGAAACAACATATACAAAGAATGGAAGCAGACCGCATACCAAAACTGATGATGAACTATAACCCAATAGGTAGAAGAAATGTTGGTAGACCGAAAACAAGATGGGCTCAACAGTGTTAAAAAAAATGAGACCGGAACGAGCCTTATAAGGCTTAATCCATGATGCTGATGATGATGATGATGATCTTCATTACACAACTTTTAACACTATATCACTTTGGAAAACGTATTATGTGTCTTTCACGTGTTAAGTTTTATGTTACCTTGTTAACATGTTTCGGCCTGCTATTAGCCATCATCAGAACTGGTTGTTGCTGGTCTTGGTCATGGTAAAATAAAATTTAACACGTGAAAGACACATAATACGTTTTCCAAAAAAAAAATAATAATATAAATTAGCATTATTCTTCAAACTATTCACGACTGTACAAAGCTCCACTGAATGATAGTATGCGATGTTTGTGAACTGGATATCGTCTGTAGCAGAGGTCTGCATCGGACGTTTTCGCTCGAGCGCCAAGTAGTTCACAGCATAATCCGATAGGTAGTGCACATGCATGATGGGTAAAATTGTCACGAGCGATAAATTCTCGAACGGTATAAGCCGAGCGTTAGACATTCGTTCTTGTTACAGTGATGAACTGTGTAGTAACATCATAGATGTTTATCATTTCAAAACTTTGCAGTGTTTAACTAACCTCTCCATAGTACAACTACAAAACTTGCTTTAAAATGTAATATAAATGTTGTAGGTAAATGTTTTTTTTTTTTTTTTTTTTTTTTTCTTCACAGGAGTTATTTTGTTTTTGCCACATCTGATAGATGTTATTGGATGTAAATGTAATTATTATAAACGGAGAACACAATCACGATAATGCAAGAACTGTATCAAGTTTTCTAGTAATAATAATAATGATGATAATAATAATAATTAGTGTATCAATCTTTGCGTCTGTAACAGTTGAGCAGCATGATTATTCGTTTTATTATATTTTCTGTGACGTTATCTCTGTACTAATATTGTTATTAATCTACTGCTATATCAATAATATTTTGTAAAACGTTTCTACATTGTCGCAGTATATAGGCGAAACACTATGTATGGACCTATCATATTATATATGTATTAAATCAAATATTGAATTATTATTAATTAGCAATAATAACTGTATATCGAAGTTTTTCATACTATTTTATTTATAACTTCATGTTCCTGTTTTGGTACGTTCCATTGACTGTTCCATTAAACGTTTGTCATAAACGCAGAAAATAAAGCCTTATTTTTACCGTGTGAGCAAAACATATGTGTATCTTATCTTTCGCCTTCCATACAAGATAAGACATGTCGGTGAGATGACCTTGTACTGTGCTTCTATTTATTACGAGCGTATCACGACCGATCGTATCTCACTCGAGGGTGCGACTCTCGACCGAGTTCAAGCGAGCGATTTAACTCCAATGCAGCACTCTGGTCTGTAGCGAGCTGTACTCAACTGAAATGTACTGTTTTTGTACGAACTTCCTATGCCTCATAACTTACTGTAATTAATGGTATTACTTACGGTTCATCTTTATATATTTTATGTAATGTATATCAAATAATTTTCTCGTCAAAGCATTTTTAGTAGAAATGTGATGGATTATAACACGATGATAAACATATTATTATCTTATTGCTACATTATAACGAAATTTTAACAAAGATAAGATTATAAAAACACGGCTGTGCCAAAATTTTAGTGAGTAATTTCACTTGTAACTTGTAAGTATGGGGTAATAAAATACAATTGTACAAGTTACAGGTGAATCAACCTGCTGAACACACAGGCTGTTGTATTTTTTGTTGCGATCTATAAATTGCAGTTTTCGAATTTAGAATGCCGTTGTAACATGTTTTATTAATGCATAGGGGCTATTCCATATGAAATCGATCAGTAAAAGACCTCGCATTTTTTTAATACTCTAATTTTTTCTCTATTGATACAAGGTGCTGAGGAGAGTGCATTTTCAAAAATATACTATCGAAAGTGAAACGGTTTTCGTACTATTGAGCTACAAATTTAGCGTATTTTATAAAAACAAGCCTCTTTCAGCGCTCAGAACTCTGGAACCGTTTATTGCAAACTTTGAACGGGAGCTCATTTTGAAGCGGACATTTGGTAGATTATGTTAAGAAGTAATCCTTATTTGTGTTGTATACAGAGAGACAGATAATCTGATTTTACTTACTTTTAGGCTTTTTGCCCATTTGTAAAATTGTAAAAAACATTGAGAAAAAACCTTGCATTATTAAGAGGGATTCGGCATTGTTTGCTTAGTGGCTCGGCAATAAGTTTCGAGGGTATTAAATAAATTATATTCACACGCCTAGACTTGAACGGCGCAGTACCGCACGCACTGGCCGAGAGCTGAAGATAAGCGAACGTTGGGCGTGTTTATGAAAACTTGTGATAAAGCTAGCCCAGCTATGCGCTAATAGACGAAACACCACGTGTTCATGTCTTCTGACCGTGCTTGCCTAGGCTAGCTTCCGCCTCACAGTCAGCTGGTTATACCTGGTAAGGTTTATCTTGTCTCAGTAGCAATAAAACCAAGTCCCTTCAAATGAGGGTGGTGATTATAGGAGGGTTGTAAATTTTCAGATTTCCTTTCAAAACCTTGTTATTGTACAGGCTGCCGGAACTCAGTTTCTTGAAAGACAAGCTCAGTGACGGAACTACACAGTACGAAGAGAGATATTTTGTAATTTTATTTTGCGCTACAGAAAGTATCAACTGGTCCCTTCCGCCACTGGATGGATGGACGGCATCGCTTCACTCTCCCATTGCCATAAGAATACAGACGAAGTAAGACATATCTCCTTTCTCTCTCTTTTCACAGTGAGACAAGATACATCACACAGACTCTAGTTCACGCGCGTACTATTTATTTTCTTTACTTGATATTTTCAATACTTTCTTATCAACGGTGCACCAGTAAAAAATATGTGTTTATTTGTACTTTCAATGCGGAATCTAACCATATATTTTAAAAATATTTTTTCGTGGACAAAGGCATCTTCATGAAGAAAAATCTAAATTTCTCCATTTCCATAAAAGTAAGAAAAACTGTTTACATGTCAATATAAACTTTAACTTCTCAGCATCAAAATAAACCATGATTTTGATCACTGGGTGAAAGGATTTCGGCGCCACAACAGTTGAAAGTTGCTAATTTTATGAAAATACGATAAATTAAAATATTTTTATTTAAACACTATGAAGTTCTGATGCCTCAAACTTTGCACAAAGCAATGTATCACATTTGTCAACGGACAGAAAAAGTTTCATCGTACAGTATAACCTCTATTATCCATGGTAATGAAGGGGATGGAGTGAACGGTTAATCGAAAAAATCGGATAAAAGTTTTCATAAACTAAGTAGCTACATAATATTTTCGTAATTTCCTCCATGATCTCTTTTAATACGATAACTAGTGGATCAGAAGTTCACTAATTTAAATCTTTTTTAGTAATTCAAGTTTGATTTTCCGATGTCAGTTATTAAAAGATTATTTATTGTACTTAATGTCTGGTTTTCAACGAAGGGTTTTTAATGCTCAAGGAAACTCCATATGACGACCGTCTGTGGAAAGATAGGAATAGTAGAGGTCTCATGTTGTAGATTTACAAATTTTATACACTTTATATTTTGCTTTTCATTACCATAAATCACGCACAGTTGTAATTCCTATCTCGTATTGTAATGTGAGATGAACCACATTTTCTCTTTCCCAAACCACTCAATTACTTGCACTGAAAACCTACTTAAGAAACCTACTTGCACTTTTTTCCGTAGTAAAACTTGTTTTCTTTTGACACTTGTAGAAGACATTTTGCATAGAAGTTAAACAGTACGGCCACTCGAATAGTAGAATATAAAGCGTAAGGGTAAAGTATGCAAATCTAGTCTTTCAGGTGAAGCTCCCTGTAAAGCAGATTTGAATAATTTCAAGGGAAAAATTGTTCCGGGGCCGGATATCGATCCCGGGACCTCTGGTTGAACGTACCAGCGCTCTACCACTGAGCTACCCGGGAACTCCACCCGACACCGTCTCAACCTTTCCCTTTATATCCACACAACTCGCGTGGGCTGACGAAACGCCAGAGACCCACAACGAGTGCACACAATCTCTGTGTGACTTGGAATTGTGGTTTTCTGTTAACGTACACAGTAACGTATATATTATGCAAATCTAGTCTTTCAGGTGAAGCTCCCTGTAAAGCAGATTTGAATAATTTCAAAGGAAAAATTGTTCCGGTGCCGGGTATCGATGCCGGGACCTCTGGTTGAACGTACCAGCGCTCTACCACTGAGCTACCCGGGAACTCCACCCGACACCGTCTAAACTTTTCCCTTTATATCCACACAACTCGCGTGGGCTGACGAAACGCCAGAGACCCACATCGAGTGCACACAATCTCTGTGTGACTTGGAATTGTGGTTTTCTGTTAAAGTACACAGTAACGTATATATTATGCAAATCTAGTCTTTCAGGTGAAGCTTCCTGTCAAGCAGATTTGAATAATTACAAGGAAAAGTTGTTCCGGGGCCGGGTATCCAGAGGTCCCGGGATCGATACCCGGCCCCGGAACAATTTTTCCCTTGAAATTATTCGTAAGGGTAAAGGTTTGTAAAACACACTCTGTAGAAAACATTCGTGCTAATTTAATGTACTTCATATTTTTTTCTGCGAGAGAGAAAGACAATCGGATAATCCATCAATCGGTTAATAGGGTGACGGATAATCGGGGTTTTACTGTATACATTAATACATTTAAAAATTGCAAGGTCAATTTTCTCTATATTTCGGTCGATTTGAGATGGAATAGCCCATAGTGACTCACTCAGTGCTTAGGGTCGGCGTAGGGTCTTGAACCCGCGTGCTTGCATCAAAGTAATGAGATCAATAGAAGTTCCACATACGCGCGTACAGGGTGGGGCGCCGGAGTCCGGCGCTCCTGCACGGGTGAGGCCGGTCTTTGTCACAGCCACGCCACTTGACATTCAATATAGCGGTGAAGGGGCGCAGACCCTCGCGCGTGCCACCCCAGCCCACTCGAAGGACATTCCGAGGAAGCTGCAATCAGCACCGCACACGATTATTGTGCTCCGAAAGGTTAAAGTTAACAACAGCTCTTGACATGCCGACGGATCTATGCAGAAAGCTTCCTCGTAGCAGGTGTACAGATGGCAACGCAACTGCCTGAAATCCAATGAACTCGAGAACTCGGCACGTGACGGTAGAGTGGAAATTTAATGACCGTTTTAAAGGCATTTGGTGTGATCGCAGTCTTATTGTCTTGTTTCACCGTGACATAAAATCCATTTTCTCAACTCTTTCTGACCTTCATTTGAAATACTGGGTTACAGAAAATTGTTAGTCTGGTATATTGCATGCCTGATTCTGTGCAAGTATGAAACATAGTATTAGGAAATTAAAAACATGTTATGTTATGTTATGTTATGTTATGTTATGTTATGTTATGTTATGTTATGTTATGTTATGTTATGTTAATGCAATAACAATTATGTATGCAGATGACACTACTTTCCTATGTTCTTCCTCTGCTCTAAATCAATTACATGCTCTCAACAACTACACTCTATCACAGATGGCCTTATGGTTTGAATCTAATGGCTTCTTGCTTAATCAAGAAAAAACCATCAACTTAACTTTCAGCCTAAACTATCTAATAAATAAGGACAACAAACTCAACTACACAAAATTTCTGGGACTTTTTATAGACTCCAGTTTAACATGGGGTAAGCACATCGAGTACATATGCACAAAGCTATCAAGAGTTTTATATTTGCTAAAGAAATTCTATGAATATATTTGTGCCTTTGAGTTGACGCGTATTGGCAATGATGTGCTCTTTGATAAAGTAACTGTTCAATTTCACAATAATTGGTCTTTTTTTTCCGTTACCGACTCTATACGCGTTATTAATCGCACTTATGTCCAAGTTTAGACTGAAATACTTAGTTAATAATTCTAACACTACGAAACCAGTATCAATTCCTTTTTCATGATTGCGCTCTTCAACACCATAAATTACAATGTTATTAATTCTACTGTCATTTTCCCATTTTTTAACTATCGATTTTAACACCACCTGCTCTTGGATAACCTCCTTTAACTTCTTTTCCACTTCAGTGTATCTGTTTACTAATGTATCTATATCACTTGCTACTTTGTTTAGTAGAAAACTTGCCTTTAGTCTGTCTTCTCTCGTTTCTTTCATATAGTTTATCCATTCTCTTTGAAACACTTCATCACTGTAGACTCTTCCTTCTGTATCTCCAGGACCAGGGTTTAACTCCACATTTCCAATAATCAGTAGAACTGATAAAACAGCTGCGGCCACAAATATGTTGATGCTATCAGACACTATTGCATTTTCACCTTTTGATCATCTGCAACACTGCCCTGCATTGAAGCACCCGATTCGCGCCCTGTAAGAATTTAGGTCGTCGCCCATACCTTCTTCACACGCTAACCTACTTGTATATGCTGCTTACTACACAACCGTTCTCTACGACTGCACTTTGTGAACTGCTAAAGAAATTATCTACTTGCATTTCTCAAAATTATTTAAGATGTGCCTACTTTTCTTTCTTTCAGTCGATAATTCGATATGCCCTAATTTTCTGGGGAAATGAACCAAAATTGGAAGCGTCTTGATTTTACAAAAGAAGGCCATTAGAATTTTATGTAAATCAAATTATCTGGAACACTGTCGGCCACTTTTCAGACAATCACGGATTTTAACAAACATAAATCTGTATATATATATATATATATATATATATATATATATATACATATATATATATATATACATATATGATCTAGTAATTCACACTCGACAAAATATCGACAATTACTCATTAGTGGTCAATATACATGATCATGAAATTAGAAATAGTGAACAAATTAATATTCCATATTGTAGATTACACAAGAGCAACACAAACTTTTTAATTATGGGGATGAAATTATATAATAAGCTCCCAAGTCAATATTATAAATTACCAATCAATAGTTTCAAAACTAGATTTTACAATTGGTTATTAAATAATCCCTTTTATTCTGTTGCTGAGTTTTTCAACACAAATTTGTATGACATTGTATTTTAATAAATAAGTTTTAATTGCAATTTAGTTAGTTTTCTACAATTTAAAAGTTTAAAATTATTTCATGTTTTCATTGTATTACTTAAATTTTACTGTTTCTGTTATTAGTGTTTTTTGTAAATGTATTTATATGTCTTTTTTTCAATGTATTCTGACGAAGCCTAAAACTCTATGTCTAATGGCCAAATAAATTGAATTGAGTTATGTTATGTTATGTTATGTTATGTTATGTTATGTTATGTTATGTTATGTTATGTTATGTTATGTTATGTTATGTTATGTTATGTTCTAATATAAATACTTCGGATGTACTATGAGCAGTAGAGATGAACAACGATCGAGAAAGCGAGACTAACAGCGCAAGGCCGAAAACTCGCACGACAATGTTATATTACGTGGCGTCCTTGACGTAAAGACTCTAAAGACTCGATATTGATCATCTCCCGAAGTCCCGAAGTCGCAGTTGTTTATACCTGACTGAATTTGTATCTACTTTGCCAGCTGTTACATATGTATAAAGAGTCAAGTAGCCTATTTGAAACACCTCTACCTTTCGGTGTATAATAATCCGTTCCACAGTCTTATTTAATTACTAGGCCCTTATTAAAAGGCTAGGAATTTCCTTTTCATACATTTAGGATCAAGTGTGCAATCTCAAGTAAAAAGATATTAATGTCATTCTTTATGTTTCTTAGAAATGCAAATTTATTTGAGAATTGTTTTTTTTTCTATTTATATAACCATAGGTAACGTCATATAATAGAACCAGAACATTTTGTATGTATGTATTTATTTACACTGCAAGTGGGCAAGCACCCGGTGGCAGTGGTATATACAATATTAACAATACACAATAAAATGATAAGCAATACACAATAAAATTTACAATACACAATACAATTTTACAACACATATACAATTTTATACACAATACAATAATAATACACAATACAATTTAACACAATAATAATAAAACATTAAATAAAATACCTAATTTTACAATACAACCTACATAATTATGTATAGGCCCTACATAAGTTTCAATAGTCTTTCACTTTACTCTCATCTCATTCCCTGTAGTGGCACTATGACGCATTTCACTGACACTTTAGCACACATTTCACTGACACTCTGTAACATATTTCACTGACACTATAGAACACATTTCATAAAACTAAGATACTAGGATAACTGTTCTGTTTTGTCTTTTTGTCTCATTTAAAAATTTATGTTATTTATTTCAATGATGTATGTTATTCAAAGTTACGAAATCTTTCCACGCCGACCAAATGCTATTGCGAGAATGATGAGCGAGACTCGAAGCGCACGACAATGACGAACCGAGACTCGAAAGACAAAAGCAATGAAAACAGCGAGCGAGAGCGGCAGTTAGTTTTGTTGATCTCTAATGAGCAGTAACAAGAGCTGTTGTCAGGAAGTCAAAGAAAGGTAGCAATGGCAAAGGAAGCTTTTAATAGAAAAAGGAGCATCTTCTGCGGACCTCTGGAAAAAGAACTAAGGAAGAGACTAGTGAAATGCATTCTATGAGGAAGAAACATGGATATTACGACGATGTGAAGAGAAGCAAATAAAAGCATTTGAATTATGGATATGGAGAAGAATGAAACTTGTGAGGTAGACCGACAGAATAAGAAATGAAGCTGTATTGAAAAGAGTGGGTGAAGAAAGAATGATGCTGAAACTGATCAGGAAGAGGAAAAGGAATTGGTTGAGTCACTGGCTGAGAAGAAACTGCTTACTGAAGGATGCATTGGAAGGAATGGTGAATGGGAGAAGAGTTCGGGGCGGAAGAAGATATCAGATGATAGACGGTATTAAGAAATATAGGTCATATGTGGAGATAAAGAAGAAGACAGAAAATAGGAAAGACCGTAATTTAAAAACCTTTCCTTGGGCAGAAAGCTATAAATGACTGAATATGATATGATATATAATATAATATAATATAATATAATATAATATAATATAATATAATATAATATAATATAATATAATATAATATAATATTTCATTCATTCACAGTTTTCTGTCCAAGGGTAGGCCTTTCACTGCAAACCTAGGATTCCCCAGTCTTTTCTATGTTCTTTGTGCCTCTTAGTCTCCGCATAATATAATCTACATATCTTTATGTCGTCTATCATCTGATATCTTCTTCTGCTCCGAATTCTTATCCCGTTCACCATTACTTCCAGTGCATCCCTCAGTAGGCAGTTTTTTCTCAGCCAGTGACCCAACCAATTCCTTTTCCCCTTCCTGATCACGTTCAGCATTATTCTTTCTTCACTCACTCCTTCCAACACAGCTTCATTTCTTACTCTGTCTATCCATTTCACACGCTCCATTCTTCTCCATATCCACATTTCAAATGCTTCTAATCGCTCCTCTTCACTTCGTAGTAATGTCCATGTTTCTGCCTCGTACAGTGCCACACTCCATACAAAGCATTTCCTTAGTTCTTTCTCCAGGAGTCCTCAGAAGATGCTCCTTCTTCTGTTGAAAACTAATACTGTGACACACCGAGTTCGTTGACCTCTTACATCTGTATCACGAGAATAGTGTGTTGGCGGCGATGTTGCCGGACTGCTGAAACTTCAAACTTAATTTTCTAATTATCCGTGCATTTAATCACAAAACTTAATATATGGGTAGGTTTTATATTCATTTGAATATACCCTATTATCCGTTTAAATTTGCAACGTTATTTCATTTCCACCCTGTATATATGTATATCCTAGCCTTCGACTTAGAGCGATTAGTTTAGTTTCCAAACTACAACCACTTACTACAAGCCCCTTGAAGTAAACAGCCACTTCACCAAGACAAACAGGGATGGTCAAGGTAAAGGTAATACATAATCCTCTGCATTAGATACATGAGTGTGTTTGCTTTCACCTCTCTGCTGTTGCTGTCCCAGAGGGGATGAGAGCCAAGTGCATCTGGATGAGGGACAGCCATAACCACTCCAAGCTGTGGCGTGGGCAATGGAGAGTGAAGTTATTTCCATTCATTCCATAACTTGTTTTATTAATCAATTTTCCAAAAAAAAATAGGTCAAAATCTCTTCCCAGAATATTTGTTTCCTAGCAAACACTGTAAACAAAAATGAACCGTATACAGTGTTTAATCATTATCTAAAGCAGGCCTGCACAAGGTTTGCGCTCTCCGAGCCGGCTCACAGCTCATGAGCGGAATGCAGATATTAGCTGCGCTCTGTATAAGGGTGGACTGAAAGACGGGGTGATCTCGTACAAAATATACACAAAAGGAAATACAGTACTAGTAAGAGTGTTTATGAAATGAATTCCCGTTCAGTATTTGCAAAACTATCTTGGTATATTATTAATTAATACAGAAATATTTATTTTACAGAAATAATAGAAATTCTATAGCTACTTAAACGTACAATATCATTTCGTTATACTTTTATTTATCAGTACATCAAAACGAGGTTTTATGCTGTTGGCAGCTGAAAGGAACAGTAGCCTACTGATCGTAGTGAAACATCAGTTACAAAAGTTCGATGTCTGCCTTTATTAAAATTGACTATAGAAAACTGTTGCTCACAAATATAAATGTTGAACCAAACATAGCAATCATTTTCACAGCCAGCCTGTGTAGTCGTGGATATTATTGCTAATGTTTAGTCTTGTAAAACTCGACCAGGCTAGTAGTATTATTCAAACGATCTTTAGCCCTTAGGTCACATTGTAGATCAATAAGTTCGAGCTGTAAATCGTTAAATGTTAAATGTTATGTTCCGTCTTTTAGAATCCTCCACACTGTACTGTAGCAGTAGGTAAGCAATGTGGAACAGTTATTGAGAATAGGCCTACACACTGCACTCCACTAGATAGCTGAGTGGTCGTTTTCCTCGCCTCTACCTATAGCAGGTCTATGTCATTCTGACGTATCTTCCTCTCCGTTTCAGCTAGCGGTAAACACCGCTCTCCCGCTCCTTGAGCGCTGTTTGTGCAGGTATGATCTAAAGGTTATTAGTCGGATTCTTGGTTCAGAGGTACAAACTGATTGAAGATGAATTTAGTCTAGAGGGCAATAAAACTCGACAGTTGTATGCATAGCTGTACTATTCTGCATATCTTTACGTAGAACTACGTGTAGGTGCGATCACCTGTCGACAGATGCACAACTTTACTATGCTGCATATCTTTTGTCTTTACGTATAAATAAGTGTGAGTGTAATCAGCTGTTAATTCCCCAGTTTGAGGTAATATATCTTCTGCGGACCTCTCGAAAAAGAGGAAGAGACTAATGAATTGCTTTGTGTGGAGCGTGACATTGTATGTGGGGAAACATGCACATGCGACGAAGTGAAGAGAAGCGACTAGAAACATTTGAAATGTGGATATGGAAAAGAACGGAGCGTGTGAAATGGACAAGCAGAATAAGAAATGAAGCTGTATTGGAAAGGGTGAAGAAAGAATGATATTGAAACTGATCAGGGAGAGAAAAAGGAATTGGTTGGATCACTGGCTGAGAAAAAACTGCCTACTGAAGGATGCACTGAAATAATTGGTGAACGGAGAAAAGTTCGGGGTAGAAGAAGAAGATATCAGATGATAGATATGTGGACCATATGTGGAGATTATGAGGAAGGCAGAAAATAGGAAAGATTGGAGAATACTGGGTTTTGCAGTGAAAGACCTACCCTTGTGCAGAGAACTATGAATGAATGAATGAATTTTGTAATTAATTACAGTAAAGATTCAAGACAGATTTTAGAAAGAAAAATACTCCGTATTACATTAGTGCAACCAATGATTTCTTTAGTGCTAGTAGAATTTGACTTAAAACAAATACTAACATTAATTATGACTATCAAAACCACTCAGCAATTACCTGTATCGAATTTTGGAAATAAACTATTGTAGGCCTACTTTGTTCGCCTTTTATTTACACTCAAAAGCATAATCAGTAACTGAAGATTTTAACATTTTTTTCATCATCTTCAATGAAAAGCGGATGTCTTTAGGTACAACTTTCCTGAACTACTGGAGTGTCCATATTCATAAGCGGAGAATGTCTGCAAAATGCTTACATTGCATGACGTTTGATTTAGAGCTTTCAAGTCGGATAGAGGCAGAGTAGATACATGACCGTCATTGTTTTTGTTCACCACATCGTGACGTCAATGGATTACACTAACGCCTACGGGAAAATCATTTCCAACATGGATTAATAATAGACAACGCAAATGTGACCAAAATAAAAATTTCGTACCGAGTATCAAAGTTTATTCTTTTAGTTTTTTTTTATTTCGTTACCATCTCATCACTTTACGTAGGAAGAATTGTTTAAAAACAGCAGCAAAATTGGTATCTGCAGTAATATCTATCATTAATCGGAACCGATAATCCGCATGTTAACACGATGAGATAGATGTTGAACTCAAATCGTCTTGTGATTCCCTGTGCGTTTCTTTTCCCGTCAACTTTACTGAAGCTTCAATTCGAAATTTTTGGAGAAGAATTGCAGTGTCTTGAAAATGAATCATGGAAGACCCTTTCAGGACGGGGAAAAAGTGTTGAGATGTACAGCGAAGTTACAGCCGCCAACAGTTGGTTTGCTAACAAGAAAGGGCTCTCGACTAGTGAATGGATGTCTAGTCTGAAAATGACAGCAAATTTAGCAGTTGTTCGTTCCGTTCCCGGCAGGTTTCTTGACGGTACCCGGCGCAGGCATAGCTGCCCGAAGATTGAAACTTTAGCACACGTCTTGGGATTCTGTGAACAAGGTTTGCTCTTGAGGAACCCTAGACACCATGTTATAAGATCCAAAATTGCTGCCGCACTAAGAAATAGGGGCTGGATAGTAGAAGAAGAAATCTCCTGTCTATCTGAAAATGGGTCAATGAGACGAGTAGACATTTTAGCGTACAATGCTGACACTAAACAGGGCATCATTGTCATCGGTCAGCCGAGGTCCACCATGAGAAGAAGTCGATCTATGAGCCTACAGTTAACTATTTCAAGGTGAAATATTGCTCAATTCACATTGCTTGCTCATAGGGAGGTGCTCGAGGGACTATCTCAGATTTTTTTAGATGAATCTCGACTGCGATTTTCTCTGCCTACATCTCTAAGGGATGACATTGTGATAACACCGTAAAAAAATGCTGTCAAATATTAATTAATCATACAGTGCCACGTTAATGAAATTGTAATTTTTCCGTGACATTTTCTATGTTTCTTTTCTATTATTCATTACTTATGTTCACGTATGTATATTTTTTGAGAGTATACTGATTGCGTAACATCTACCCTCGATGTGAGGGAGGGGGGGCAGTTTGTAAATAAATAATTGCTAGAACATATGGTTTCTTTTTATTCCGTACACTTGGATTCGTCTCTCATTGTTCAGTAGTGGTTGAAAACCTCCCCGGAAAAAAGATGTAGCATCAAAATAATGAAATAGCATATGTGACAAGTGGAAAACGTAATTCTGAAGAATTCATTTATAATAATAAATGATTGGATTCAATAGCTTAATAAACTTGTATCCTTGATTAATGAAATGGTTCTTCTACTAGATGTAGTCCTAAAGAAATATGTCCCTGAAATTATTTTCCTTTCTCCTGAATCATGAATTACAGTTTTGTTGGTTACACCCTTATTCCGGGGTGATTTTCAATTGTTATGGATGAAACCAGTGAAGTAAGGATTTCCCAGTGTTCCTACATTTTCCCCATGTATTTAACAAATTCTGTTAATAACAATAAGAATTTCAACCTGTTGCTTGGAAATAAGCTCTCAATTTCAAAGATACTAAAATCACATATGTCTACCCTGGGTTAGAGGACACACAGGCATTGCAGGTAATGAGTAGGCTTCGTTTTCCAGCTACCTAAAGACTGAAGTTAAAGACGCATTTGGTATATAGTACGCCGAACACAGGTAATGCAACGGATAAGAATGTAAACAAACAGGTCGTCGCTGCGTGTGCGTGGAGTACAGTCAACTCCCGACATTCTGAAGCTATACTGGTAAACACATGCTTCAGCCGTAATGTTCATTTTCGTCGCGATCTTTGCAGTGAATAATAACGTGCATTCGTGAGTTACGGAACTTGAACTTTGCTATGGGGATGTCACTTGAAATTATTTTGTATTACAAGAAATTCTTTTAATAGCACATGACGATATTGGTGTATGATGTACTACAAGATATTCCTGTTCTCTGATATTTTTCGTGTTTCATTAGGATATTGCATGTCGCACATCGCTAGAAATACACTAATTTTCTATTAACTTTTCTAGAAATTCTCTAAAATTTAGATTGTTTAATTTATTAATTGGGATGTTGGTGCTGAACATCATGTTAGGCTACACAAATTCAAGCTAAACGTCGAGTTAATATCTTCATAATTTTCAGATTGTGATGGTACTGGTTCTTTTGGATTTCGTTGTCCCTTTTGGTATTGCAGTGTCTTTCAGTGCACTGTTTTTGTCACTTTTTTACGTTTATTTTACACAATTTATATGTTGTCTATATTAACAGCGGAAATATTTGTTCAAATATCCTCAACTATGCCCTGCAATATTAGGCCTACACGCTTGAACGTCTTATCTAAGGCATTTTATCTCTGCAATGAACCTTCAATCAACCACAAAGATGTAGTTATTTAAATAATACGACTAGTAAAAGCAGTGATCGATAAGACTACTCACTATGACTGCGTCCCGATTTTGACTTTCTAGAGGAAGCGTGAGAGGATGCGTAACTATTTTGTATACGAACGTACCTGTACCTGCGCTGTGACGTCACATATACTTCGAATGAGGCAACTTCATTCCAGTTTATAGGTAGCTGGAATACGAAGCCTAGTAATGAGCGAGTAGATGAACTGGTGAAAGAAGCTGCTTCCTTAGATTTACGGTACCTTATTCATACACTGAGTGCACCATTTCATACATTAAATTACATTAAAATACGTGGAGTTCACTCTGGACTGAAAGTGATCAAATTTCACTTATCAAAAACTTATTTTTTCAACAAGTGTACGATCGAATGAAATGTATGTTATACTTAAAATTATTATACATGATTTGTAACTAAGGAATGAAACATGAAAATATGCTAAAATCCGTACCTTTTAATAAACACGAGTACAGTTTCTATCTGATGCTTTTCCAATTCACTGCGGGATAAAGCAGGGAGATGTACTATCACCTTTACTTTTTAACTTCGCTTTAGAATATGCCATTAGGAAAGTTCAGGATAGCAGGCAGGCTTTGGAATTGAACGGGTTACATCAGCTTCTTGTCTATGCGGATGAGGAGAATATGTTAGGAGAAAATCCACAAACGATTAGGGAAAACACGGAAATTTTACTTGAAGCAAGTAAAGCGATCGGTTTGGAAGTCTTCTTCTTCTTCTTCTGCACTTCACGGTATAGGCAAAATGCCTGTTCCGTCCTCACAGCATATCTCTCCATCTCTTCTTTGGTCGTCCCACGTCCCTCCTTCCAATCGGTCGGTATTGATACAGTAATTTTGGTAGTCTCGAATTGCTCATCCTATCTACGTGATATAACCAATTATTACGGTAGCTTTCAATTTGTTCGTTTATAGAAATTATCTGCAATTCTGTTCTAATTTCTTCATTTTTAACTTTGTCCATTAGTGTGCAACCTTTGGTTCTCCTTAGAAAATACATTTCTGCACTTTGAATTTTTCTTTTTATACTGTTCGAACTTACCCAGACTTCACTTCCATATAATAACGTTGGGACTGCCATTGTTTTGTAAATTTCATTCTAGTTTCTTTTCTTGTTTTATTTCTTAATGTCTTATGGATGGTGCTGCATATCATCTTAAATCTGGACAGTTTAGTGTCTATGTCTTTTAAATTTCCTGAGTAGACACTCATTTCGCAACCTAAATATTTATAATTGGACACCTGCTCCAAGGGTTGTTCATCAATTATAATTTTTGATCTTATTTGCATTTTTCCCAAGAAGGCCATTATTTTAGTCTTACTTTTCGAGATTTTAAAGTTATAGTTCTTCGCTATCTGATTTAATATATGGAGACAGTATTGTAAGTCATTTTCGGTTTTCTGTATTAAAACCACGTCATCTGCATATAATAAAATATTTATTTTTCTTTCTCTGTTTATTTTTATGCCTGGGTTAATAATGAGTTTCCATTTTTGAATAATGTCATTCATATAAATATTAAAAGGGTTGGCGACATGCTACACCCTTGTCTAACTCCTTTATTTACTATTATTTCTTCTGTTCTGTCATCCCCTGTGTTAATGATTATTTTAGAATTTATATACATATTTTTCACTACATCTATTAAGTGTTGAGGGTATCCTTGTTCTTTCATTATAAACCATAACTTTTTTCTGTTTACTCAATCGAAAGCCTTTTCAAAATCTATAAATGCGACATGAGTTTCGAGATTAAATTCCTTCCTCTTCTCAAACATCTGTTGCATGATAAACACATTATCAATTGTGGAGCGTCCGGGTCTGAAACCATTTTGTTCCTCCTCCATAAGAACTTCTGTTATTATTCTTAGCCTTTTATTTACTATTCTTGTATAGATCTTGTATATTGCATTTAAAAGGCTGATTCCTCTATAATTTCTGCAGTCTTCACGGTTTCCTTTCTTAAATAGCGATATAACTTCTGCTATTTTTCCATGATTCAGGTATCATTCTAGTTCTCCAACAATTATTAATTAGCTGTAGTAGTCTTCCATGCAAAGCGTTTCCTCCATATTTTAATAGTTCCATATTGATACCATCCGGGCCTGTTGATTTTCTGTTTTTAGTGTGTTCTATAGCTTCTTTAAGTTCTTCAAACGTAATCCCATCAATCTCTTGCATTTCCGTCTTCTCATTATTTATGTCAGTTTCACTATCAGTTTCTTCCAACCACAATTAAAGTAAATCCCGAAAAGACAAAGTATATGATTATGTCTCGTGACCAGAATATTGTACGAAATGGAAATATAAAAATTGGAGATTTATCCTTCGAAGGGGTGGAAAAATTCAAATATCTTGGAGTAACAGTAACAAATATAAATGACACTCAGGAGGAAATTAAACGCAGAATATTTTATCATCTAGTATACTGTCAAAAAATCTGAAAGTTAGAATTGATACAACAGTTATATTACCGGTTGTTCTGTATTGTTGTGAAACTTGGACTCTCACTCTGAGAGAGGAACATAGGTTAAGGGTGTTTGAGAATAAGGTGCTTAGGAAAATATTTGGGGCTAAGAGGGATGACGTTACAGGACAATAGAGAAAGTTACACAACGCAGAACTGCAAGCATTGTATTCTTCACCTGACATAATTAGGAACATTAAATCCAGACGTTTGAGATGGGCAGGGCATATAGCACGTATGGGCGAGTCCAGGAATGCATATAGAGTGTTAGTTGGGAGACCGGAGGGAAAAAGACCTTTAGGGAGGCCGAGACGTAGATGGGAGGATAATATTAAAATGGTTTTGAGGGAAGTGGGGTATGATGATAGAGACTGGATTAATCTTGCACAGGATAGGGACCGATGGCGGGCTTATGTGAGGGCGGCAATGAACCTTCGGGTTCCTTAAAAGCCATTTGTAAGTATGTAAGTAGCATGTCATTTATGGATGTTTGATCCCTACCCTACTCTACCCTACTAACTAGTACTAGTACACATACCCTGTCTTTTCAATTGCATATTTCAAAATTTCGAACCGCACCCGCAATTCTCGCAAAAAAAAATAACTGCCATGACCTATGCCGCGTAGTAAGAACATAAGGCAAGGACTTACGTAAAGTCCCTATGGAAGAAAGTTCTCCATATCCTTTCAAGGACTGAACCTCGGCCTGTTGGATTTGTTGATGAAAACGCTTTAGAGGAAAGAGAAGACTGTAAGAATAATACGAACGTCAATAAACGAACAAAGGAAATTGCGTGTAGTGGGAAGCAATGCAATAAAAAGAGGTTTAAAATTGTAGCAGCTCTGTGTACCAACGACGAACAAAAAAGGGACAAAAAACAGAAGGAGGAGAAGAATTATGTCTTAATTCGGTCTTGGGTATTATAGAACCATGAACAAAACGATAATGAAATAGGCAAAGGGAAAATGGGTGCAGGGAGTGGGGTAAAAAAAGAGGAAGCGAGATGAGTTTCACCACAGACAGGAATAGAAATAGAATGAGGCATTAAATGCTTAAGAAGAAACAAGGCTGATAATAGAGAAAGAAGTGGATATGTCTACAAAGACGAAAGAGCGGAATCAAGACTTTTAGCTGCGGAATATTACGAGAGTCTCAAAGGCGCCTTAATCAGTCTCGGGAGTCGTGCACTAGTGACTGAAATCCTCAACTTTGATCGATATTTGCACTTGTTGAAAGATTTCACAGCGTCACAGAGCGTTCCTCAATTACGTAGCCTCAGTAATTTGTAGTGCAAACGGCATTTAAAGACATCGATTGACTCAAATGGAGTTAATTATTAGTAGATAAGTTCTGTCGAGCAGCGATATTTGTAATTAATTCATAGTTAAGTTCGATTCCCAATGAGGAGTAGAAAGACAGATTTTACGACCTCGTGTAAAAAAGAATAATTCTCGACGAGGACACCAACCTTCTCAATTTATACAGAGTGAACAGTAAGTTGTTGTTTAGTCTATTGTCCGAACACAGGTTTGAACCTCATAAGTGACACCGATAAGGGATTACTCATAAGGCAACTAGGCCAGGAGATAATGGGGTAGGGTGGCCAGTTCCTTTCTCCCAGAACAGTAAGTAATGTCATTAAATATTTTCGAAATATTTCAAACGAAAAAGTTTGATTAAAATTTGCCCGTTTTTTTTCTTTTTTTGCTTCCTTTTCGAGATAAATATTGAATAATTTCGAGGGAAAAATTGTTCCGGAGCCGGGTATCGAACCCGGGACCTTTGGTTTAACGTACCAACGCTCTACCACTGAGCTACTCGGGAACTCTAACCGACACCGATCCAATTTTTCCCTCTATATCCACAGACCTCAAAGTAGGCTGACAACCGTCAAGCAACCAACCAACTTCGAGTGCACACTAACTCCGTGTGACTTAAATTGTAGTTTTCTGTTAACGAACAGTAACGTGTATTATGCAAATCAAGATTTTCAGGTATAACTCCTGTAAAGTTGATTTGAATAATTTCGAGGGAAAAATTGTTCCGGAGCCGGGTATCGAACCCGGGACCTTTGGTTTAACGTACCAACGCTCTACCACTGAGCTACTTGGGAACTCTAACCGACACCGATCCAATTTTTTCCCTCTATATCCACAGACCTCAAAGTGGGCTGACAACCGTCAAGCAACCAACTTCGAGTGCACACGAACTCCGTGTGACTTAAATTGTGGTTTTCTGTTAACGAACAGTGACGTGTATTATGCAAATCAAGATTTTCAGGTATAACTCCCTGTAAAGTTGATTTGAATAATTTCGAGGGATAAATATTGTTTTACATGAAACATTTCATAGCGTTTTTGGAAAATTCATTAATGTAGTTCCCAATAATCTCAGTCAATTTAATAGAGCAGTGTGTTATGATAATTTAATTTATTTATTTAAATCCACCACCAACAGAAGCAGGCTTCCAATTACAGGTGGCTTACACAGATACATACACAAAATACATAAGAAGAAAAAAACAAAACAAACAACACAAACGAAAGAAAGAAAATACATAACGGTAATAGATCCTAGAATATAGCATTGCAGTTAATATAGTGCCAAATGTCAATATAATGATGCAAAATTATTTAAAAACTAGAGTGAAAGCATTATAATACACTTCTTCATAATTTAAATATCTAAGGAAACACAATTCTTTTTAATATTGTGTGAAATTTGTCAACTGTTAAACTGAAATCTAATTGAGAATCACAGTTTAAAGACAGAGAGTTGTAAGTATTACACATAACAAACAATGGAGAGTTCTTAAAGAAAACAGTTCTAGGAATGGGAACAACAAAAGGTTGCCTATGACGTAATTCTGTTTTTCTTTTTACATTGAACTGAAGTAATTTAAGAAAATCACAGTTATTCAATATACCATTAACAGTCTTATAGAGCAAAATCTGACTATTTATCAATCGTCGAGATATTAAAGTTTTATAATTAAATTAAAAAAGTAACTGATTATATGAAATTTGCTTGTCATAAAAGACGACACGTGATGTTTTTTTTTAAATATAAATAACGTAAAAATCTTTTCTGTATCCTTTCTATTTGCATCTGATGGGACTGGAACTGAAGTGACCACATTACAGACACATACTCTAGTTTACTCCTAACTAGAGTTTTATGTATAGCATCAATAGTATTTATATTTTTTAATTCTTTTGTATTTCTGATTATAAATCCTAATTTTCTACAT
This sequence comes from Periplaneta americana, assembly GCA_025594305.2. NCBI lineage: Eukaryota > Metazoa > Arthropoda > Insecta > Blattodea > Blattidae > Periplaneta > Periplaneta americana. Next base: position 20,390,448 of record JAJSOF020000023.1, on the reverse strand, counting down.
GCATCAATTACCAATAAATGATTGAAAGAATTTTAATTTGACTGTTACACTTTTGCTACGTCATACTTTTGACCAATAAAACGGTGCGAAAGGACGTCTTTCAACCAAACATGGCTGCTTGTCGCACAATTTTATCGCTTCCCTAGCATTTGTTTCTTTGTTTGCCAACGTCTCAAACTGCAAATTCTTTACGGTAGTATAAAACATGCTTTGCGATCGTCATTTGTTTACAGCATAGACAGTCTCCTCCGTTCAAACGTTTTGGTGAAGCTAACAGTAGTGAAATACTGTAGTATTTAAGTAAGTCAATTAATATTTTATTGTATTAGAGTACTTTATTTCTTCTAATCTTTATATACTTTCTTCTAATCGTGTAATAGTCAATTAAATTTGCATGGGAAAAGAGCTGACAGAACCTTGCCTTCTGTCAGAATAACTATCAGAAATGTAAAACGCTCTGTCGAGAATCGAACCGCGATGAGAAGTCATTTAGTAACTGAGAGTTACTACTGGGCCTACTTCTCATAGGATCGAACACGGACTTAACTGTGCACAATCAATCACTCTCTCCTCCGTGTAAAATAGTTGTTGTGTTAGTCAAACAAGGAGGTAATTGTTAGTCACCGGATGTACGTAGGGACCACATGTGCCGCATTAGTGCAGATGTGTTCTTTGAAATATGTACAAGTACGGACATCGCACGTGGTGTTGGCTTAATAGTACAACACGCGTTCGAACGAAAATAGAAGCAGCGGACTCTACACGCACAGCCATTGTTCACATTTGCAGGACACACAGACCGTCGGCGTCAACTTTTCAAGCTAGAGACCCCCTTCAGATCTCATAGAGCAATAACTTTTTTAAAATAATCTATTGATCGATCAGCGCATTTAGCGCTATACAGATCATTTTTAAAAAATATAAATACAATATATGACACTGAATTGAGGGCAGCATAGATTGGACTCCTCAATGAACAAAAATTATCTATACTAATAATAAATCTGTAGCCGAAATTTTTCTGGTAATTTCCGATTTTACAAAAATAATTGGTCCTAACATATATAATTAACCGCCCTGAAACCGAAAATCGCTTTTTTGAAATTTTTGTTTGTATGTCTGTCTGTCTGTTTGTATGTTTGTTACCTTTTCACGCGATAATGGCTGAACCGATTTCGATGAAAATTGGAATATAAATTAAGTTCGTTATAACTTAGATTTTAGGCTACATGGCATTCAAAATACATTATTTAAAAAGGGGTTATAGGGGGACCTGAATCAAATAAATCGAAATATCTCGCGTATTATTGATTTTTGTGAAAAATGTTACATAACAAAAGTTTCTTTAAAAATTATTTGCGATAAGGTTTATTCTTTGAAAAATTTTGATAGGACTGATATTTAATGAGATAAATGAGTTTTAAAATTAAAATAACTGCCATCTAAGGCCGTGTAACGAAATAAAAAACAAACGATTTCTTCTATAAGGGGCCTTAGACAACAACAATCGAAAGCTATGAAAGATAGCCTACAGAGAATGTTTCTGTGTTTGTATGAAGTAATATCGGAAGCTAAATTAACCGATTTGTATAATTAATTATTATTTCACCATTGGAAAGTGTAGTTTCTCTAGATGGACATAATACTATAATGTTATTACAGTAACTTCTGATATAATAATGTAATGTAATATAATGTAATGTAATATAATATAATATAATATAATATAATATAATATAAAATTTAGGTTATTTAAGTTATTTGAAGGGCTCAGAACCATAGCGGGCCAAGCGCCATTTACTGAATACGTAGAACACAAGGGTTAAAATTAAGTTATTACAATAATTCAATGGAAAAATATAGCAAGTAAAATAAAGTATACACATTAAATCTAAATGATATATCAGTCTTCATTAAAGTATGGATGCATGTAATAAAAATTAAGAAAGATGTTAAAGGAATTGTCATTGCACCAAATGAGTGGTCTCTGGACCAAAATGATCGCATTTTAATTATTTAAATACAATTTAAATTAAGTAACATATTGAAAGATTTATCCTTCTATCAAACCCTAATGTTCCCTGGATCAAACGTCCTATTTTAATTGAATCGGTCATTGCAGAAAGGGGATAAGTCATAAAATCTTACTTTTGAGATAATCAATAAAAACTGTTTTCTTCTTCCAATACTGGAGTAATCATTATAAATATTTTTTCTTACTTTGTTTATGAATAGTGAAGTATAATACATCATGTTAGACATCTGACATCTCAAACACTTTTGTTTAAAGTTGTTTAATCGAACCATGACTTATCCCCTTTCTGCAAGGAATTGTTAAATATAAAAGAAAAAAATATATAAATTACAATTTTGGGCTAATGTAATATTTGAAAACTAACTAAATGTTAATAATTACAATGATAACGATGTTTTGTGTATAATTACTACATTACTGTCACCATTTACATATATATATATTTTCATTTCAATCACTATTCCTACTACAGAAATGTACCAATATGTAATTTTATATCACAGTTTTAAATCAGAACTCTACTTTTAAACTAAAACTTAAAAACTGATATAGGAGAGCACAATAAAAATACACTAAAGTACTACACAAAATCATTTGTTTCAATTTTTACAGAGTGTATTGTTAGACGTTGGAAGCCACGTCGTCTGTAGATTCCTTGTCACAAGGTGGCCAGTTCTCTTCGTAAAAGGAAGTGTGTTCCAATGGAATGTATTGCCTCACTGTCGAAACGTCTCCAATTTTTTTCGTATTAATGGGAATTTTCCCATTGTATGCTTTTGTATAGGCATTACTATGCGTCCAGAACCTGGTTTTTTCATACAGAATCTGTGTTTCCTCATTTCACTATCAATGAACAAACTGGCAGTCACACATCCTCAATCATCTTTAGAGTAAACAAATTCACTGAATTGTGCTGAAGAAAACATATTCTTATCTTTCCCTTTCTTCCTCAGTGTGTCTAATGAGCAGGTGGTTTTCTTGTAATACTCTGGCCACCAGTATTTAAAATTCAAAATATCATCAGTAGTAACTGATTCTACAGAAAATCTGTTGTTTGTGTTTGCCTGGTGGATCAAGGTATTGTATTGGTCTGGCACATACTGTATACCCTGTCTGTCTTCCTTAGTTTGCGCTTCACTACACCAAAGTTGCGGTCACAGGGAAGACATGAATGGCCTCGTTGTGGAAAATAATGAATGATTTTGTTAAATCTCCCCATTTGGGTCAGTGCAAGCAACAATCGAATTAAGATATGATTTTTATTTTGCCCTCCACAGTTATCAGAGAAAAGATACAATTCCTTAACTGAAGAAGAGACATTATTTTCAATGTAGTTCAGAAGGAACACACTTCATTTGAAGATCTGTGGCCTATACCTTCATGATAGGAATAGAAGTGCGCCGTATGGTCTTTGAAATTGTGAATGTTGAAAATTATTGATGACCCAGAGTTGCGTCTAAACAAACAATGAGTAGTTTCTTACCCACATTGTTCTCCTGTCGTACGGGCTGCTACAGACTTCCCAATGGAATTGACGTTCCAATGCCTTCAGTTTATTTTTCTTATTTACATTTCTGCGGTAGTTAATTTCATTGCGTTTACGTTTACCACTAATAACACAGTTTTCTTCCCCTGGGTCACTTACTACTTCTAGCTTATCTGTCATTTTCCTTATCACCTGATGGGTGCATAACTTATTATATCCGCGGCACTCAGTTGCGTCACGTCGTCGGTCAGTGCAGAAAGAAGGTAAGTCGCTGACTTGTCCCCTTTCTGCAATGACTGAGCTGCTTATGGTACTCTGCTTTGCGTTAAGAATGAGCAAATTTGTCCCATTTCTGTATGGAAATGTGTGTCTAGGTCTGGAGAAAGCAATGGCACTCTTAACTCATTTTCGCGTTTTTCATGACTTATCCCCTTTCTGCAATGACCGATTCAATTATGTAATTACTTTATATTTATTTCTAAGGGGTGCAGCGGAGCGCACGGGTACGGCTAGTTGTTAATAAATAATTATTTACGTAGGTTGGTGTGATGATAAATTTTGATTATAATATGAGGTCCATTGGAAGTCGGCTCTTGATTCTGGTGGGAAATGTGGACTTCCTTCCGAGAGAGTAGTGGATGGCGCCTGGAACATTTTCTAGGTTGTTATAGATTTTCTTAGCTTGTGAATGAATAAACTGTTTGATTGTGTCAATACCAGTTTCTCTGTGTAGTTGGCTGTTACGGACAAACCAAGGAGAATTGAGTGAAATTCATAGGACTTTATTTTGAAATGACTGGATGTGTTTAATAGAGCAATAATGAAATATGTTGTCCAAAGTACGATCTTGATGAAGATTTTTAGGTACAGTAGTTAACATTTCTGAATTTCGTGAAACAACTGACGAAATGCGGAAGTCACACGCGTAGCTCAGGGGATTTGGTATTTCCAAGAAACTAGTTCAGTTAAAATATGTCTCAGAATTATGAATTATTTTTAGTATAGTTTTTTTTTACATTTTCCGTTTGTGAGAGTGCTTTGGGTTTATCTATTTTGGTTTCTATAATTAGTAGAAACGTACAGCAGAGTTCGTATAGGCCAGTTTCTATCTAATGCTTTTCCAATTCACTGCGGGCTAAAGCAAGAAGATGTACTATCATCTTTACTTTTTAACTCCCCTCTAGAATATGCCATTAAGAAAGTCCAGGATAACAGAATGGGTTTGGAATTGAATGGGTTTCGTCAGCTTCTTGTCTATTCGGATGACGTGAATATGTTAGGAGAAAATCCACAAACGATTAGGGAAAACACGAGAATTTTACTTGAATCAAGTAAAGCGATATGTTTGGAAGTAAATCCCGAAAAGACAAAGTATATGATTATGTCTCGTGACCAGATTTTGTACGAAATGGAAATATAAAAATTGGAGATTTATCCTTCGAAGAGGTGGAAAAATTAAAATGTCTTGGAGGAACAGTAACGAATATAAATGATACTCGGGAGGAAATTAAACACAGAATAAATATGGGAAATGCCTGTTATTGTTCGGTAGAGAAGCTTTTATCATCTAGTCTGCTGTCAAAAAATCTGAAAGTTAGAATTTATAAAACAGTTATATTATCACTTGTTCTGTATGTTTTTGAAACATGACTCTCACTTTGAGAGAGGAACAGAGCTTAAGGTTATTTGAGAATAAGGTTCTTAGGAAAATATTTGGGGCTAAGAGGGATGAAGTTACAGGAGAACGGAGAAAGTTACACAAATCAGAACTTCACGCATTGCATTCTCCACCTGACATAATTAGGAACATTAAATCCAGACGTTTGAGATGGGCAGGGCATGTAGCACATATTGGCGAATCCAGAAATGCATATAGAGTGTTAGTTGGGAGGCCGGAGGGAAAAAGACCTTTAGGGAGGCCGAGACGTAGATGGGAGGATGATATTAAAATGGATTTGAGGGAGGTGGGATATGATGATAGAGACTGGATTAATGTTGCACAGGATAGGGACCGATGGCGGGCTTATGTGAGGGCGGCAATGAACCTCCGGGTTCCCTAAAAGCCATTTATTTGTAAGTAGGTAAGTAAGTATTATTATTATTATTATTATTATTATTATTATTATCATCATCATTACTTAAAGTTTTCACATCATGGCAGTATAAGCAGCTAACTTTTTTTTTTTCCATCTGCTGCGAAGTTTTCGTGCTTATTTTAAGGAAAGATTTCGACAGAGCTTATTACGGTTCCCTTGTTAGTAGGGAGTTAGAATATGCTAGGGGCATAAGCCATGAAGTTCGTAATGATAGGAATTGCCGTAATGTATTAATACGCGGACTACACATAATAAAAATGGTCCCTCAATTGTCATCAGGTTCCACGAAGCAGTAGATGTTAACGAGTGGAAAGTATGATAACGCTAATATCCAGAAAAATTAAACTTAATTACGCAATAGAATCCGTCTGCATACACTTGTTCATCGATGGATATCTAACATCGCCACATAGGCTATTAATAGTGTTGGTTTTGTGTAGGAAATTTTCTTGTCTGCGGGATATTTATTCACGTTTGTTTACACAGCATGTCCGTGCCGGACGGAGTCGCCTATGCAGCAGATGGCACCACGTATAGCCCTCAGGATTGTCATTACCCTAGGTCAGTAATTAGGCATAATTAGACCCCAGAGAACACAAACATGATGTTTCGTAATTTTAAATGATAATTCTGGTAGCGTTAAACAAACATAATTAGGAAGAGCTTTCTGTAATGATAGGATATTATGAGAAAATTGTTTTGCCAATATATTTCAGAGACATATTGCCTTGTTCCTAAAGGATATTGTTCCCTATGAAGTACTCAGTCTTCTTAAAATAATATTGGACAAAATTCTGTATGACGTCAGCAAAAGTGATATTCCTCTAAAGTTACTACAGTTAGTCTTGCCCCACTTCTTATCTATCTTAGCTATCACCACGGCATGGCGCGTCCTCAGGTTGCGGATAGAGGAAACGGCCTCCAGATATGGAGGGTAGCTGTGGATGTATTGAATAAGGGCTAAGAACCCATCACCGTAAAAAAAACAGCTTGTTACGAATCCATACAATTAGCCTCGGAATGGGATTGATTCTCTGGCACGACCACAGCAAAAGAGTAAGGTTATGAGATTTGGTACGTGGAATGTAACTAGTTCTTATACAGCAGGAGGGGTAACATTAGTAGCAAAAGAACTAGCTAGATATAGGATAGACTTCGTGGGAGTACAAGAGGTTAGGTTACATGGGAATTGCATATCACAAATAGGAGATTACTGTTGTATTATGGGGTAAGAAACAATAATCACCAATTACGAACAGGATTTTTTGTTCATAAAAGAATAATGATAATAATAATACTTATTTACTGGCTTTTAATTAACCCGGAGTTTCATTGCCGCTCTCACATAAGCCTGCCATTGGTCCCTATCCCGAGCAAGATTAATCCATTCTCTATCATCATATCCTATCTCCCTCAAATCCATTTTAATATTATCTTCCCATCTACGTCTCGGCCTCCCTAAAGGTCTTCTTCCCTCCGGCCTCCCAACTAACACTCTATATGCATTTCTGGATTCGCCCATACATGCTACATGCCCTACCCATCTCAAACGTCTGTATTTAATGTTCCTAATTATGTCAGGTGAAGAATACAATGCGTGCAGTTCTATGTTATGTAATTTTCTCCATTCTCCTGTAACTTCATCCCTCTTAGTCCCAAATATTTTCCTAAGCACCTTATTCTCAAACACCCTCAATCTCTGTTCCTCTCTCGAAGTGAGAGTCCAAGTTTCACAACCATAAAGAACAACCGGTAATATAACTTTCAGATTTTTTGACAGCAGACTGGATGATAAAAGCTTCTCAACCGAATAATAACAGGAATTTCCCATATTTATTCTGTGTTTAATTTCCTCCCGAGTATCATTTGTATTTGTTACTGTTGCTCCAATATATTTGAACTTCTCCACCTCTTCAAAACATAAATTTCCAATTTTTATATTTCCATTTCGTACAATATTCTGGTCACGAGACATAATCATATACTTTGTCTTTTCGGGATTTACTTCCAAACCTATCTCTTTACTTGCTTCCAGTAAAATTCCTGTGTTTTCCCTAATCGTTTGTGGATTTTCTCCTAACATATTCACGTCATCCGCTTACACAAGCAGCTGATGTAACCCGTTAAATTCCAAACCCTGTCTGTTATCCTTGACTTTCCTAATGGCATACTCTAGAGCAAAGTTAAAAGTAAAGGTGATAGTGCATCAATAATAATTATTAATAATAATAATAATAATAATAATAATAATAATAATAATAATAATAATAATAATAGTAATAATAGTAGAGTAATAATAATTATTATTATTATTATTATTATTATTATTATTATTATTATTATTATTTATTTATTTATTTTTTTAGCTGACACAGTTAAGACGTTGAGGCCTTCTTTTCCATTCAACCAGGTCTATAACTACGAGAGGTACATCTACCTCTTGGGTGGACCTGGTTGGCGAGTTGGTATAGTGCTGGCCTTCTATGCCCAAGGTTGCGGGTTCGATCTGGGCCAGGTCGATGGCATTTAAGTGTGCTTAAATGCGACAGGCTCATGTCAGTAGATTTACTGGCATGTAAAAGAACTCCTGCGGGACAAAATTCCGGCACATCCGGCGACGCTGATTTAACCTCTGCAGTTGCGAGCGTCGTTAAATAAAACATAACATCTACCTCTGGGCAGGACAAAATGAAATGAGTTTTGTAACGTGAGTAGTTTAAATAATATTAAATATTAACTGTCATAAGTGTTACAGCATTCAGTAGGCATACGAATAGAAAAAATATATACACATACGAATGCAAATTCTTCTATTTGTATTTTATTTGTTTGGCAGAAAAATCAGCAGTGTACATTGTTACCTGCAATTATTTTGTTTGAAAAAAAAATTCTGCCTTTCTTCATGAGACTCCAGAACTTTTACCCTGCCACAGAGTTCTCGCGATACAAATCGAGCATTAGAATGACAAAGTTCTAACTGACCAACTGATTTTTTCGAGAAAAACTGTCTGAAATTGTTTAAGTTTGCTGACTTCTTTATCTAGAAACAACCTTGGCATTCTAATATTTTGTATACTAATCAACAAATGTCAGCTACATTGTTACATGTAGAAGATCATCCTAAAATAAAACCAGTTTTCACATAATTTTGTTTTTAATATCGGTAGTTAGAACCGTAGAAGTGGGTAAAGTCAATCAGTGGGTGTAAAATCGATCATTTGCTATTTTTATTGAAAATTATATATTTTCTCAGTTACTTGTTAAAATTTTGTTATGCTGACTTCATTGCCTTACATTGTAAATTTAAGCGAGAGGGACAACAAAAGCCTGCGAATGCCAACAATGGGAACACTGTGTAATTACCGTTGAAGTGAAAATTGTTATTTTCGTTGAGATTGTATCCTGAAATAATAGTTTTGCAGTTCGTAAATGTTAGTATTGAAACTTATTATTTTAAGAAAACTTGTACCTTTGTAGGGTTAAGTCGATCATGCCATCGACCTACTCGGAACAGATAGGACCGGCAGGAAGAATAAATTATTCACCGAAATACCTCCAACTAACACTTATGAACGGAAAAGTGTCATAGTATAGCTTATATTGAAGGGATAGTGGGGAAAGAGGAAGACGAAATTATGGTGAATTTTTTGCGTAAGAGAAGCACTGCCAAAAGAACATATTTTGTACACCCCTCTGTACCTGACTATGGGAACAACGTAGTTTCTAAAGTGACATGAGGAGGAGAAGATTTCAAATAACATCTGATATAAACCTAAGCAATGTTGAATTGCATTTTAGATTATAATTGAAAGGTGGTATTTCAATGTAAATTTTGAATTCTTAAACCTTTGTTTGTTGGTATGTGAAGTATTAAAATGTGTTTTTATGTTTTATAAGTTGGCAATCATAGTCACGATTGTACAGTGGAGACCTATAGGCCTAATTGTATCGAATAGTATGATCACAGTAACAAAATATACACTATGTAATGCTATAGGCATATATTGAAGATTATTATTGTTTTTACACCCCTTATAACAAATAAAATATATGTAATACGCTTAATTTGTTTTTTAAAAACATAAACAGTGATCGACTTTACTCCGCAATATTTAAAAAACGACCTTAAACTAAAAATTCAATGGTGATCGACTTTACTCTATTTAAGCAGGTAACATCGATCACAAGTCAAATAAAAAACAGTTTTTTTGTAGAAGGTAATTCAATCTTGTAACGTGTCTTCATAAGTGAAGGATATAGATAGATAGATAGACAGACAGACAGACAGACAGACAGACAGACAGACAGACAGACAGACAGACAGACAGACAGACAGACAGACAGACAGACAGACAGACAGACAGACAGACAGACAGACAGACAGACAGACAGATAGATAGATAGATAGATAGATAGATAGATAGATAGATAGATAGATAGATAGATAGATAGATAGATAGATAGATAGATAGATAGATAGATAGATAGATAGACAGACAGACATACGGATGGATGGATGGATGGATAGATAGATAGATAGATAGATAGATAGATAGATAGATAGATAGATAGATAGATAGATAGATAGATAGATAGATAGATAGATAGATAGATAGATAGATAGATAGATAGATAGATAGATAGATAGATAGATAGATAGATAGGCAGGCAGGCAGGCAGGCAGGCAGGCAGGCAGGCAGGCAGGCAGGCAGGCAGGCAGGCAGGCAGGCAGGCAGGCAGGCAGGCAGGCAGGCAGGCAGGCAGGCAGGCAGGCAGGCAGGCAGACAGACAGACAGACAGACAGATAGATAGATAGATAGACAGATAGATAGATAGATAGATAGATAGATAGATAGATAGATAGATAGATAGATAGATAGATAGATAAGGCAGGCAGGCAGGCAGACAGACAGACAGACAGACAGACAGACAGACAGACAGACAGACAGACAGATAGACAGATAGACAGATAGACAGATAGACAGATAGACAGATAGATAGATAGATAGATAGATAGATAGATAGATAGATAGATAGATAGATAGATAGATAGATAGATAGATAGATAGATAGATAGATAGATAGATAGATAGATAGATAGATAGATAGATAGATTTATTCTTTCCATAATATTCTTACATTTGCTTTATAGCATAGAATAAAGAACATGTCCAAGTCTTACGTTTAACAATAAGATGCAATATATATAAAATGCAAATATGAAATATGTACAGAATTAATACCTTAATAAGAGTAATATTTTATACAATGTAGTATGTTTACCATTTAATAGTATTATAATATTTACACAGTACTGTGAAATGTCAAGAATTCATCTACAGAATAGAAAGTGTGAGGTATTAAATAATTTTTTAGTTTTACCTTAAATAATATGAAGACAAAATGCTATTTTCTGAGGATCTTTGCTCTATTGCATAACCTCAATATCATTTAAAAATTGCAAAATATTGATCGACTTTACCCTCTTCTACGGAACCTCGTCAGTCCAAGCCAACGAAAATAATATTGAAACAGCAGTTCTCTCGGCAGCATATAAGAACTAGCCTACCTCTTTTCCAAGGCACCTGATTATTATTCTCTTCCAAGATGTCGCAAGACCGTAACTGGGGCACATACCCGATCGTCTTGATTGTCATAAATCTCATTCATAGAGACGTAATCGCCTTGTGAATTATCTTCCGTTGCCTTGACAATTGCAAAACAAGTCGAAGTCGGTTGCCATGGGGACAGCCGTGAGAGCAGGCAATGTCTTCGAAAGATCGTAATGGTATTTAGAAACTTTTACTTTTTTTTTTTTTTTTGCTCTCTTTCTCTCTGGTTGGCCGAAGGCGCTTTAGTTTGGTGCTGCGTGGAATGCGGTCTGTTCGGTAACGAATGAGCACAGATAGCCTCTGGTTATCAAATTACCAACCTGCTTCATCCCATTCTTGATGAACAAGAACTAGTTCGACTTTTTAGTTCATTTCCTCGGGACTGAAGCGAAAACTCTCATAGGTCACAGAAATGTAATATCGCTGTGGAAAATGACATTCTCGAAGCAAAAAGAGACTCGTTCGCCTTTCGAAAGCCTATCCGTAAAAAACCTTCGTTCATGTATAAAGAGAAGGGGAATTCGTTGCTTTCAGTTTCACGACTGAATTCATATACGAACATGCATCAAAAGAGACTGGAAATGGATGAAAGAATTTTATAATTTGTACTCAATAAAAATTTCCCAGGTAATAAACCTGTTCATGTAGATGATAATTTAGCCCATTATTTGATTTTAAGATCTGAAGATCAACCTTTCCTTTAGTGCTCTATTTCTGAGAGGAATCCATTTAAAATATACTGAGATAAAATTTTTATGTCTCGTGACCAGATCCTAATACGAAATGGAAATATAAAAATGAAGATTTATCCTTTGAAAACATGGAAAAATTCAAATACCGTGCACTAACAAATATAAATGACATTCGAGAGGAAATTAAATGCAGAATAAATATGGGAAATGCGTATTATTATTCGGTTGAGAAGCTTTTGTCATCCAGTCTGCTTTCAGAAAAGCTGAAAGTTAGTATTTATAAAACAGTTATATTACCGGTTCTTGTTTATGGTCGTGAAACTTGAACTCTCACTTTGAAAGAGGAACAGAGGTTAACGATGTTCGAGAATAAGATGCTTAGGAAAATATTTGGAGCTAAGAGGGATGAAGTTACAGAAGAATAGAGAAAGTTTCATAACGCAGAACTGCACGCATTGCATTCTTCACATAACATAATTAGGAACATTAAATCTAGACGTTTGAGATGGGCAGGGCATGTAGCACGTATGCATATTGAGTGTTAGTTAGAAGACTTGGAGAAAAAGGCTTTTGGGGAGGCCGAGACGTAAAAATTATAGTATATTTAACGACGCTCGCAACTGCAGAGGTTATATCAGCGTCGCCGGTGTGCTGGAATTTTGTCCCCCAGGAGTTCTTTTACATGCCAGTAAATCTAATGATATGAGCCTGTCGCATTTAAACACACTTAAATTACATCGACGTAGGCCGGGATCGAACCCGCAACCTTGAGCATAGAAGGGCCAGCGCTATACCAACTACGCTACCGAGGCCGACCCGAGACGTAGATGTGATGATAATTTTTTAATGGATCTGAGGGAGGTGGGATATGATGGTAGGGACTGGACTAATCTTGCTCAGGATAAGGACCAATGGCAGGGCTTATGTGAGGATGGCAATGAACCTCCGGGTTCTCTAGAAACCATTTGTAAGTAAGTACTATACACTATAACTGTTTCAGTAAAAGAGTATTACATTATTTGCTAAACAAAACACTGAAAACTATTACGTCAATAAAATCACAGCACATCTGACTTCTTAATTGTAACAATCAAGACCAAAAATTCAGACAGTTTAAATTTCAGCCAATCAAGATCGACCGGCAGACTATGGACCTTAAAAAAAAACTGCCTCAATCTATATAACAGCTTCTATCTATCTATCTATCTATCTATCTATCTATCTATCTATCTATCTATCTATCTATCTATCTATCTATCTATCTATCTGTCTGTCTGTCTGTCTGTCTGTCTGTCTGTCTGTCTGTCTGTCTGTCTGTCTGTCTGTCTGTCTGTCTGTCTGTCTGTCGTCCGTCCGTCCGTCCGTCCGTCCGTCCGTCCGTCTATCTATCTATCTATCTATCTATCTATCTATCTATCTATCTATCTATCTATCTATCTGCCTATAAGTCTATCTATCTATCTATGTCTGTCTATCTATCTATCTATGTCTGTCTATCTATCTGCCTATAAGTCTTTCTATCTATCTGCCTATAAGTCTATCTATCTATCTATCTATCTATCTATCTATCTATCTATCTATCTGTCTGTCTGTCTGTCTGTCTGTCTGTCTGTCTGTCTGTCTGTCTGTCTGTCTGTCTGTCTGTCTGTCTGTCTGTCTGTCTGTCTGTCTGTCGGTCCGTCCGTCCGTCCGTCCTTAAGTCCGTCCATGTAGCTGAAAAGTCATATCAAATTGAAATACAATATTACATTAATTACATTTTTATTTAAAATCCGAAATCTTCGGGGAGGGGTTGGAGGGAATTCCTCCACCGACTCACAAGCCGAACTCACCACTGATGGTCTCTGAAGAGAACGAATGTGTTTGGGAAAGCACGAGGGATAAAGAATTAGCAGAGCGAGTGACCGTTATTTGTCTGTTGGGTGTTTAAAATTGAAGAGCGCTTCGAAAGAGTGAGGGAATGGACGTTCAGGCTATTTGAATTCCTACGTCGTGCGCTTCCGACAACGAACTTAACGTTGGGAAGAGGCGGAGGCAGGCAGGCTGGCAGGCTATTCCGCTCACGTGACGATGCTGGTCACGTCTGACGCACGCATTGTTCCTATCTACCGTCACACAACTTCAGACAACATTTAAAAAAATTAAACGTTGCAATTCTACACACACGCATCTTTATGTATGTATGGCCGTATGTATGTTCGAGTGATATTACTTACTTCAAGGCTACAACCAGTTTTTGCCCCTGCCACATACAACATAACTTGAAGACGTGCATCCCTTAGCTTACAGCACAACAGACTGACTGAACATCCAACTCTTGTAATTGAAATTCCTTTTAAATATACGATGAAGAGGGAGCAGTGTTCGCGATGGTACTGATAATAATAATAATAATAATAATAATAATAATAATAATAATAATAATACTTACTTACTTACTTACTTCTTAGGCTGGCATTCATAGTCGACACTTTATATCACCACTTTGCAAAGTGACACTTTTGACGAAAGTGGCTCTTTAATATTAGTGGTAATCATAGACGATTGAAGCAAGTGTAGAGTTACAATTTGGTTGGTAACAGAAGTCCCACAATGCCTTTCAAAACAAGTGAAAAAACAATAACAAATCAATGACGTATAACCTACAAATTACAATGCTTGTGATTTGAATAGGAAGCCTAATTGATCGCACGAGAAAGAAAATATATATTTAAAGTTGTTTTAATTCATTTTCTAGTTTTTGTTGACTATGGTTTAGATTATTTCAGTCAGTTCAGATATATAACATTTTATTAAATAGTTAGTGATACTGCTGGTGAAATTAGGTTAGGTGTTGTACAGTACATAGCTGATCCATGAATTTATATAGTTAGATTAGGTTCTGTACATATCTTTTTCATTGATTTATGTCGCTAAGTTTAATTTTGTGTGTATCCGTTCCACTGATTTATATAGTTCGGTTAGATTTTGTACATACGTATCTTCTATTAGTTTATATAGTTAGGTTAAGTTGGATTGAGTAGGTAAAGTTTTGTGTATATATATATATATATATATATATAATTAAACTTACATCGTTAAGTTAGGTTTTATACCTATCTCCTTCATTGATATATCGTGTTACTTCCTTTATTTTCATTTTTGTCTTTTTCGTGAATAGTGAATAGAAGTAAAAAAGAATGAAATAAACACATTACTACTGCTATTATTATTATTATTATTATTATTATTATTATTATTATTATTATTATTATTATTATTACTATTACTATTTTCTCTCTCTCGTTTCCATTATTGCCTGCTCTTCCGGAATATTTTGAATGCCAAATGTTTCTACAATGCACAACAAACTAGGCCTAATAGTATGAGATCTCTTTTCATGGTGAGGTTATGACTGCACATGAACTAGAGACAATAGATGTATTGCTTACCGACGTGAAAATATATATTTTATTTTT
This sequence comes from Periplaneta americana, assembly GCA_025594305.2. Classification (NCBI taxonomy): domain Eukaryota; kingdom Metazoa; phylum Arthropoda; class Insecta; order Blattodea; family Blattidae; genus Periplaneta; species Periplaneta americana. Next base: position 20,375,069 of record JAJSOF020000023.1, on the reverse strand, counting down.
TATTGGGTTATTTTATGACGCTGTATCAACATCTAGGTTATTTAGCGTCTGAATGATGTGAAGGTGATAATGCCGGTGAAATGCTCATATAGGGGTTGAGGGAAAACCCCGGAAAAAACCTCAACCAGGTAACTTGCCCCAATCGGGATTCGAACCCGGGCCACCTGATTTCGCAGCCAGACGCGCTGACCGTTACTCCACAGGTGTGGGCGAAAATATATATTATCGGTATCAAAACAGTAATGATTATCGGTCTTACTAATAAAAACTCTATGTACACACGTTTAACTGTCTTATACTTATACAATGAGTAGCTCGTTTATACGTCGTGTGTAAATTCCTTACTAATAATCACTACATACGTCATGTATAACAGTACAACTGTTACACAGCTACGTCATAGTTTCGTCATTACTTCGTTACGAAAGGTAATAGAATATCTGAGGTTCTCTATTGCATCCGATAGAGCGCTCTAGTGTTGCATGTTAAGTATCGACAGTACAACTGGCTCTAATCGATTACCACGCTACATTTTGGTCAGAGAGTACAAGCTACAGCAATATTATTCTAATAATTCTATGATCTTTGGTTTGTTCTTCTTTGGTTACAAGGCATCCATCATCATAAAATGACAGTCGATACGAACAGCTGTTAGAGGGGCGGCCATTTTTTCTCTATATACAACGCTTAAACAAGGGGTTTCGTGTATATAACTACTGCAAAGCAATTCCCATTGTATAGTTACAGCCTGTTTATACGTCCATAGCTTATTCACGGTTTATTAGTAACGTTTTCTGTCTCAACTCTGCATAAGTCTCGTAGAAAAACTATACACAGTTTATTAGTAAGACTGTATATCAACATCAAGATAAATCTTATCTCAAAATACAGGTAGTCAACAAAAATCAAAATCATTTTAAACCCAATATAATTATGGAATCTGCTTAGAAGGCAGGCACATGAGGTCTCTCAATGCTAATTTAAGATAGTTATGCCTACATTAGATCGAAGTTAGTTTAATATTATTTAAGTTAAAAAAATTCGTTTCAGTAATAAAAATAGGTTATGTAGGCATATCTACCTACATATCACTTCATCGAATTGAGGTTATAAATATACGAATGTTACTACAGAAATATCTTAACTATAATATTATATATTATATTAATGTATGGTACATATCTTTAGCATAGAATTTTAATGCAGTCAATAACTGTATTATTGGAGGCACTGGAAAACGTCTATTATTCGTTTTTGTCAACCAGTCATCGAAAATATAAGCAATCTCAATAAGTTTCTTTATCAGATTGGAACCTTTTTTTAAATTCTATATCATTATAAAATTCCACGAGATTGTTTTTAGGCCTATCTCTAATGTAGCGCTTTTGTACATTGTCCACATTGTGCCATCTCTTCCGCACGTTCTAATAATCGACAACTTCCAAGACGTCCGCCATTTTTCTACAAAGTGTCACTTTCGGCTCAAAGTGTAGTCGGAACTACACTTTCATCCAAAGTGTTCCTTTGCACCAAAGTGTCGACTGTGCAACGGAAAAGTGATACTTTGCATCTTCCAAAGGACACTTTAATCGAAAGTGTCCACTATGAATACCAGCCTTACTTACTTACTTACTTAGTTACTTACTTACTTACTTACTGGCGTTTAAGGAACCCGGAGGTTCATTGCTGCCCTCATATAAGCCCGCCATTGGTCCCTATCCTGAGCAAGATTAATCCAGTCTCTACCATCATATCCCACCTCCCTCAAATCCATTTTAATATTATCTTTCCACCTACGTCTCGGCCTCCCCAAAGGTCTTTTTCCCTCCGGCCTCCCAACTAACACTCTATATGCATTTCTGGATTCCCCCATACGTGCTACATGTCATCCCCATCTCAAACGTCTGGATTTAATGTTCCTAATTATGTCAGGTAAAGAATACAATGAGTGCAGTTCTGCGTTGTGTAACTTTCTCCATTCTCCTGTAACTTCATCCCTCTTAGCCCCAAATACTTTCCTAAGAACCTTATTCTCAAACACTCTTAATCTCTGTTCCTCTCTCAAAGTGAGAGTCCAAGTTTCAGAACCATACAGAATAACCGGTAATATAACTGTTTTATAAATTCTAACTTTCAGATTTTTTGACAGAAGACTAGATGACAAAAGCTTCTCAACCGAATAATAACACGCATTTCCAATACTTATTCTGAGTTTAATTTCCTGCCGAGTGTCATTTATATTTGTTAATAATAATAATAATAATGATGATAATAATAATAATAATAATAATAATAATAATAATAGTTTATTAGTTTTCTGCCAACGGCAGATCTTTTACTGCAAACTCTGCATTCTCTATTATGTTCTATTTTCCGCCTTCCTCATAGTCTCCGCATACGATTTACATATCTACATATCTTGTTTGTCATCTGATATCTTCTTTTGCCCTGAACGTTTCTCCCGTTCACCATTCCTTCCAGTGCAGTCCTCAGTAGACGGTTTCTTCTTAGCCAGTGACCCAGCCAATTTCTTTTTTCTCCCTGATCAGTTTCAGCAATATTCTTTCTCCGTCCGATTTTCTAGCATAACCTCATTTCTTATTTTGTCTTTCCATTTCACACGTTCCATTCTTCTCCATATTCACATTTCAAATGCTTTTGATAATTTCTCTTTATTTCGTCGTAATGTCTGTGTTTCTGCTCTCATACAAGCCAAACTCCACACAAAGCACTTCACTATTTCTTCCTTGGTCCTTTTTCCAGAGGTCCTCAGAAGATGCTTCTTTTTTTCTATTAAAAGCTTCCTTTCTCATTGCTATCTTTCTTTTGACTTCCTGGCTGCAGTTCATGTTACTGCTTTTAGTATACCACAAGTATTTGAAGCTGTCCACTTGTTCTACTGTCTCATTCAGAATTCGCACGTTAAGAATCTTTGTTTTTCTTCCGATAATCTTGCTCTTCTTCTTGTTTGCACTTATCTTCATCCCATACTGTTCACAGCTGACATTCAGCTCCTGCATCCCAAATGGGAGGGTGTGTATAAGCAACGGACAGCAAATGGTAGAGAACGATTGTTACTATAGCAACCGACATGTTTACTCTTGATGCACACAAGATGGCTACTCACAAGAGTCCCAGCATGGCTGTATATACGGAGTTTTCAGGATATTTGAAAAGAAGAGATGTTGATTGTTACTGCTGACGTTTACTTCAACTGAAATTCTATCCCTTTTGATGTGAATACTTGAATAAGTTCGGCCCACTACTATTATTCACGCAAAAAACTTGCGGTGCTGTCTTCGATAGGACTTCACCGAATTTATTAACGTTACGGAAAATTCCCGAATTTAACTTCCTTAAATAAAAATAGGGGAAAACGAACTGGCCACCCTATCCAATTATCTCTGGCTTAGTTGCCTCATGAGTAATGTCTTATTGGTCTCACTTGTGAGGTCCAGGCCTGCCTTCAGACAGTTGACTAAACAAAGTAAAAAATTATGCAAAAATATTTATTTATTTATTTATTTTATTGCTAGTAAATTTCAGATGAATATAATATAATATAATATAATATAATATAATATAATATAATATAATATAATATAATATAATATAATATAATATAATATAATATAAATTAGCCCACTCCTGAATGAGTAAGACTCGTGCTCAGGACGGGATTCCAATACAAACGAAATAAAATTGAGCGTGAATATATCATTGGTAAAAAGTGTTAAATATCTTTAAACTCCAGTCCACACCTGTGGAGTAACGGCTAGCGCGTCTGGCCGCGAAACCAGGTGGCCCGGGTTCGAATCCCGGTTGGGTCAAGTTCCTCGTTGAGGTTTTCTCCGGTGTTTTCCCTCAACCCAATATGAGCAAATGCTGGGTAACTATCGGTGTTGAACCCCGGACTCATTTCACCGGCTTTATCACCTTCATTTCATTCAGACGCTAAATAACCTGAGATGTTGATACAGCATCGTAAAATAGCCTACTAAAAATCTTTAAGCCCAAACTATAAATTCAATACATTTTTTTTTTAATTTGGAGAGGATTAGTGGTTAAAATAATATTAGAATAAAATTTGTTTAATAATAATTTAGGACCTTGACTCATGCTATCATAAAAAGCTGCATTGGTTTTACATTTAGGCTCAGATAAACGCAGGAAATACAAATTTTTAGTTCTGTATTTATGTACGAGTATATACCTTTCAAAGTTATTAAGATTTCTATGAAAATATTTTACATACATACTTACTTACTTACTTACTGGCTTTTAAGGAACCCGAAGGTTCATTGCCGCCCTCATATAAGCCCGCCATTAGTCCCTATCCTGAGCAAGATTAATCCAGTCTCTATCATCATATCCCACCTCCCTCAAATCCATTTTAATATTATCTTCCCATCTACGCCTCGGCCTCCCCAAAGGTCTTTTTCCCTCCGGCCTCCCAACTAACACTCTATATGCATTTCTGGATTCGCCCATATGTGCTACATGCCCTGCCCATCTCAAACGTCTGGATTTAATGTTCCTCATTATGTCAGGTGAAGAATACAATGCGTGCAGTTATGAAAATATTTTAATAATAGTACATTATGCAACGAGCCTATAATGAAGGTAATTAAGAAGTGAGTATGGATATTTATGAAACGAGCGCAAGCGAGTATCATAATTTTCATACGAGCTTCTTAATTACCATTATAGGCGAGTTTCATACGACTTTTTATGCTCGACCATATTTCTAACTTGATATTATTAATTTTATTGTATCTGACCTGGAACAATGTTCCGACTGTTGTGAGATGTGCGCAGACGCGAAAGTATTGATTTTTTCCGAGGAACAGATGTCCACATTGACCTTGCTAGGCCATAAGAACCTACAGAGATAACATTGAAATTAAATTAGACATTGAAAAACGAGATGACAAATTGAATTTATTTGAATATTATTTACAATTAACGCTAATTATTATAGTAACAGAACATAACCTTCTGCGACAGTATTGGATTTCCAGCCTCCGTCACTTTTCGCTAATTCTCTTTCGATAGCATATCCGAGAATAATCGACACTTGCGGTTTATAACGGTAGAAAGCTGACCTGTCATTGGCTGAACAGTTGTAACCTGAGTCGCCATTGGCTGAAAGACCTGACCTTTAATGAATAGGTGTACTTTAATGACATGCATTAAAGGTCTGCTACCAGGTGTATAATTACTACATTTCGGCATGGTCGAGCATAAAATAAAATCATAAATTTGTTTAATGTTGAAAACTTTAAAATGTTTAAACAACAATTGAGTTGAGTAATCTTCTGCTTCTTTAAACAAATTTTTAATATTTTATTCTGTAGTAAAATTACCGGATAAAGGTTGGATTTATAAGTTCCACCCCAACCTATAACACCATACATAAATATAGATTGAAATAATGCTACATAAATTGTACGTAAACAGTTAATTGACAAAATATTTCTTAGAACAACAAAGTAATATAATGTTTTACGTAATTTATTGCAAATATAATGAATATGATTGTTCCATTTTAAATGATTATCAATAATTCCTTCTAAGTACTGTATTTAAGCTCATTAACTTCATTAATAACTGAACAAGATCCCCAGCTAAAAGCAAGCGTTGCAGCCTTTCAACTTCCTGGTGCTGTACATGACTCAGAGCTCTGCGCCTGTTTTGAATCTTGCGCCGAGATTTGCCCCCCACTAGCGACTTGGCCGTACTTGAGGTCCCCTCCCTGAGAGGGTCGGTGCAAATTATTGTTCACACTCGGTTCGTTCACACAAATGAATGACAAGTCTGTGTGCACGCCACCAGGCCTGTGCCCCCCCCCGCATGATCATTAACTTAACGATCAGCCAAACCAAAGCTCGTTAACTAGGGACACAAGAGGGGACCCTCCAATCAGAATCTAAAGAAATATCGGGAAACGTGCCACATACAACGCCAATAATAAGGAAGCCTGCCAAGACTGGGTCTCCAGAAGGGCATATTGGTGTGATTTTTATAAATGAGCTCCGTTTACACTTACCTGAGAGACCTTCATCTACATCGATTTCTACAAACTCGCACATCGGAAAACCAGAGCTAACTTTAACTAGTTGTAGGTTTTTAGTTAGATGTGCAATAGTGCATAATCTTTATCGTCCATACTTCTGCCCGTAAACAACTAGAATATTAGAAGAACCTTAAATCAAACATGAAATAATTTTATTGAAAAATTCGCGTCTCTTCTTCTTCTGTTTTCTTGTTATTTTCTTCTGTCTTTCTTGTTTCTATTCTTTTCTCCGCGTCCACTAGTTTTCTAATTCTTTTCTTAATTTTTCTTGTAATATTCTTTACGTTTATAATTCCAGTTGTGCTCCTTTATAATTTTTCTTGCAATATTATTTTAGTTCATAATTCCATTTGTGTTCCTTTCTCATTTTTCCTCCAATATACTTTAAGTTTCTAAATCAATTTGTGCTCCTTTCTCATTTTTCTTGTAATATTCTTTAATTTCGTAATTCCATTTGTGCTGCTTTCCGATTTTGCTTGCAATATTCTTTAAGTTTCTAAATCCATTTGTGCTTCTTTCCAATTTTTCTTGTTATATTCTTTAATTTTATAATTCCATTTATGCGCCTTTCCAATTTCTCTTGTAATATTCTTTATGTTTCTAATCCATTTGTGCTCCTTACCAATTTTTCGTTCCGATTTTTCTTGCAATATTCTTTAAGTTTCTAAATCCATTTGTGCTCCTTTCCAATTTTTCTTGTAACATTCTTTAAGTTTCTCATTATATTTGTGCTCCTCTCTGTATTTTCTGTAATTTTCTTTATGTTTCTAATTCCATTTGTGCTCCTTTCCATTTTTCCTTCTAATATTCTTTGTGTTTCTAATTCCATTTGTGCGCTTTTTATAATTCTCCTTATATTCATTAAGTTTCTAATTAAATTTATGATCATTTGTAATTTTTCTTGTAATATTCTTTAGGTTTGTAATCCATTGTTGCTTCTTTCTAACTTTTCTTGTAATATTGTTTATATTCCTAATTTCATTTGTGCTCCTTTCTAATGTTTCTTGTAATTCTTTAAGTTTATAATTCCATGTGTTCCTTTATAATTTTTCTTGTAATATTCTTTATGTTCCTAATCCATTTGTGCTCTTCTTATATTCTTCAAGTTTTTAATTTCATTTGTGCTACTTCCTAATTTTTCTTGTCATATTCTTTACGTTTCTAATTCCATTTGTGCTACTTTCTAATTTTTCTTGTAATATTCTTTTTGTTTCTAATTCCATTTGTGTTCTTTCCTAATTTTTCTTATAATATTCTTTAAATAATTTCAAGGGAAAAATTGTTCGGGGCCGGGTATCGATCTCGGGACCTCTGGTTGAACGTACCAGCGCTCCACCACTGAGCTACCCGGGAACTCCACCCGACACCGTCTCAACTTTTCCCTTTATATCCACACAACTCTCGTGGGCTGACGAAACGCCAGAGACCCACAACGAGTGCACACAATCTCTGTGTGACGGTGTCGGGTGGAGTTCCCGGGTAGCTCAGTGGTGGAGCGCTGGTACGTTCAACCAGAGGTCCCGGGATCGATACCCGGCCCCGGAACAATTTTTCCCTTGAAATTATTCAAATCTGCTTTACAGGGAGCTTCACCTGAAAGACTAGATTTGCATAATATTCTTTAAGTTTCTAATTCCATTTATGCTCCTTCCCAATTTTTCTTATATTCCCCTGTTTTTTTTTTAATTCTTTATTCTGTCTCTTCATTTTCTTATATATTGATTTTCGTGTTTGCTCCCTTTTCCTTTCTCACTTTTCCGTTAACTACTTTCTATCTCTAATTTTATTTCTTCTTGATACATGTTAGCTTTTCTTTGTTTTACAGTCTTTCTTTCCTCATTTACTTTGAGTGCCATTGCGTTCCTGTCCTTGCGTTCATTTCCCTATTTCGCTATTCCTTTCCTTTTAATTTTGCCTTACTTTATCGTTTTTGCTTCCTGATATTATTATCTTCATTTCTTTATATCCTCCTCCCTTCTTCTCTTTTCCACTTTAATGTTACTATTTTTATGTCTTCTTCCTCCCCCAATCGTAATGCTGTTATCTATTGCCCTTTTCCTCCACTACTTTGTTTTTTTTTTGTCTTCATTTTTCGTGTTTATTTTCTTTTTACTTTACCTTCCTTTTATTCTTATTTTCTTTTCTCGTTACAATTTATTTTCTATTTTTCTTCCCTTGTTTTAATGATATCCTTATTTATTTCCTTCGTTATCATTGCATCTTCCTGATCACCACTCCTTTCGCTCTTGTATCTTTTTCCATCCTTCATCCTTGTCTTCCTCATGCAGGCTGTGTCTTCTCGCTGCAGCTATGAATTTGGCCGATAGCACTTGGGATGTTACTTCAACTTTTAATAAATGTGTCGGCTGAGTGCGGAAGTAAATCCGGTCGGTCGGCTCTGGACAAGTGCAAGACGCTGTATTTGTAAGTGGTTCTGTGAACATTACTACCGCTCGTAATTTTTAACCTAAATGGGCCACTAGACGATTTTATCACACTTTTGGTACATTCTTCTATGCTGTGGATTAAGTGGGAGGCGGTTCCAAACCCCTTACCCCTCTCCCACCCCCCATGAAATACGAATGTCTTCTGTCCCGACCTTCCGTGCAGAGGTTAGGTTCTGGCTCAAGAACAAATGTCCCGGCGAAACAGAAGCTGGGGTTTAAGCCTCGTACCTGTCGTTTGTATGGAGACCAAAGTTAAACCACAGGACATTTATAGCGGAGTGTCACTAGTTCGACTGCAGATAGCAGCAACAAGTCCTTCTTTTCTTGTGCATTTCTGTTAGACATGGACGAATTTTCTTGTAGTTCTCCAGTTTACTTATCCTTTCATTATTTAACGAGTTCTCCTCACCAGCCCATTGTAACTACCACAAGACCAAATGTAGCCCTGATAATGACACACTTTACGAGCATTCTTATTACTTGTTATTAGTCCTTTAACAACATTTTAAATTTTGTAAAATGTTGTGGAAAAACTCCGTGATAAGATTTCGAAAGATGTGCTGTTCTTGCAGTTCTAGGTCATTTAGGCTAAGACCTAATTAGTCTTACTTACTTATTTATTTACTTACTTACTAAACCATACCCGAACAAACAGCGCTCAACGAGCGCGCGCGCTCTTTCGGAGCGGGAGAGCCGTGTTTACCGCTCGCCAAAACGGAGAGGAAGATACGTCAGAATGACATAGACTTGCTGTAGGTAGAGGAGAGGGAAACGACCACTCAGTTATCTAGTGGAGTGCAGTGCGTAGGCCTATTCTCAGTAACTTTTTCACGTTGCTTACCTACTGCTACAGTACGGTATGGAGGAATCTAAAAGACGGAACATAACATTTAACGATTTACAGCTCGAACTTATTGATCTTCAATGTGACCTAAGGGCTAAAGATCGTTTGAATAATATTACTAGCCTGGTAGAGTTTTACAAGACTAAACATTAGCAATAATATCCACGGCTACACCTCGTCTCGCACACGGACCATTGCTGTGTCTATTTGTGGAGTTCCACTGTATAGCGGAAATTTAACAAATGAAATACTGTAATTCCAATGCGAATGCGGATGACGTGAATATGTTAGGAGAAAATACACAAACGATTAGGGAAAACACGGGAATTTTACTTGAAGCAAGTAAAGCGATCGGTTTGGAAGTAAATCCCGAAAAGAGAAAGTATATGATTATGTCTCGTGACCAGAATATTGTACGAAATGGAAATATAAAAATTGGAGATTTATCCTTCGAATATCTTGGAGCAACAGTAACAAATATAAATGACACTCGGGAGGAAATTAAACGCAGAATAAATATGGGAAATACTTGTTATTATTCGGTTGAGAAGCTCTTATCATCCAGTCTGCTGTCCAAAAATCTGAAAGTTAGAATTTATAAAACAGTTATAATACCGGTTCTTCTGCATGGTTGTGAAACTTGGACTCTCACTCTGAGAGAGGAACATAGGTTCAGGGTGTTTGAGAATAAGGTGCTTAGGAAAATATTTGGGGCTTAGCGGGATGAAGTTACAAGAGAATGGAGAAAGTTACACAACGCAGAACTGCACGCATTGTATTCTTCACCTGACATAATTAGGAACATTAAATCCAGACGTTTGAGATGGGCAGGGCATGTAGCACGTATGGGCGAATCCAGAAATGCATATAGAGTGTTAGTTGGGAGACCGGAGGGAAAAAGACCTTTAGGGAGGCCGAGACGTAGATGGGAGGATAATATTAAAATGTATTTGAGGGAGGTGGGATATGATGATAGAGACTGGATTAATCTTGCACAGGATAGGGACCGATGGCGGGGTTATGTGACGGCGGCAATGAACCTTCGGGTTCCTTAAAAGCCATTTGTAAGTAAGTAAGTATGCTGGGATTCATTTAGCCGAAGTACCATCTGGCTATCACCAATTTCATCGACGCTAAATAAGAGCTTATTTGATTCATCGTTGGTAAGTAGACTTAAAGCCATTTTCAATTTAATTTTACATGAAATTGAAAACATCGCACCTTCATTACAGCGAATATGACATTTAGAAAAGAGTAATTATTAACAGGCCTCAACCCTCGATACACGAAAACAATAGCAAAACGCTGAATTAAAAAAAAATGAGGATACCATTTGCGGCCGAATGCAGTCTTTTTTTTTTTTTTTTTTTTAATTTTGGACTTCATTAATGACTCATTGTTTAGTGAAACCGTCGGTTTGAATGAGTTCGCTTAACGTAATCTGTGGTCAACAGACCGACCACAGTGACAGTGCGTGAATTCGATTTTGAAATTCAATCCCCACCCTCCCTCTTTTCCAAAATGACAATAAACATTACCACGTTCATATCTGAGAACAATGGCGTTTCGTAACTTGCAGGTTAGGCCGTTGCGATGAGCAGGATCCTTGGGGGGTTGGATGCGTCATTTATGCCGCACATCGGTTTCATAGCTAAACACGCTGTGGCACAGGCCTAGCGTGTGTGGCTGCCGGCAGGCTGGTATCTGCTGATGACAACAAAAAAGCCCTCGTGATTCCTGCCCGCCACAGATAGATATTGTATTTGCATCGCGACACAATGTGGCAAGTGGGGGCTCATAGGCATCCATTGCTTGTATACATGGCATCACACACCCGACTATTCCAGTCAAAGTTTACTGGGAGACTCACTACTCTAAAATTTACTATAATTCATTTAGTCTTCATAATGTCCTTTTTCCTGTATTCGAAATCACTCGTATTTATCGCATTTTGCTACTGGACTTCTAAAAATGCGTCCAACTTCAAATGTAGATGTGCAAAAATACGAAAACCACATTGGACTTGAGAAACCCTCAAAGATTATGGAGAGAATGAAATTAAAGTTGTACTTACTTACTTACTTACTTACTTACTTACTTACTTACTTACTTACTGGCATTTAAGGAACCTGGAGGTCCGTTGCCGCCCTCACATAAGCCCGCCATTGGTCCCTATCCTGAGCAAGATTAATCCATTCTCTATCATCATATCCCACCTCCCTCAAATCCATTTTAATATTATCTTCCCATCTATGTCTCGGCCTCCCCAAAGGTCTTTTTCCCTCCGGCCTCCCAACTAACACTCTATATCCATTTCTGGATTCGCCCGTACGTGCTACATGCCCTGCCCATCTGGATTTAATGTTCCTAATTATGTCAGGTGAACAATACAATGCATGCAGTTCTGTGTTGTGTAACTTTCTCCGTTCTCCTGTAACTTCATCTATTTGGGACAAACGACTTATCGGTATACTTCCATGTGGCTTCAATCTCCATTCCTTAATAATGTGGTTCATGTATATTATAAATAATAGAGGAGATAAACTACAACCCTGTCTCACTCCTTGATTTATTCGTTTCCATTCTGAATATTTGTTTTCAATTCTATATGATTATTATTATAAATATTGTAAATAGCTGTTATTAATTGATTTAGAATACCATCATGTGCTAAAATAATTTGTTTCTATCTATTCTGTCGAAGGCTTTCTTCATATCAATAAATGCCAGGTGGGTTTCAATATTAAATTCTCTATGTTTTTCGATCAAAAACTTCAGTGTAAAATATCCATCCGCACATGATGATAATAATAATAATAAGAAGAAGGATAGATAGATGGACGGACAGACAGACAGACAGATAGAAAAACAATTTACAGAGAGTTAACACGATTTATATAAGCATACTGTAATCAGAAGAAAAACTCACTAAATAAGATGTTCATTGTGCCTCATTTAAAGTTCCGTCTTCTTCGCCTAAAAATTCTTTTAAAGGAATAAAATGATTGTTAATAGTATTGAATTTCAAAAACCACACATGTCGATATAATTCAGATTTCTTTTTTCAGAAAATACTAAAGAAAAAAATGGAAATTTATGTGTGTCAAACTCTAGAAATATTATTACGCTTTAATAAAAAAAATAGTCACTTCAAAATGCCGAACGCTTTTGAAGATATTCAGTTTTTTATGCCTCCTGAAAAATTTACTCAAATGGACATGTGGGGTTTCTGTAATTCACGATTAAAATATTTCACGGTACTACAATAGCAGTTGAAGTCGAGGCCTGATCATGAGACAGATGCTTCTCCAGCCTGTTCCTTCCGTACGGATTTTGTACGCTTGTTGCGGAAACAAAACCATACTCCAACATTTATGTATGCCTGCGTCTATGTTTCTAGTTCAAAAGAGTCACAGCAACATTGCTGATGTTTTTATTTAATTTGTAACAACTGCCAGCCCTCCTGGCGATGCTGTCTGCCAAGCGGGCCACCAACTATAAAAATTCAAAATTAATCAATACGGCTCCTATACTCTGTATTTTTCCAGTAAAAATACACACCGATACACTATGTACCTAGCTATAATTAATCATGCTGCTACCTAAAAAATATTGTTATAGTTTCATTTGCAGAATAAAAGCCTCTGCTTCAAACGTGTGTAAAAGACAACCTCATGTACTGTACAGTGCGACAGAGAGTTCAGACCTGGCGGAAAAATAGTGAACTAAACGTCTCACGTCATTCTTGACACTCACAGAGCGCATGTAACATCGGACTGCCAACATACGACAAACGAAATGTGGAAGATAAGAATTTTTAATTGTATCCCTTTCAATAATATTAATAATAATAATAATAATAATAATAATAATAATAATAATAATAATAATAATATTTATTCACTTCTTTATTTATTTATTGATTTATTGATTTATTTGTTTATTTATTGATTTATTGATTTATTTATTTATTGATTGATTGATTTATTTATTTATTTATTTACTTATTTATTTATTTATTTATGTACTTATTTATTTATTTATGTATTTATTTATTTATTTATTTATTTATTTATTTGTTTATTTATTGACTTATTTATTTATTTATATATTTATTTATTTATTTATTTGCTTGCTTGCTGGCTTGCTTGATTGATTGATTGCTTGCTTGCTTATTTATTTATGTATTTATTTATTTATTTATTTTTATGTATTTATTTATTTATGTATTTATTTATGTATGTATTTACTTATTTGTTTATTTTTGTTTGTTTCTTTCTTTATTTATTTATTTATTTATTTATTTATTTATTTATTTATTTATTTATTTATTTATTTATTTATTTATTTATTTATTTATTTATTTATTTATTTACTTTTTACTTGTTTACTTACTTACTTAGTTACTTATTTACTTATTTATTCATTATTTATTTATTTATTTATTGACTTATTTTGCTGTACAACAGCCAGGGGCCAATAACATTTCAGCACAAGACAATTCATTACAGAAACATTAACAATCATATAAATTACAATAAAAGTACACTGGAATAATTATTTAAAATAATGATAAAAATAATGATAATTGAACATGAAAGAATGGAATCATAGAAATGAATGTAATACAAATGATATAGTATATGACGAGAATAATATTATAATACATATCTAAACAAAAGACATTAATAACTGACATAGTCGACCTCGGTAGCTCACTTGGTATAGTGCTGGCCTTCTATGCTCAAGTATGCGGGTTCGATCCCGGCCTAGGTCGATGGCATTTAAGTGTGCTTAAATGCGACAGGCTCATGTCAGTACATTTACTGGTATGTAAAAGAACTCCTGCGGGACGAAATTCCGGCACGCCGACGACGATGATATAACCTCTGCAATTGCGAGCGTCGTTAAATAAACCATAATTTAATTTTTAATAACTGACATAAAACTCCAAAAGTATATACTACACACTAAATGGATCCAAGTTCAATCCATACAAATTAGCATATTTCACACATCTGCTGACCGGAGAGAGAGATTTAGAATTTCTATTGTAAAAAATTTTATGAAATCTTAAACCCTTAGCAGGAATACGAAGACTCATATCGCTTATGAAGGATTCACAATCAATATCACCCTTAATTTCTTTACCAAAATAAATAATCAAGATCTTGAAGTCTGGCAAATAAACTACAGCAATTAAAATTTGCAGTTAACCTCATATATATAATCATCGGAATTAGGTAAAAATCTACAAGAACACAAGGAAATCAATTTTCTTTGAATATTCTCCAATTTAACCGAGTCAATGGAAGTAATGGAGTTCCATGCAACAGATGCATATTCAAGCTTGAATATAACCAACATATAGTAAAAAATTAATAGACACATAGGTACAAGTAGAAAAAGAATAAGTTATAGATCTAATAAAAATATGTCAATTTATCACCGAAATGTCTGTTATTATTCGGTTGAGATGCTTTTATCATCCAGTCTGTTGTCAAAACATATTGAAGTTAGAATTTATGAAACAGTTATATTATCGGTTGTTCTTTATGGTTGTGAAACTTGGACTCTCACTTTGAGAGAGGAACATAGGTTAAGAATGCGTGAGAATAAGGTGCTTAGGAAAATATTTGGGGCTAGAAGGGATGAAGTTAGAGGAGAATGGAGAAAGTTACACAACACAGAACTGCACGCATTGTATTCTTCACCTGACATAATTAGGAACATTAAATCCAGATGTTTGAGTTGGGTAGGGTATGTAGCACGTATGGGCGAATCCAGAAATGCACACGAGTGTTAGTTGGGAGGCCGGAGGAAAAAAAGCCTTTGTGGAGGCCGAGACGTAGATGGGAGGATAATATAAAATGGATTTGAGGGAGGTAGGATATGATGGTAGAGACTGGATTAATCTTGCTCAGGATAGGGACCAATGGCGGGCTTATGTGAGGGCGGCAATGAACCTCCGGGTTCCTTAAAAGCCAGTAAAGGCAGTAAGTATCATTGCCTCTTCTTCTAACAACGCTATATCATCAGCAAATATTATGTACTTTATTCTTCTCCTATTATCACCCCTCTCATGTTCTGAAAACAGTTCTTCACTAAATCCTCCAATTACATGTTGAACAGGATAGATGATAAAGAGCATCCTTGTCGTACTTCTGTTCCTATTCCATATCCCTCATATTTTTTTTGTAAATAAATAAAATTGAATTATACCGTTTATATACAGGCTGATTCACGAGGATTTACCGTCTCTTACGGAATTTATTTCGAAGATATAGTGAGCGAAAAATGTCATATAAACATGTATCCTAATCTCAATATTTTCAGAATTACATTAATTTGAAGTTGTTTGTAAAATACCATTATTCTTGAGTTTTAAAGGTAAAAGAATATTACAGATAAAGAATGAACTATTCAGAAGTATTATTTCTTTAATTAGCTAGTATTCTGAAGCTAGAAATGTGTTGTAAATTCCATAGTTGCTTCGTACAAATTTTTTTCTTTTTCGATTTTCAACTACAAAATTACATTTTCTTACGCATTTATCACAACAATTGTTACAAATCACACCACTCTTGTAAATTCTTTAAGACTGTACATTACGATGCATAATTAAACTGTAAAGAATCAAGTTCCTAAAGTCGTATGATTTGCAACAATTTTTGTGATAAATGCGTAAGAATGATGTAATTTTTAGTTACAAATTGAAAAACAAGATCTGTACGAAGCACCTAACAACACATTTTTAGCTCCAGAACACTAGCCAATTAAAGAAATGATATTTCTGAATAGTTCATTCTCTATTTGTAATGTTTTTTACCCTTAAAACTAAAGACAAAAAGTAGGTTATTTTACTAACAATTTCAAATTAGTGTAACTCTGAAAATATTGAGATTAGAACACAGCTTTATATGGCATTGTTTGCTCGGAATGTGTTCGGAAATAAACTCAGTAAGGGAAGGTAAATCCTCGCGAATCACTTTGTATAGTACCTTATGATTAATCATCATCATCATCCTTCACGAATTAGGTCTCTCTAGACCTGTTTCGGCCCCATCTAGCAGTCTTCTTAAAGGTCTTCCTGGTCGACGATGTCCTCTAGGTCTATATTGCATCATATTTTTTTGGAATCCTTGAATTTTCCATTCTTCTTACATGATCTAGCCAATTGAATTTGTATCTGCTGATTTTTTCTTCTACATCTACTTCTAATTGTTCTAAAATTTCTTCATTCCTTTTTCGGTCCTCCTGAAAAATTTCATTTCCGTTGCTTTGATTCTGTTCATGTCTTTTTTCTTTAATGTCCGAATCTCGCTTCCGTATGAAAGGGAGGGTAATGCTAGTGTATTATATATTTTTATTCTTGTAGATTTTTGTACTAATTTAGCTTTTAATGTATTGTTTATTATTCCTAGAATTTGTGTATATTTGGTAATTTTCTTGTTCACATCTTTTTCATTTTGATAAGATATTTCACAACCCAGATAATTGAAATTTTGCACTTGTTCGAGGCATTGGTTATTGTGTATTATCTTACTTCTGACTGGGTCTTGTACTAAAAATGCCATTACTTTTGATTTTTGTGCTGAAATTTCCATCCCAAAATCGTTTAATATTTTATTTAATGTATACAATCCTCTTTGTAAATTGTCCTCTGAGTTGGAAATTATGACTTGATCATCGGCATAGAGTAAGGTATTTAAAGTTAGAGCACTGGTTATTTTGATTCCTGATGTGTAGATTTGGTTCCATTTTAAAATAATTTCATTTATATAGATATTAAATAAAGTTGGTGATAGTGGACAACCTTGTCGAACTCCATTATTAACTAATTTTCTTTCGGATTTACAGTTATTTATTTTGACACTTATTTTGCTGTCTGTGTAGACCTTATGATTAATACTTCAAGAAATATACTATGAACTCCCATATCATCGAGAAATTGATAATAAAAACTGAATTTCAGAACGCGTAAAGCATACTGCTATTAGGAAGCATGATTCTTCTGTATAATGACAATTTTTCTTAATATAATGTATACGGCAATTATTTAATTTCTCGAGGAAAGCTCGCGGAACGACAAAACCGTGTATGCAGTTGTAAGTCTAGCAGGCTATACCGCGTTGTGAAATAAGCAGTTTAACCCCTGTCTGCTAGTTATGCTGAAGAATAGACGTATGAAACTTCGACATTCTTCTCGTGCTTAAGAGATAAACAGGGTAACTTGTTGCAAAAAGAAATGTTTGAGAGACTTCCCAGTTGCCCGCATAATCCTCGTTGCGTCTGGGACCTCCCCTTTACACCCACCACATGCGTAAAAGCTAACTGCTTGCGGTAAAGTTAGTATGTACTAAACTGGAGGGATTTTAAAGCTCTGTAATTTGCTATATAATAAATCCGTAACAACGGAAACCTACGCCCTGTGAAGCAAAGCCACAACTATTAGCGACATTCACAGAAACAAAGACATCGCGGACACAGCTAGCACATTCATTTTGTGGATTATTCGATACTGTGTAACGAACTACATGGTTCGTGCAGCAGCAAATATTGCACGAATTTTTACGTAAAAAAATGTGCAAATGGTGACAATTAGAGCTAGGATTTTTAAGTAATTGATTAACTAGCGGAACTTACTCGTGTTAATTATGTAAGTCTTTGCGGCTTACAGCTGTTTCGGTGCTTCATCACACCATCTTCAGAGCCTACTAGATCTCGGTGTCATCTCGAACTTCTCTGCCTGTTGTGTGGGTGCGTTTGATTTTTGAAAAGTGTTGAAAAGTGGAGTCAAATAGTGTGTGCGTACTGAAATTGATCTGTGTGTTGAGAATTTTATCAGGGTGTGTTTTAGTGTGTTTGTATATTTCATATTGTTCTAGTGTGTTGAGTTTTTGGTTCTTGGGTTGTATGTGTAGGATTTCCATGTCCGCATTTATGTTATTGTATGTATGATTAGCATTGGTTATGTGATCGGCGTATGTAGATGTATTGTGTCCTCTGGTTATAGCTTTAATGTGTTCTTTGTAGCGTGTTTGGAATGATCTGCCTGTCTGTCCAATGTAGAACTTGTCGCAACTATTACATGTGAGTTTGTATACACCTGTTTGGTCGTATTTATTTGTTTGTGTTTTTTGTGTGTTGAGATGTCTTTGTAGTGTGTTTTCTGTTCTGTATGCTATGTTGTATTTCTACTTTCTGAATGAAGATGCGATCTTATGTGTGCTTTTGTTTTCATATGTTATTCTGATGTATTGCTTGTGTTCTTGTGTTTGTGTTGTTTTTCGTGTTTTTGTGTTTGTTAAGTTTTTGTTTTGTCTTTCTTATGATGTCTATTATGTTTGGATTGTAACCGTTTTCTTGTGGTATGTATTTGATTGTGTTCACTTCTTCATTGTAGTGTTGTTGGTTCGTGGGTATGTTGAGTAAGCTGTGTACCATTATCCTGAATGCATCATGTTTGTGTTGTATGGGGTGGTTAGATGTGTTGTATATAAGTGTGGTGGTGGTGGTGGTTGATTTTCTGTGTATTTTGAAGGTGTGTTTGTTGTCAAGATTCAAAATGGATTAGGATTTTTAGATGCCAAAAATAGAAAAATATTAATTTATATTATTTATATAAACCAATAATATTAAAAAGTAACAGTGGAACCAACTGTTACGGTAGTGACGTAAATCCGTATTTCTTCTTAAGTTAATTTAAAGAAATCATTTATTAACCTATCAAAAGAGAGCCATGATACTGTCTGTACACACGATACTGCAATAGTCAAGATAATTATTGTCAGTAAGATAAAAGTACAATGAACAGATTCGTATTTCCAGAACAGAAAATGAAATGCAAAAATCTGTTTTAAAAGTTAATCAAAAGACTGAAAAATTTAATATGAAGTTTTCAAGAGAAAAAAAAAACAAAATAGTTTCTTTCAGTGGTATAAGAATAAAGTGCACAGGATTTACTGATCATATGGCGTTGGTAGCAGAAGAGGAGATGATACTGACAAGGGAACCGTCACATGTCGTGTAGCTTCAATTGAATGAAAATGCATATTTAAGCTAATTTTCGTTCGTTAAGAAACGTGGTGATAGTCGTTCGTTTCGCGTTTTCCTCGTTTACGAAATATATTGACTTGAAAATCGTTGCTACTTATACCGCTTCTTGCACGCACTCGGCTCTTAATAGCTCCACTACACCGTATCACAGCTCTCGCATTAATGCTCTAGTCATTTTTTTTTTCTGTTATGATGATTTGCAACTAAGGAATAAAACATGCAAATATGCTAAAATCCGCCCCTTAGTCATAACAGGTGTTCGAAATGAAGGTCATCAACATTTAATATTTACATTTATTGTCTACATTTATTAGTCATATTTACATATATGCAATTCATCAGGTTTTGTTTGTTGACCTATCATCCAAAAGATGATTCTGTCTGTAGTATTTACATTGTCAAATTACAAAACATTATATTATGAGCCAACAATAGACCCTTTCATACCATTCGAAGAGTTAATTTCAGTACGTAGAGAACGTTACTAACTCAGTTTTGTATATTATATGAAATATATTGTAAGATGTAGGCTAAATAAATTAAAATAAAACGCGATGTGTAAACAAATTGAAACAATAACTGTAAATAAGTGATAATAAATGTAATTAATAAGTTAAATAAGTGTAAATAAACGTAAATAATAAGTATAGATGATATGGAAAGCAGTAACCGTTACCAATAGTTACGTTTGATTTTATATCTATTTCAGTTTGACTCCGCAGATCCAAAGTTCCATATCTCAAAATATTCCCTATTTCTTGTTTATTTTTTGCACGCTTTTTCTGAATC
This sequence comes from Periplaneta americana, assembly GCA_025594305.2. Taxonomy (NCBI): domain Eukaryota; kingdom Metazoa; phylum Arthropoda; class Insecta; order Blattodea; family Blattidae; genus Periplaneta; species Periplaneta americana. The sequence continues at coordinate 20,354,854 of JAJSOF020000023.1, read as the reverse complement.
ACTCTGTAGATAGCACGACTAATGTATAATAATTATTTGGAGGTGAAACGGGCCAAAACGGACCCAAACCGTGATTGTTGTTGATTATGTTTTTTTATTTTTAATTGGTTATTTAACGACGCTGTATCAACTACTCGATTATTTAGCGTCGATGAGATTGGTGATAGCGAGATGGTATTTGGCGGGATGAGGCCGATGATTCGCCATAGATTACCTGGCATTCACCTTACGGTTGGGGAAAACCTCGGAAAAACCCAACCAGGTAATCAACCCAAGCGGGGATCGAACCCGCGCCCGAGCTCAACTTCAGACCGGTAGGCAAGCGCCTTAACCGACTGAGCCACACCGGTGACTTGATGATCATGATGATGATGATAAGGAACAATATACTCAATTTAAGGAAGAAGTGTTGCCATGGAAACCAATTGAAGAATAGTATCTTTACAAATATGGTATGAAAACAAAAGACACGGAAACCTTTGGTTATGTCTTATATCGGAGCATAAAAATTTTCTAAGGACGTGGACAAACAGCCCATTTTCTGTGTGCATTGTGCTTGAAATATCGTTCACGCGGGATTGGCGGGGAATATCAAAAGGTTCGGGGAGGAGGTCGTTTCGCGGCCCCATGTCACCGCACGATTGTTAGGGACCACTTCACTGGGCAGGCACATCTTATGATAGCCGTCGGGTTTTTTTCACAAGATGGCCAGCTCGTTATAAACTTCACCTCTAGTGCACTCCCGTCCACGGCCTGCTGGACCTCACGAGACAACTCTTCTAATGAACTGCCTGTCCTGCCAGAATCCCTATAATGATTGTAGTCCAGTTCCTAAGCGTTCGCTGGATCCAACACTTGTTTATTTCGGAACTTCACATTGTATATCCCAACCTTATTCCCTCATACATTGTAGCGTTCTGGTTCTTTCTGTAAGAATATCGAGTTCAATATTATTATATTTAAGTTTTGTATTTTATAGATTCATTATTTTAAGATATAAATTATGAATCACAAATGAATCTGGCTGAATATTTACACAGTAATTGAGACAGGGAAATCAAAAACTCCCTAACTCCAATAAACCACTTCTGGAATCTATTACCGACACTACGACATATAGCAGGACGTAATATACTCTTCCTATCAATCTTTAAAATGCATTTCAAATGAAGTCACGCAACTGTTGCACTCTGTGTGAATCATTTTGCCATGAACCTTATCCTTAACCACACCCCAAAATAAGTTCATTGTAGTAAATCGGGAGACCGTGGTGGCCATTCAAGGCTGCCACGAAGCACTGTGGAAATGTATTTTCAAGACAGGCCACTCTGTATAATAGTGAAAATAACTGTGTAATATACAGTTTGAATATATTTAATTTCTACCGTGATAACGTTTTCTTTCATTGTTTCATTATTTTCTTCCTAAACCAATTTTGAAGAGACTATTATAGGCTAATATTATTAACCAAAAGTAACTGATCACTCAAAAAATTGACTACTTTTTTTACTTTTTTTCTGTGTTGTACATCTCTGCTGGTTAGAACCTTTCCCAGTGCCGTACACTCAATTTTATTACGCGTTTGCCCACCAGAAGTCTATGTAGAGATGAATGAAACTATCGCTTTGAAATTTAAAACTTGGGGTTAATGTTAAAAAACGACAAATTACAATAAATTCCAATCAATTTACATTTATACTAATTATGGCTCACAGTTTTCAACACGTCTGCCACCTCGAAGAGTGCACAAATGCAAGCGACGGACCATCTTCTCGTGCACTCTGGAGAGCATTTCAGGAGGAACTGTGTCGTGTGCACAATCTTATCTCTCTATTCTGGGATGGTGCGAGGTTTATCTGCAAACACATGAGCCTTAACAAATCCCCATAAAAAGAAATCCAGAGGAGTTAAATCTGGTGATAGTGGTGGCTAAACATTTGGACCTGCACGACCGATTCATCTGTTAGGAAACACTTCGTCAAACAAAGTTAAAAAATCTCGTGTATGCTGCTCATTTGTTTGTTACAGCGAGTTCAGAATATGTGCCTCAGATATGTGTGCAAATCCTACGATATGATCACATATCACCGTCCTTCGTAAGTCTTTCGTGGCTCGGACTTAAAGAATGTAGAACTTTACAATTTTTGTCTTCACTCTTTCGAATTCTGCACACTTCAACACCAAATTACCTTTCGTCTCGTTTCTCTTACCTATACTCTAACCACGACGTAAATACCAGTTCACTTATCTGTGGCACGCTAAGTATTGGTCTACCTCTTCATAGAACATCTCGTTATTCATCATCCTTTACAGTATCCATCTCGCAACAATGGAATTCCTTGTCACAAAGTATTAGGGGCTGCAAGATAGTAAACATTTTTAAATAGCTTAAAGAATAATCTTCTTAGCAATTCACTTCAATCATACTGACTTAAACTGTCACTGACTACATTGTTACTTCTTCCTTTAGACATCATTCTGATAGCGCTGTATTTTCAAAATTGTCTCATAATAATCTCTTTCTATTCATTGATTAAAGTTCTCGTTAACACTTTGCTAAAAACATAAAATTTACTTTGTCATACGTTAAAAGTGTTAAAATTGTTAAGAAAGGTATTTACCTTCGACAGACGGCCCGTTTCGACGCTATGTGTCGTCGTCTTCAGTGTCTCTTGAACCACTGGTGATCTTGACTCTGCGATGTGCAGTTGTCGATGGTAGGGGTAGGGGTGTGTTGCTCCTATGGTGGGGGTTGGCTGTTTGTATGTTATGATGTATTATGACTTCAAATAATGTGTGTATCGAACTGTAGTTGTGTGTTAAGTACATATTGTGGGTGTGCTATTGTATTCTTATATATTTCGTACTGTTCTAAGATGTTTAACTGTGAACATTTTGGTGTGATGTGTAAAATTTCCATATCTGTTTCTATATTATTGTAGTCATGATTATTGTTGATAATGTGATCTGCATAATTTGATATGATGTAGGGTTTGGTTATATAATGAACATATTAAAGCTATAACCAAACCTTACATCACATCAAATTATGCAGATCACATTATCAACAATAATCATGACTACAATAATATAGAAGCAGATATGTAAATTTTACACATCACACCAAAACAACTCCACTGTTACAAACATTTCAACATAAAAAATTTACCTTACTTACTCACTTACTTACTTACCTACTTACTTACTTACTTACTTACTTACTTACTTACTGGCTTTTAAGGACCCCGGAGGTTCATTGCCGCCATCACATAAGCCCGCCATTGGTCCCTATCCTGAGCAATATTAATCCAGTCTCTACCATCATATCCCACCTCCCTCAAATCCATTTTAATATTATCTTCCCATCTACGTCTCGGTCTCCCTAAAGGTCTTTTCCCTCCGGCGTCCCAACTAACACTCTATATGCATTTCTGGATTCGCCCATACGTGCGACATGCCCTGCCCATCTCAAATGTCTTCATTTAATGTTCTTAATTATGTCAGGTGAAGAATATAATGCGTGCAGTTCTGTGTTGTGTAACTTTCTCCAATCTCCTGTAACTTCATCCCGCTTAGCCCCAAATATTTTCCTAAGCACCTTATTCTCAAATATCTTTAACCTATGTTCCTCTCTCAAAGTGAGAGTCCAAGTTTCACAACCATAAAGAACAACCGGTAATATAACTGTTTTATAAATTCTAACTTTCAGAGTTTTTGACAGCAGACTGGATGATAAAAGCTTTTCAACCGAATAGTAATAGGCATTTCCCATATTTATTCTGTGTTTAATTTCCTCCCGAGTATCATTTATATTTGTATGTGTATGTATTTATTCACACTGCAATGGGTATATACCCGGTGGCAGTGGTAACTAATTACACTCAATAATGACAATAATAAACTTATTAATTAAAAATACAATTAATAATAATACTAATAATTAATAATAATAATAATAATAATAATAATAATAATAATAATAATAATAATAATTAAATGAAACGATCACTTAAAATAACATTTGAAATATTCTAATTTGTATCTTGAAACTAAGATCGAACTAAATCCCTCGAGTATATGTTCATATCTGCACAAGTACCTTTCAACATTACACTTATTTCGCTGTCAACTCACTCACTGCACTAGAACTACGACACATTTCACTGATTCTATCCTGATTTCACTAACACTTCAAAAATATTTCACTGTTCAAATTCTTTGCACTGCCACTATAAACTATAAAGCTTCACTGACAGGAACACGTTTCACTTACATAGCACACTTCACTGACACGACATACTTCTTCACTGATACAACACACTTCACTGACACAACATAATTCTGCACTGATACACTTTAATAACAACATATCATTTACACCCTTTAAATACTGTGTATAATTACCGTCTATTAGTAAGGTCCTTAAGCCTATTTGTATATGCATTTTTGGTTGTTGGTAAAGCCTTTAGTAAGTCTGCAGGTAAAGCATTCCAGTCCCTGATAGTACGATTGAGAAAAGAAAACTTTCCAGTGCCCGTCCTCTGTCTTCTTTCCCTCAATTTATATGAGTGGTCGTTCCTTGAAGAGTAATTTGGCGGTTGCAACCTATTTTTTATTTCTCTCCAGGCAGGCTCACCTCTGTATGTTTTGAACATTGCGTATAACCGAATTCGCGTTCTCCTGTCCGTGAGTGTGTCCCATTTTAACGGTGAATTTTTCCGACAACACTTGAGAGCCCGTTTTTGAATCTTTTCCAGTGTCTTAATATGTTCTATTCTGTAATGATCCCAACATGCAGCACCATATTCCGTTACTGGACGTACTAGTGATTTATATGCAATCTCTTTGGATTTATCAGAGCCTTTTCTTAGTACCCTCATCACAAAGTGTAACGCTCTCCATGCCTTTCCCGCTGTGTATGTAACGTGTTCCCCCCAGTCGAGATCGCTGCTAAATGTTATTCCGAGGTATTTACATTTGTTAACTTCCGGAATGGTTTCACCCCCTAACGTATACGATGCGACTATTTTGTTTCTTTTCCTTGTAAAGCTGATGGCTTTGCACTTTAGAGAATTTATTTTCATTTTGTTGGCTATTTCCCAATCGTTTATTCTATTGAGGTCATTCTGGACTTCATTTCCCTGTATACCATACAATCATCCGCGAATAAGCGAACCCTAGACAAGATATTAACTGGCAGATCATTTACAAAAGCCAAGAATAGAAGAGGCCCCAAGACACTCCCCTGCGGGACCCCGGAAGTAATTTCAATTGGGTTCGATAATTCCTCCCCTACCCGTACTCTCTGAGTGCGACAAGTTAAAAATTCCTTGATCCACTGGAGCACTCTGAAGTCAATCCCCGTTGATTGTAGTTTAACCAACAATATATCGTGTGGGACTACATCGAATACGCGTGAAAAGTCAATAATCACTGCATCTACTTGGCTATTGTTACTGTTGCTCCAAGATATTTGAATTTCTCTACCACTTCAAAAGATAAATTTCCAATTTTTATACTTCCATTTCGTACAATATTCTTGTCACGAGACATAATCATATACTTTGTGTTTTCGGGATTTACTTCCACACCTATCTCTTCACTTGTTTCCAATAAAATTACCGTGTTTTCCCTAATCGTTTGTGGATTTTCTCCTAACATATTCACGTCATCCGCATAGACAAGCAGCTGATGTAACCCGTTCAATTTCATCCCCTCTCTCTTATCCTGGACTTTCCTAATGGCATACTCTAGAGCAAAGTTAAAAAGTAAAGGTGATAGTGCATCTCCTTGCTTTAGCCCACAGTGAATTGGAAACGCATCTGACAGAAACTGATCTATACGAACTCTGCTGTACGTTTCACTGATACACATTTTAATTAATCAAAATTTACCATCTAATAAAAAATGCCTGACTGTTCTCCCTGTCTCACTGTACCCACTTTTCCCCTATAGGATATTCCAGGCACATTAACACTGTGGCAAGATGCGGTGTTCCTCCGGATCAGCCTGTAAACCAGGCATCCAGCCACACCTAAGTGGATGACTAAAATATGGGGAGGCCGCAACTGCGACCCGACGCCGCAGACTTGGGGGCGTGTAGATAAGCCAGCTTCATGCTCGCACACGCGTCCGGCGGGACACCGGCGATAAAATTGCCCGATTCCCTCAAGAGATATGAAATGCGCCAACAAATGAGCGGAAGGGGAGGTGGCACTTTACGGCCATCTTCTTACCTTCAACTCTGTAATCCTCTCCAGGTTTGAATACTCACTTCCCCGCGGTTGTTTGGTGTCGGCTTAATAACTGCCCATCTGGTTAACGAACTGCTTGAATTCTTTGTTTATTTTCCGGCTGGTTTTATGAAGGAACAACCCCACAGGAATGCGCTTGCATTTCAAAACTTCATTTTAAGTAAAATTTAATTTTAGCTTTCGTTATCGCTTTGAAGTCTTTTGCAAAACATTTTCACAAACTATTAATACTTTAGGGTTTAACATCAGGTTGAAATAGCTCATTTATTCTGCCAGTAGCTCTCTTTGGATGTGATGAAAATAGTGGTAATAATAATAAAAATAATAATAATAATAATAATAATAATAATAATAATAACAATAACAGTTTATTACTATCATCTACATCAGTCATGTCAATTGATGCCCACTGGAGGAAGCGCGCACTTTAGAGCCCAGGAGAGCCTGAGCGATTTGCAGCGGAAAGCAAAGAGACAGACAAAAGAAGTAGTGTATGTCGCTTGGTCGAGCTATATTCAGGGATGGCCAGCATTGATTCCATGGTAATTTTTAGGTCTGTCTGAGAAGTTTAAGTGCATTAAAGTTTTAATTTTAATGCTCATTTTTCACAAGTTTGATTTTTTTTTTATTCAAAAGCATCTTTTCTCAACTTTTTTATAGAAAAGTGAAATTTTCAGATATAGGCTCATTTATTTAGTAGCCTTACAGAATGTTTTCGTAAATCTAATAAACCGTAAATGCGTATTACTGAAGATAGTGTATTGAAAATTTTGAAAATATTCGCATGGAAATTGTTTGTAAAGAAATTAATTAACAAAGCAACTACTGTTACATCATAAGCAAAAGATACGTGCCCATGTGTTGTAAAAATGTCAGCTCTATAGCTTCAGCAGATTTCGAGAAAATAATTTAATATTCTGATGATAGGACGTTGCTCACCAATATCAGCTTAAAAGCATAATGCGGTAAGAGTTTTGTTATGTAATATTAGTTACATTTAAAACATATCACTTTGCTTTGTACTGTAATATTGTTTTGATTAGTTTATTGATTACTTTTATAAGGCTAAAGGTACCATTAATATCAATTCCAATTTATCATGTCATACTCACTCTCTTTTTGGGGATATCACTTTCTTTATGAATGATGTGTTTCATCCATTTAGTACAGTATAGTTGTACTGCTATGGAATTTATGTGAATATTCCTTCTTAACTCTTTATTATGTTATTAACATTTAAAACACAACTGCAATATTAATAAATTGGTATTAGTATTTTTGTTTTAGAGACAATATAGATAATATCAAACACAAAGTAGCCTTATAAAAATAACGACATAAAATTTCACGTTCCGTTTGAAGTTTGTGCACACTGTTTTCTTAATCTAACAGGCTGCTTATTCATATACACAACCCTTCCTCTTTCCATACTTACCGCTTGATGCCCGCGCTCTGGAGTAACCGTTAGCATACCTGACTGTGAAACGAGCGGATCCGGGTTCAAAACCTGGTAGGGACAAGTTACCTGGTGAGGTTTTTCTGGGGATTTCCCTCCACCCAATAAGAGCAAATACTGTGTAATTTTCGGCGTTGGACCCTGGACTCATTTCGCTGGCATTATCACCTTCATCTCATTCTGACGCTATATGACCACAGCAGTGGAAAAAGCGTCATAAAATAACCAATTAAAAACTAAACGATGCAGAGTGATTAACTCAGCATCGTTGGAATATGGAATTTGTGACAATAGTATGTTTCAACAAGCTCTGTCCGAGAAAGATGATGATTATGAAGATCATCACAGCGTCATCATCATCATCATTATCAAGTTCAAAGGTTAGGACTAATTGGCTTCCGGGCCTTTTTTTTTCCTCTTAGTAGATATTCTTTTGTAATTTTGTGGCATTTTATTACCTATCTTAGATTCCCATTATCTTTATAATCTTATTATTGGTCGGATTTTAATTTGACGTAATGAGTCAATGTTTTCGAAAAAATTTTACTCTTTTTCTTCTCTTTCTATTAGGCCAGAGGCCTGTTTAATCTAGAGCATCACTGAATGAATGAATTCAATATATGTATGCATTTATTCACACTGCAATGGGTATTTACCCAGTGGCAATGGTAACTAATTACACTCAATGGCAATAATAAACTTATTACTCAAAAATACAGTTAATAATAACACTAATAATTAATACTAACAATATTTTATAATAATAATAATAATCATAATAATAATAATAATAATAATAACAACAACGGGGAATATCCTAAATTAAATGAAGCACGATCAGTTAAAATAACATTTAAAGTGAATCTAATTTGTATCTTAAACCTAAGTTCGAACTAAAACCCACGAGTATGATATGTTCATATCTGCACAAGTACCTTTCAACACTACACTCATTTCGCTGTCAACTCACTCACTGCATTGGAACTGAAACACATTTCACTGATTCTATCCTGATTTCACTACCACTTCAAAAACATTTCACTGTCCAAATACTTTGCACTGACACTATAAACTATAAATCTTCACTGACAGGAACACGTTTCACTTACACAACACACTTCACTGACACAACATAATTCTTCACTGATACAAAACTTCAATAACAAAATATCATTTACACCCTTTAAATACTGTGTATAATTACCCTATATTAGTAAAGTCCTTAAGCCTATTTTTAAATACATTTTGTTATTAGTAAAGCCTTTAGTAAGTCTGCAGGTAAAGCATTCCAGTCCCTGGTAGTACGATTGAGAAAAGAAAACTTTCCAATGTCCGTCCTTTGTCTTCTTTCCGTCAATTTATATGAGTGGTCGTTCCTTGAAGAGTAATTTGTCGGCTGCAACCTATTTTTTATTTCTCTCCAGGCAGGCTCACCTCTGTATGTTTTGAACAGTGCGCATAATCGAATTCGCGTTCTCCTGTCCGTGAGTGTGTTCCATTTTAATGATGAATTTTTCCGACAACACTTGAGAACCCGTTTTTTAATCTTTTCCAGTGTGTTTATATGTTCTAATCTGTAAGGATCCCAACATGCAGCACCATATTCCATTACTGGACGTACTAGTGATTTATATTGTTGTATGTAATTCATAAAACTGAAGTTGATCTAATTTTTGCACAAAAAAGTGATAATATTTAGGTATTCTTTTGAATGGTAATTCAAGAAAAAACTGTGGAAATTAATTTCTTTTGCATTAAGTTAAAACGTACGAAAAAGTATCTCAGGAATACATTTTTTCTAGTTAAGATATCCGAAAACTTTTGGACGAAAGTGTATAACTGTAAGAGAGCGTTGGAGTATCTTTAAAAGAACAATTTTCCATCTCTTCATGCTGAACAGAATTAACGATTATATGGCTTCACGATTTAAAACCAAAAACATTGGAAGTAGGAGCTACAGTTGAAGGTTGCATCAGCCATCTAATGTAACTTGTGTCTTCCTTCGCATTTCACTTAATTAAATCTTAATTGGTGGGTAGCAATGAACACCTGTGAAAAAGGAGCGAGTCGTCTAGCCTTGAATTCTAAATGCCCTGATTATTCGCCCGCTGTACTCTCCTACACGGTCGTAAGTCGAGTTGACCACGGATATGGAGATGTAAAACATGTGTAGGTTCGTTCTCAAGTGGCCAATAAATTCAATTTAATGGTTATTATGCTATGTACCCACTACTTGAAAACGTACAATGTGGGTTTTTGCATGCACATTCAAAAGGGATTTGTAAGACGTAAGTAGAAGTTTGGGGAACTTATGAACCAAAATTGTAATATTTTACGTTGCTTTCTTACCGTTGAAGTAACATTTTGCTCTATTTTAGGATTACTGCGTAATATTTTATCCATTTTAATACACCTGCAGTATTTTACTTTAAATTTTATACGTCGTGCCAGTATGCGGAGGGTTTTATATTTTACTCCGAACTTGATATCTCAATATGAATTTTACGGGCTGGGAGGCAGTAGAAAAATTTATCCCTAAATATCATACTACGAATTATTATTTCCCTTCATGATAATATATTTTCATGGAAGCAGGCCTACATTTGTTTTTTATGTTATCCAGTATCTAAATATTTGAATCGGTTATTTAAGAAACGGCACATGTTCTTAAGGGAGGGAAGTTTGTTTTGTAACTGTTTTATTGTTTTGTAATAGTGTTTTTGTTTAGTTCGTATTGGCATGTTATTTTGTATTTTGTTTTGTTTTTGTATTGTGTTATGTTTTGTATTTGTTTTTCTGTTTTTTGTGTAAATTGTTCATGTTTGTGCAATACAATATTACCAGTACCAGGTGTCTGTATTGTATTGTATTGTATTGTATTTATTAACATTCCATGGTATTCATACATGCTTACAGCTACAATATGGAACAAGTCAAAAAACTTAATACTATTATAAAATCTTAATTTATAGTCACAGTCTAGATGAAATATATACAGACGAGATTTACAATATAATCTACTAGTACAACACACAGTTTTACTATCAATTTCATGAAGTGTTATTGAATGTCATGAATTCACCTACAGAATAGAAGGCGTGAGAAATTAGGTACTTCTTTAATTTGGCCCTAAATAATTTTATGTTTTGAGTTTCATTTTTATATCGATAGGGAGGCTATTAAAAATTTTTACTGCCATATAACGCACTGCTTTTTGATAGCACGATAGACTTGCCGATGGAGTATGAAAGTCATTTTTTGACGTGTATTTATGCTATGAACTGTTGAATTAGTTACAAAGTTTTCACGATTACATACGAGGAAGACTATTAATGAAAAGATATACTGACAAGCCATGGCAATCACAATGTAATAAATCAATCATTCATTCAATGCAGTCATTTATTATATTTTAATTATTAATCTATATAAGAAATCCCTTGCGTGATAGTTTCAGTCTGATTGAGCTGAAATTTCTCACAAATATGCAGCATTAATAATCTTAATGAAGCTCTCGATTCCATCTCTTCCTGGTCTCAACAATTTGGACTTAACCTAAACGCATATAAATCACAGGCTATTCTGTTCGCGAACCTTACACTAATTCCTGATGTCAACGGCCTGAATATCCCACCTGTGAATCTGAATAAAACAATCATCCCGTTTAGCTCTACCGCAACAAATCTCAGAGTGCATTTCGAAACTAATCTCAATTGGGATACACATATTAAATATACATGTAAGAAGGCATTCTCTATTCTCCATTCACTAAAAAGATTGTATCATTATCCATCTAAATTAAAACAGACGCTGGTACAGACCACTCATTCTACCTCACTTCGATTATTGCGACGTTTTGTTCAGTGAGCTCAGGATTGATTCCGCCCAGAAACTACAGCGTGTTCATAACGCGTGCGTCCGCTTCATTTCTAATGTTCGATGCTATGATCATATCTCACCTTCTTTCGAGAAGTTATCATGGCTTAGGTTACATGAGAGGAGAAATCTGCATTCGCTTTCTCTCTTATATCGAATTATGCACACTTCATCCCCCTATTATTTATTCGCTCGTTTTCATACTCTCTCTCTCGCTATCATAATATTAATACTCGATCACAACGCGATAACACGCTAGAAATTCCACTTCACACATCATCTCTGTATTCCTCATCTTTCACTGTTGCTACATCTCGTCACTGGAACTCTCTGCCGCCTGAAGTCAAGGGCTGCCGAACATTGAAATCTTTCAAATCCAAGTTAGAAAATTATCATATGACGAGTTGCCAAAATAACTTCCTATTATGTGAAGTGTTGTAGTGCTTGTTTCCAGGGTATTCTTTTTATGTTCTAGTGATATTTAACTTTGTTGTTGTTTTTTTTTTCACATTTCCCGATAATGGCAATATTTATAATGTGATAACTTGAGCTATATATAATCATAATTTTGCTTACTGTGTGTACCTAAAAATATTGTATTCATTGTATGCTTTGTACTTCACTATTTTATTACCATTATTATTATTATTATTATTATTATTATTATTATTATTATTATTATCAATAATTGTCTTATTTTTAATAAGTTACTTTGTCTCATTTATTTTGACCTGCTGTTCACATTTTATTATGCTCTTTCCTTTCTTTCTGTATGTTATATATTATGTCTGACTTCTACTTACTTGTTGTTCACATTACATTATTATTATCTTATTAATTTTTGTGTGTAAAATTGTAGTGTACTTTGTAAATTTGTAGTGTTCTTTACAACGCAGTTTAACACCTGTTTGAGTGTTAGAGAAGGCCGTAGCCTATGGCCTTAACTCTGCTAGGTTAAATAAACCATTATTATTATTATTATTATTATTATTATTATTATTATTATTATTATTATTATTATTATTATTATTATTACATCTAAAACTCTGGATTTAAATGTCGTATTATATTTTACTGTCCACAAATCTTTTAACTCAAGTTTTACTATTTTAGACGTGACTACGTCGTTATGGATGTACAAACATAGATATGTGTATTTAGTTATTCGATTCTTTATTTACTCATATATTTAAATATTTAATTATTTGCCGTTTGAAGAATTCTAATTGAATATCTTTCTATCGAACATATTTTTGCTTACTTGCATTCCGTGGACCACACAAGATCTTACCTTGTACCAGTCGCTCCAAGAAATGTTCAGACACGATACTCGACTTATTTTAGGTTCGCGTAGTCATAAACCAAAAAATTATGTATACAACTCTAATTTACACCATTAATCACTTTTAAGTTGGACTTAAAACTAGTAAAAACGAGTTCTATTGAAAGCAGACACGGCAGTCCCTTAGTAGAACTTGTTCATCTTCCAGGCTGGGCGAACAGAGTCGCTTTACAACTTACTCTATTCTTGTTTACACAATCTATATATAATTTATACACAACGCTTGAGAGCGGAGAGTTTGTTTACACTGTGCCACAATACTTGTGCCGGAGTTTTCACATGTGAAAAATGCTAATGACCAGCCAAGTCTCTCCGAGCGCCGTACCTAGGCTCTCATTCCTGGGCATTATTAATTAATTATAGGTCTACTACATGTAAATAAGGTCATAGCATAGCCTGCAGTCAGGAGTTACAAACATTGGATTCTCAGCATTGGAACACACTTGTGTAATCCTATACCGCCATCTAAATTGAATCTGAAACTGCGGCTAAGTTGCCATCAATTACTCATCTACTTCTCTTATAGATCGGCTCTTTGCGACTCAGGGTCGAACTGGTTTCTTAGTCTTCATTACTTGGCTAACGTCGCTGAAGTCTTTCTGAGGACAGTTGTCTGGTAATAATGCGAATTAAGTAGTAGTAGTAATAGTAGTAGTAGTAGTAGTAGTAGTAGTAGTAGTAGTAGTAGTAGTAGTAGTAGTAGTAGTAGTAGTAGTAGGTTTATTTTGCCTGGCAGAGTTAAGGCCATGAGGCCTTCTCTTCCACTCAACCAGGTTTCAATAATATACATACTTACTTACTTACAAATGGCTTTTAAGGAACCCGAAGGTTCATTGCCGCCCTCACATAAGCCCGCCAGCGGTCCCTATCCTGTGCAAGATTAATCCAGTCTCTATCATCATACCCCACCTCCCTCAAATCCATTTTAATATTATCCTCCCATCTACGTCTCGGCCTCCCTAAAGGTCTTTTTCCCTCCAGTCTCCCAACTAACACTCTATATGCATTTCTGGATTCGCCCATACGTGCTACATGCCCTGCCCATCTCAAACGTCTGGATTTAATGTTCCTAATTATGTCAGGTAAAGAATACAATGCGTGCAGTTCTGTGTTGTGTAACTTTCTCCATTCTCCTGTAACTTCATCCCGCTTAGCCCCAAATATTTTCCTAAGCACCTTATTCTCAAAAACCCTGAACCTATGTTCCTCTCTCAGAGTGAGAGTCCAAGTTTCACAACCATACAGAAGAACCGGTAATATAACTGTCTTATAAATTCTAACTTTCAGATTTTTGGACAGCAGACTGGATGATAAGAGCTTCTCAACCGAATAATAACACGCATTTCCCATATTTATTCTGCGTTTAATTTCCTCCCGAGTGTCATTTATATTTGTTACTGTTGCTCCAAGATATTTGAATTTTTCCACCTCTTCGAAGGATAAATCTCCAATTTTTATATTTCCATTTCGCACAATATTCTGGTCACGAGACATAATCATATACTTTGTCAATAATATACATGAAATACAAAATTTGATTACAAAACAACACAAAAGAAAATACCTTAGAAATTACATAAAATATAGTAGGAAATTACAATAGAAAAGATCAGTTACATAATATAAAATTACAAATAGTTAAGATCGGTTATGTAATATATAAAATAAAGTATTAAATTACACATAATCAAAATCAGTTACATAACATAAAGGTGAATATACACTCACACACACACACACACACACACACAATTTATAAGACCTAAAATGCCCGAGATAAATACGACGATTAATTCACTTGAAATATATTATACAGTTAATACACTAATAGGAGAATACATGTGAGTTACAAGACATAAAATGTTGACTAGCAAATTGGTACTAAATGGCATACAAACACAAATGATTAAGAAATATATCAAGATAATAAAAAAAGAAAAGAGAAAAAAAGAAGAAGAAGAAGAGAGAGGAGAAAAAAATAACAACTTGGTCATTTAAGACTACTTAGAAACTTCCGCAAGAGTCTAGTTCTGTTTATTAAAAACATTTCTAAGTAGTGTGTACTTAAAAGATTTTAGACTCGACTGCTCCTGATTTCCTGTGACAAGGAATTCCAGGAACGAGCTGTGTGTATTGTAAAGGAAGCAGAGTAGAGAGATGTTTGATGGAATGGAATTGATAGAACATGGTTATGCTGTAAACGTGTATCACGGTTGTGGTGGGATGGTAAAAGTGTGAAGCGAGGAACTAGGTAAATAGGTGTGGAATTATTTAAAATCTCATACAGCAAACAGAGTGAATGAACTGAACGTCTCTCCCGTGAACGAAGCCAAGATAATTGAAAGAAATACTCGGAGACATGATCATAGCGACGGCTGTTAAAAATGAAACGAACACAAGGATTATGAACACGCTGAAGCCTCAATGACAATTCGACACTAAGATCACTATACAAAACGTCGCAATAGTCAAATTAAGGCATCACCAGAGTCTGTATAAGATGTGTTTCAGTTTAGAAGGAAAGAAATTTTTCAGTCTTTTCAGTGAATGCAAGATTGAGAAAGTTTTCTTACAGACATATTATTTTACCTGTGCAGGGTGGAAGTAAAATAGCCTTGCAGATTTTCAGAGCGAATAGCTCATGTTGTATGTAACAAAAAACTATAATATCATATTGATGGAAAGTTAATGTTTAACAATCTTTTATTCGGTAACTATTGCGAGTAGGATTGTGATTTTTGTCCTACGTATGGGCTATTCCATATCAAATCCACCGAAATATAGAGAAAATTGACGTTGCAATTTTTAAATACTATCAAACTTTTTCTGTCCGTTGACAACTGTGATACAATGCTTTGTGCAAAGTTAGAGACATCAGAACTTAATAGTGTTTAAATTAAAAATATTTAAATTTATCGTATTTTCATAAAATTAGCAAATAGTGGCTCCGAAAACCTTTCACCCAATGATCAAAATCATGGTTTATTTTGATGCTGAGAAAGTAAAGTTTATATTGACATGTAAACAGTTTTTCTTACTTTTTATGGAAATGGAGAAATTTAGATTTTTCTTCATTAAGATGCCTTTGCCCACGAAAAAAATATTTTTAAAATATATGGTTCGATTCCGCATTGAAAGTACAAATAAACATATATTTTTTACTGGTGCACCGTTGTTAAGAAAGTATTGAAAATATCAAATAAAGAAAATAAATAGTACGCGCGTGAAGTAACAGGCTGACTGTGAGGCAGGAGCTAGGCGAGACAACCAAGGCCAGGAGACAAACACGTGATGTTTCGTCTAGTAGCTCATAGCTGGACTAGCTTTATCACAAGTTTTCATAAACACAGGAGTAAAATGACGCCCAATGCTCGCTTATCTTCAGCTCTCGGCCAGTGAATAAGGTACTGCGCCGTTCAATTCTAGGCGTGTGAAGATAATTTAGTTAATACCCTCGAAACTTATTGTCATACCAGTAAGCAAACAATGCCGAATCCCTCTTAATAATGCAAGGTTTTTTCTCAATATTTTTTACATTTTTACAAATTGGCAAAAAGCCTAAAAGTAAGTAAAATCAGATTATCTGTCTCTCTGTGTACAATAAAAATAAGGATTACTTCTTAACATAACCTACCAAATGTCAGCTTGAAAATGAGCTCCCGTTCAATGTTCTGCAGTAAACGGTTCTAGAGTTCTGAGCGCTGAAAGAGGCTTGTTTTTATATAGTACGCTAAATTTGTCGCTAAACAATACGAAAACCGTTTGACTTTCGATAGTATATTTTTGCAAATGCACTCTCCTCAGCACCTTGTATAAATAGGGAAAAATTAGAGTATTAAAAAAATGCGAGGTTTTTTACTGATCGATTTCATATGGAATAGCCCGTATGTAAGTGTTAAAATTGTATATAGAAAAATGGATAATAAAGAATAATCTCTGGCGTATTTCAATGTGCAGTGGACGGTTTTGTGTAAATTTAATTTTTAAAAACCTCTAATTTCAAGTCACGATGCGAGTTGGTTGCAGCACAGCGCCAGAGAAAAGCTCATCTAGCGAGACACACCGAGTTCGTTGACCTCTTACATCTGTATCACGAGTAGAGTGTGTTAGCGGTGATGTTGCCGGACTGCTGGAACTTCAAACTTAATTTCCTAATTAACCGTGCATTTAATCACAAAACGTAATATAGGTTTTCTATTCATTTCAATGTACCCTATCGTCCCTTTGAACCTGCAGGGGTCTTATTACAAAGTGTTGTCATACTGTGTCTTAAAAGACTTATGGCGAAGTGCATCAACATTGATTAAAAACGCAGTAATCATAGATTACGAAACGATGGTTAAACAGTAGCCGTGGTTAAAATGTAATTTATGTGCACCATTCATAATCACCGATTACTAAAACTTGGCTAGCTTACACCTCATTTAACCAGAGTAAAGTCTATAATGGTACATTGTTTCTACAAAATGACTAAAGGAAAGCACCCATACCGCTGGAAAGATAATAGTCAACGTCTAAAAACGACTGCGCTCACTATGTTCTACATCGAAATGAACGTATCCTACATTTTCGCGTTGCATTTGTTTGCCTTTGGGCGCTGTAATATTTGTGAGTTCCATTTCTTTGTTTTTCAGTACTTTTAGGTTAAAATCGTACAAAATGAAAAATTGAATCCAAAAATGATTATATCCCAATGTCAGGTTGAAGTATCGATAGACTTAATTACTAGATTTAAATGTAGGCCTATTATATAAAAAAGATGGAATATCCATAAAGGAAAAGGATGCAGAAAATTGGTAGGAATGTGTGTACGATCTTGGACTACACCAGGAAATTGTGCATTATCCTAAGATCCATCCATAACCTCTCTTTGTTCAGCCAGTGACATAGAGAAAGAGATACTGGTATTCGAGTATTCCCTCTTAAAATACAGAAAATAATAGTTACATAGAATCGTAATATAAGCAGCCGATCCGTAGGAGAAATATGATTGTTCTTGTGTTATTTCAATTGATCCATTTGTAGATTTTGATAAACGAAATCCCTCCTGAAATTTTCTGTCACCTAATTGCTCGCAAGAATTCTCTCTTTCCATTAAAGAACCTTCACGCTCATGCTCTATCCAAGTAATTCAAGTACTGCACAATAATAATCGTCTTCTAAATAATCACCTGTGGTTATGGCCGCCATTTTGCTTTACTTGCTCTACTAATCGCTGGTTATCTCCTTTAACCGCTCATATTTGGCCGGTTAGAGATTACTGTGATTAACTTCCTATTTAAGTCGTAACCGAGGTCGATCCATCGTAAAAATGCTTAATCGGGGATTAGGTCACAATTTTAACCGATGGTTACACTAACCGAAGTTGATGCACGTGGGCATAAGGGGCGTTTTAAGGCCCAGGAAAATGCAGAAAGGAATGGTATTCCACTATGACACTAGAAGTAAAAGTTACATTATAGTCTATGAGGAATATCGCAGACTTACTTATGATGAACAGTCAATAGCCTTGATAAATGTATTGTCATGTCAGAACCAGCAAGAGAGAAAACGGAAAAAAGTGATGCAAATTCTCAAAAATTGGCTTCATTCTGAAAAATGGAAGAGGCAATCAGTCTGTAGAGTTCGTCCCTCCTTTAAATCTTCCCACTTTTTAACAGTGGACTACTTCCAATTACAAAGGAAAAGAAGAAAGACCTGAAGGACATGTGTCAATATCTGAAATAAGAGTGCTGGGGATTCTATAAGCTATTGCCCTCAATGTGTCGTGATCAGTTTGTGAAATTGGAAAAAAGAACTGTGCTCTGTTTGAAATATATTAATTTTATTAAAACTGCAAATTATATTAGTTTTAAAATTTGTAAAATTTTATTTGGATTAAGGAGGGCGTGTTATCACAGTAATTACGGTATTTAAATGCTACAGAACTTTTAAAGTCTTGTATACATTATGCTATTTTGTGCCTCGTCTTTGTTTTTAATGTGTATAAGATCACAAATCCATGTCTTATTAATAAGTGTTCATCAATAGAAAACATACAGCATTGTTCCATTATATAACATACATCGTTTTTCCACTGATATTCCTTATGCAGATGACACAAGTATAGTAATTATGGCCAATAACTCCAACACATTCCAATCTTCAACAGAGGAAATTCTCTTCAAAATATGTGACTGGTTCTCAGTCAATAAATTGGTATTAAATTGTAACAAAACTAACATAATTCAATTTATATCCTGTGCAAATTCAACCTAGCAAACTTCTACCGCAATAATTGACAACAGATCCCTATAAGAAACAACGACAACCAAATTTCTTGGCTTAAAAATCGATAATGTGTTAAATTGGAAAAATCATATTAAAGAAATTACCCCCAAACTAAATTCAGCTTGTTTTGCTATTAGAACTATGCAAAAGATAGTAAATATCAGTACCTTAAAAACAATATACTTTGCATACTTCCATTCGGTAATGAGTTTTGGAATAATATTCTGGGGAAATTCCACAGATAGTAACAGTATATTTCTATTACAAAAAAGAGTAATTAGAATAATAGTAGGTGCCAAATCTAGGGAATCTTGTAGGACTATTTTCAAAAAACTACAAATAATGCCCATGGCTTGTCAGTATATCTTTTCATTAATAGTCTTCCTCGTATGTAATCGTGAAAACTTTGTAACTAATTCAACAGTTCATAGCATAAATACACGTCAAAGAAATGACTTTCATACTCCATCGGCAAGTCTATCGTGCTATCAAAAAGGAGTGCGTTATATGGTAGTAAAAATGTTTAATAGCCTCCCTATCGATATAAAAAATGAAACTCAAAACATAAGATTATTTAGGGCCAAATTAAAGAAGTACCTAATTTCTCACGCCTTCTATTCTGTAAGTGAATTCATGACATTCAATAACACTCCATGAAATTGATACTAAAACTTTGTGTTGTACTAGTAGATTATATTGTAAATCTCGTCTGTATATATATTTCATCTAGACTGTGACTATAAGTTAAGACTTTATAATAGTATTAAGTTTTTTGACTTGTTCCATATTCTAGCTGTAAAGCAATGTATGAATACCATGGAATGTTAATAAATACAATACAATAAAACTACTTCAGTTTTGAAACATTCAGTAGAAGACAGCTTATTAAGAGTTCATATGTTTTGTGATGTTGTAATGTGCCTTCCTTGATATATACGGATTAAATTATGTTTGGTTTTATTATATTGTTTTACGTCTCTACTGTAAAAAATGGAAAATTTTCAATTTTATGCTCTAGATAACAAAGCTTCATTTCTCACACTAGTTTATTAAACCTTGTCGGACCGTAAAGAAAACAACTATTGCAATGTCCATGTTTTTATATGTTGTACAATATTATAGTATTATGAAATTTTAATTTTCCTACCAATTTTTTTTTCTATTCTACTGTATTAAAATTATAGCATACTAGTGGCTTGTGCAGCAAATGCTGCAAACTAAGTTCATTAGACGTTCAAATAATTTTTTTCAGATTTATTTTCGATGAAGACTATCAGACATTTCGAAAGTTATTTGCTTCCATAATAATGAAACATACTCCCTCTGAATGGTTATGCGAAATACTTTTCCTTCAACTTATCCACCTTCAGTTTTTTGAGTTTCAACGCGAAAACGCAAGTAACAATGTCAGGACGATCAGTGAGTTTTTCATGTGGGAGTAAAGCAATAGCTGTTTCATATCATTGTGGATTGTAGGTGAAAGTTGAAAAAAGTCAGGTTTGCTATGCTTTCGAACATCTTGGTATGTAGAGTTTGAAATGTAGAGCGTAAAATCATTTCATCCTGCTAAGAGATCTTTTTGAAATGATCGGGAGACTACAAAATTTTATAGACCTCTAATTTTGTCAGTAAGTAATACCTTTTGGTCTTTTCTTAGGAACTTTAATTTTTACACTCACTCGAGCCAATACTGAAGAGAATGACGCATATAAATATCTACACTACACCGCCATTAAGTAAGTTATATGAAAAGGACCCAACCCCACTTGATTGATAACTATAAAAATATTTGACTTTTAATAACAATATTATTATCTTACGTAAGTTTTGTAGTTATATAAAATAGCCTCCACTCAGTAAATGATAGAAATTAAGATCTAATTTAAGAAATTCTCTACATCTACTTATTAACCCTAAAACATTTCACTTTCATATCATTAATATTGCATTAATATGTATAATTAATGAAAAATAGTCACACCATGGCATTAACTACAATAATATTTCATTTCTAATAGTAATAATGTCATCAAACCACCTCAAGTTTTGTAATTTTTATTATCCAATACACAGCTGTACTCAGAAAATTACACACCACAGAATCGAGCCTGTAAATTATTTTTAGTAAGCTAAGTTTTTAATAAGCAATTTAATTTGAGCTCTAAATATGTCAGCATTCTTGCAGATCATGGCCTTCGTGCAATATTGTTCACTGTAGTATGTGTTTTGTTTTATTCTTAAATGCAACACGGCCGACTTGATGCTCGCTTCGCTTCTCCTTTACAAAAAAGCGAAGGTTATGTCAAGTCGGCCGTGAATGCTATTAGCTAGTTCTCAAAACTGACGACAGATGGATTTTGGAAATTAGGAAAAGTATGTTTAAAAATTGGCATTTCACTGAAATCTACTATTTTTCTGAAAACCTTTTGGTTCCAAGCTCCAAAATGAGGGTTCATTTATTAAATCCGTTCAGCCGTTTTCCCGTAATTTCCATTACCAGTTCAAATTATATACATAGTCTATTAACCTATTGTATCCTATAGGATACATTGTCAATTTAAGGGTTAACAGCGACTAAAAGTATGGAATAGCTTTCCTTGAAAATATTCTCTTGATAGTGCACTATTCCGAGTTTGTACGACATAGTTCTCGCGTAACCATGGAATTAATTTTAACAGGACTTTACTCCGGGTTCGTACAGATAATAAATAATTAATAAATTAAATTATCTTTTGACAAAATATCAAAATAATTTGAGAATTTGGACTAAACTTGAGTGCACAACATTAACGTACATGAAACCGAAAAGCTTTAGGGAATGTAATTAATTTCTAAAGAGCCTGGAGATCGTTTCCTTATGCTAGCGAACTCTGTGTAGAAATGTTTGCTATCCGTATCCCGGCCACTCCGACGCTATATGCATCTGTGTCTGCGGTTAGCGTAATGTCTTCTGTATGGTGCGCCTTAATTTGTACGCCACAGTAGCCCGGAGGTAGTAAGTGGAGTTGAAGGTAGAAACGCTGTGTGTACTCCAGTGCAAAGGACTTGCTCGAAACCTGTTAAGCTGCAAGCCAGAACTTTGGGGTTTTCGACTAGCTCTGATTTATATGGTGTTAGCACTGGTCAAGCTCCGCTAACAACTGCGCAAAGTTGTCTACTAAGAAGTGACGTTCTATTCCAGGTCAGGGCAGGGAAATTCTCTGGTGAGAACAGTGTTTGCTAGGTTATCTTCATTCTACATCATATGTTTACACAGGAAACTTCAAGCCCGTAAAACACAACTGATGTCGAGGGTTGAAGACAGCTATACCACAAGTTCAGTCGATAATTAAATAGAGACAAATTACAATAATTCAGTATTTATTTAAAAACTCTCTAACTGTAGCCATTTTTCGAAGTAGTGCCCTCTCTACAAGTATACGCGTTTCCTTAGTATATGAACTTTACAGTTTCCGCGGAGAAGGACTTTTTATCATGGTGTTATATTCTGTCTTAGGCGTATATTACACTATCAAATTTGACTTAATTTATTTAACTCAGAAAAAAATCAAGAAAATCAAGAATGCGATTTCTACACTCTGCTGGCATTTATAAATAAAATTCTTTTGTGCGAGATCGTGCATATTTGCTTGCTTTCTGCACAAAACCAATACGCGGTAAGTGTGAAATACCACATTCAGTATTCCCAACGTAACACACATAACAATTTCCCTATTCTTACCGCTTAAGTGACATATTGATTTTACTGCTTTAGGCTTTTAACATGTTATTTTTAAAGACGTTCAATATAGTAATAATTATAAATTGGAAACTTACCACTGCAATTTCACCTAAATTGCACCCTTAATTATTGTTTTTAAATATTTGCAAAAATTAAGTAAACTCTAAATCATTACATAACCTTACCGTTTGTTTTAAGTTCGCATTTATAGACTGGGGGAAAAAAAAGACAGACGTATATCACGGCCTGCTGGAGTATAGTAAACACAGAAAACATTTTATAGGAACAATGTTGAAGATAGATATATTTGTTTTCCAAAGTTGCCGTCATTGACAAGAAACCAAGATGGAGATTTCATTGCAACTAATTAGAAATTCCTCTTTCAGGTATGTTATAAACGATCTTCGCACAAAATAATGTAGGATACACGAGCGGTATGTTTGTTTTCATGTTCTCGGAAATTAAAAAAGCTCAACTACGTTTCGCTTTTTCAATCTTTTCCTCGAACATGAAAACGTCAACATACCGCTCTTGTAACGCATATTACTATTATTGTTTAAAATTCATTTATTTATTTTGCTTTGCAATATTAAATCAACTGCGTGATTGTTATTAAAAATCGGTTAGCTTTTTTTTATTATTATTTGTGGTATTTTTTGGAATGGTATGAGTGTTACATTGCTTCTTGTATAAAATGTTTAGTAAATAACCAGATTAACTTCAATGGTCGATCTCGAAAACAGGTTTTTGTCGGTTGATCTCTTATTACGTAACTCCGTCCAATTGCAAATAAATCTAAAAATAATAATAATAATAATAATAATAATAATAATAATAATAATAATAATAATAATAATAATAAGTGTATGTAGATGTAAAATAATAAATATAGATAATATGAAAAATAGAAAGCGATAGCAATAGAGATGCTTGATCATACTATTCCCTTACTCTAACTTCACAGATCCCAAGTTTTTTATCTCGAAAAGTTCTGTAGAGAATATATTATGTGCTCTTTAACTTTTTCACTTTATGAATGAAACACCCTATATGATATAAATGAAGAAGAAAATAATGATGATGGTGGTGGTAGTGGTGGTGGTGGTGGTGGTGGTGGTGGTGGTGGAGGTGGTGGAGGTGGTGGTGGTGTTGATGTTGGTGGTGGTGGTGGTGGTGGTGTTGGTGATAGTGGTGGTGTTGGTGGTGGTGGTGATGGTGTGGTGGTGCTGGTGCTGGTGGTGGTGTTGGTGGTGGTGGTGGTGGTAGTGTTGGTGGTGGTGGTGGTGGTGGAGGTGGTGGTGCTGGTGGTGTTGGTACTGGTGCTGGTGATGGTGGTGGTGGTGCTGGTGCTGGTGGTGGTGGTGATGGTGGTGGTGGTGCTGGTGGTGGTGGTGATGGTGATGGTGGTGCTGGTGGTGGTGATGGTGGTGGTGGTGCTGGTGGTGGTGGTGCTGGTGGTGGTGGTGTTGGTGGTGGTGATGGTGATGGTGGTGCTGGTGGTGGTGATGGTGGTGCTGGTGTTGGCAGTGGTGGTGCTGGTGGTGGTGGTTTTGGTGGTGGTGGTGCTGATGGGGTGGTAGTGCTGGTGGTGGTGATGCTGGTGGTGGTGGTGTTGGTGGTGGTGATGGTGGTGGTGCTGATGTTGGTGGTGTTGGTGGTGGTGATGGTGGTGGTGGTGTTGGTGGTGGTGGTGTTGGTGTTGGTGGTGTTGGTGGTGGTGGTGCTGCTGGTGGTGGTGTTGCTGGTGGTGGTGCTGGTGGTGCTGGTGGTGATGGTGGTGCTAGTGGTGATGCTATTGGTGTTGGTGGTGGTGGTGGTGGTGGTGGTGGTGCTGGTGGTGGAGGTGGTGCTAGTGGTGATGCTGTTGGTGTTGGTGGTGGTGGTGGTGGTGGTGCTGGTGGTGGTGCTGGTGGTGGTGGTGGTGGTGCTAGTGGTGATGCTGTTGGTGTTGGTGGTGGTGGTGGTGGTGCTGGTGGTGGTGCTGGTGGTGGTGCTGGTGGTGGTGAAACCTGGCTCTGTTTAGTGAGAAGCTGTCAGATATCTGAGCTGCGAATGAATCTACAAGAATTTGGAACAGGTGGTTCCTACATACCTGACAGCGGAATACTCCCATAAAGAGAAGGAAGAAGCTTCCTACGTCAAACAAGCGTTACCCGAATCCTGGCTCAGTAGCGCCCATCACAATGGCGGAGAGGCGCAGGCTTAATCCGAGACTAATTCATTAGCTGCCCACGGATCAGAGGTGTCAAATATTTCGCGCGGACACTTGAAGGACGCGTGCTGCAATATTTACATCTATTTGACACCGCTCGTCACACGACCACTCGCTCACTTGTCAGGCTATAAATTTTAATAAATCTCCGTTACGCCTTGAAATATCTTTGCGCAAAGCGTGGTCCGCAGGCCAAGGCGCGCCCTGTAATCATAATTCCGGCTTGTTTTAAATCTCCCTTCGCACTATTCTTCTTCCTCAGCCGTCACTGAGTCGCATAATGGCTTCTCAAAATATTGGTATCACTTAATAACAGTTTTCGTATTACGCAGCACACACTGTATAGGGTGCCCAATTGTGTACAGGGTGCACAGTAATGGTCAAAGTAAGCCAAAGTGCAAAAAAAAAAAAAAAAAAAAAAACAACAACAACAACAAACCAAGCCAAAACGTGTCAGTTCTCAAAATACTAATTATTACCTTTATTATCATCATAATCATCATCATAATCATCGTAGTTCAGCAGCAGTTAAAAATACTTACTTACTCCTGAGCTTCACGGTCCTCAGAGGACTTTAGCTTCCTTCATAATAGTTGTCCATGCCTCTCTATCTTCTGTTGTTTTTCTCCATCTTTTAACCTTCATTTCCCTTAGATCGTTTTCAACAGCATCTAACCATCTTGTTCTAGACCTGCCTTTTCTTCTTATGCCCTCAATTTTCCCATTTAGGGCCTTCTTTATCAATCCATACTCCTTCATTCTTATAACATGCCCTATCCATTGCAGTCCTTTCTTTCGTATATCGCCAACTATATCAATATCTTTGTACAGAGTGATTTATATAGAACTGACACATTTCTTTCATTAATTGTTTCAAAACGAATTGTGCTAGCGACAACGTATTATGCCTAAAATGTAGAGGAATTTTGGGAGATTATTTACCTCTATAGCAAATGTTGTCCGGCGTTGTCAAATCCGGAGATCTCGGTGGCCACAGGTTCCTGGAAATTATTCGGTCGTCACATAACCGGATAAATGGAACCATGCTTCATCTGTGAACTATGTGATGGACAATATGGCAGGATTTTGCACAATGAACGTCTGAAACCAACAGAAGAATGTTCTGGAGTTTCGATTCCTTGTCACTAGATGCGCAGATGTTTATGTTTTATTCCTATTGTTGGCAGCTGTTTTTGACATTTTGTGTCAACGTGAAAATGCAGTACACATTAAATCAACGACTCTTCCTTGTGAAGCAATACTGGATTACGAATTCAATTACAGCTACTCAAAGGGCATACCAGAGAGAATTTGGTGTTCGCAATCCTTCTAAAAGAAACACAATACTGGGACTGGTAAACAAATTGGAAACAACTGGATCTCTGGTGAGTGAAAAGGGCAAGCATCGTTCATCTAGGCTTCCCACGGTTGTTGACGTAAGAGCACGACTGGAGCAGTCACCCAAAAAATCATTAAGACGTTTGTCGCAGGAGACAGGGTACACCTACTCAATGTGTCAGAGAGCCTAAAGCCATATAGGGTTACGGTTGTTCATCAGCGACAGGAACCAGATAAGGATAAAAGATTGAATTATTGTCGTTGGTTTCAGACGTTCATTGTGCAAAATCCTGCCATATTGTCCATCACATAGTTCACAGATGAAGCATGGTTCCATTTATCCGGTTATGTGACGACCGAATAATTTCCAGGAACCTGTGGCCACCGAGATCTCCGGACTTGACAACGCCGGACAATATTTGCTATAGAGGTAAATAATCTCCCAAAATTCCTCTACATTTTAGGTATAATAAGTTGTCGCTAGCACAATTCGTTTTGAAACAATTAATGAAAGAAATTTGTCAGTTCTATATAAATCACTGTGTATAACTTTTGTAACTCATAATTTGTTCTATTTCTCCATATGTCGTTTATTTTCAGAGGTCCTTACATTTTTCTTAATATTTTCCTTTCCCATGTATTTAACCGTAGCATGTCAGCTTCTGACATGGTCCATATCTCACTCCCATATGTAACTATTGGTTTAATTACTGCTTTATAAATTTTAATTTTAACCTTTTTACTTACTGCTCTTGATTTAAACACGTTCCTCAACCCATAAAAGCATCTGTCTCCAGCCGCAATCATATTATAGTTAAAAATAAATTAAACCAATCGATTATTTCAGAAAGAACCTGTCACTTCAGTACAGTTTTGAGATATAAGAGAAAAACTATTTGAATGTTTCCACGACATTTTTATGTCTGCAGTTAATTTCTCTGGAAGGAATTGTGTCTCAGTGAAACTTACAGCAGAGTCCGTATAGGCCAGATTCTCTCTCACGCTTTTCCAATTCACTGCGGGCTAAAGCAAGGACATGGACTGTCACCTTTACTTTTTAATTTCGCTCTAGAATATGCCATTAGGAAAGTCCAGGATAACAGAGAGGGTTTGGAATTGAACAGGTTACATCAGCTGCTTGTGTATGCGGATGACGTGAATATGCTGGGAGAAAATCCACAAACTGTTAAGGAAAACACGGGAATTTTACTTGAAACAATTAAGCAGATAGGTTTGAAAGTAAAGCTCGAAAAAACAAAATAAATGATTATGCCCCGTGACCAAAACATAGTACGAAATGATAATATAAACATCAGAAATGTATTCTGTGAAAAGGTGGAAAAATTCAAATACCTTGGAGCAACAGTAGCAAATATAAATGACAGTCGGGAGGAAATTAAACGCAAAATAAATATGGGAAATGTCTGTTATTATTCGGTTGAGAAGCTTTTATCATCCAGTCTGCTCTCGAAAAATCTGAAAGTTAGAATAGATAAAACAGTTATTTTACAAGTTGTTCTGTATGGTTCTGAAACTTGAACTCTCACTTTGAGAGAGAAACAGAGGTTAAGGATGTTCGAGAATAAAGAGCTGAGGAAAATATTTGGGCCTAAGAGGGATGAAGTTACAGGAGAATAGAGAAAGTTACACAACGCAGAACTGTACGCATTGTATCCTTCACCTGACATAATGAGGAACATTAAATCCAGACGTCTGAGATGGCCAGGGCATGTAGCACGTATGGGCGAATCCAGAAATGCATATACAGTAATAGTTGGAAGACCTGAGGGGAAAAGATCTTTAGGGAGGCCGAGACGTAGATATTTTTAATATTCCATTACTGAAAACGTAAACAATTCAAAATTTCATTTTCGGCAGTCTCTGACACATAGACATTTTGCATATTTATTAGAACTGCATTGTCTGGACTACATAACCAGGTGCACGGATAGCAATATTTTTTTTTAGACAAAGACAGGTGAAATGTGCTGAAATTGAAGCCATCAATTTACTCATAGCCAGGAACTAACCCTTTCTTTTCACTTTCACAGTACTTCCTTCAGTAGTCTGTTCCTTGTTAGCCAGTGACCCACTCAATTTCTCTCTTCCTGATTAATATTTTTGTTTTTATAATGTTATAAAGTTTCAAACTATTATTAGAATTAACATAGGTTAAGTAACAACTTCAATTGTTTAGATCATTCCTCTGTTCACTTATTCATCTATAGTTGAGATTCTTAACACGAGATGGCAAGTAATAATGGCATGGGAGTAAAATCGGTACTTTATCTGTAGTTGAGATTTTTAACACTAGATGGCGAGCAGTACTGAAAAATATAGGAGGGCACTCCAGCATACGAAATTCTATACGCAAGTAATATTAATTAATTAGAAATGTTATTATTTTAATTTTACTAATACTGTTCACAAAATATTCTTCGACAAATATCACTTATGATTATTTCTTCACACCAAAATAATGATTTACAATGGTCATTACCGTGATGACGGTGGATGATGATAAGTACTGCTACTACTACTACTTACTGACTTTTAAGGAACCCGGAGGTTCATTGCTGCCCTCACATAAGCCCGCCATTGGTTCCTATCCTGAGCAACACCAATCCAGTCTCTATCATCATATCCCATCTCCGTCAAATCCATTTTAATATTATCTTCCCATCTACGTCTCGGCCAACCTAAAGGTCTTTTTCCCTCCGGCCTCCCAACTACCACTCTATATGCATTTCTGGATTCGCCCATACGTGCTACATGCCCTGCCCATCTCAAACGTCTGTATTTAATGTTCCTAATTATGTCAGGTGAAGAATACAATGCGTGCAGTTCTGTGTTGTATAACTTTCTCCATTCTCCTGTAACTTCATCCCTCTTAGCCCTAAATATATTCCTAAGCACCTTATTCTCAAACACCCTTTACCTATGTTCCTCTCTCAAAGTGAGAGTCCAAGTTTCACAACCATAGAGAACAATCGGTAATACAACTGTTTTATAAATTCTAACTTTCAGATTTTTTGACAGCAGACTGGATGATAAAAGCTTCTCAACCGAATAATAACAGATATTTCCCATATTTATTCTGTGTTTAATTTCCTCCCGAGTATCATTTATATTTGTTACTGTTGCTCCCAGGTATTTGAATTTTTCCGCCTCTTCAAAGGATAAATCTCCAATTTTTATATTTCCATTTCGTACAATATTCTCGTCACGAGACATAATCATATACTTTGTCTTTTCGGGATTTACTTCCAAACCTAATTCTTTACCTGCTTCAAGTAAAATTCCCCTATTTTCCCTAATCGTTTGTGGATTTTCTCCTAACATACGATGATGATAATTATGATGATTAATTCATTGTGAGCCCAATAGCGAGTTGTGAAGTGAATTTGGCTGTCGTTTAATAAAATCTCCGCTTCGAATTCGCGTGACGTCACAGATACGGGAATGAGGTTATGTCGCCTGTTCCGTGTAGCTGTATTCTGTTAAGAAAGTAAAAGGCGTCGTGTTCACAATGTTGATGCCGTTTGGCGCCTCTATGCTGTGAACTTCCGCCTGGAAAGTCGTTTACCCACGCGACCAACGTGTTCGCTCTATTAAATTCTGAAGGCAGACCGTCCAGGTGCGCTTGGGTTTGCCGCGTCTGCGGCTCAGTGATAGCGCTCTGGTCGTTTAGCCAGATGGCTTGGGTTTGATCCCCAACCTGTTTCGTATTGGAACATATGGTGTACAAAGGAGATGTTACAGATGATTTATCTAGTTTTCCTCATATATTTCACCAACACTCTCAACCGGGGGGTAAGAAACTGGCCACCCTACCTCACACCAAATGAAGGATTGCGCCTGAGATGACGGGAACATATATCTAGATGAGCTTTCGTCACATAAAGTAGTATCAATCTATTATTAAGTTTATTACAATTACTGAAAACAAACGACAAATTAAGTTGGCACTGAGCACTAAAGGGTTCATTTCTGTTGCGGGAAGAGCCTACAGACTGATTTATCCAATTTTTTTTCTTTCGTCAGTGTATAATCTTATGTTTTCTGGTCAGTACGTCTAAATGTACGAGGTTCTAAAGTACTCAACGTCTAATCAGCAATTACGTCTAATGAAAAATAAGTGTACGATTTATCCATATACAATGGGAAAAGATCTCACGTCAAAATGTCTAATTTTGATTTAGGTCTAATCACAAGTAATGTCTATTGAAGTGTGATCTAATGATGTAGTAACAATATCCATTAACTTCATTGCACAATAAGACCAATTGAAAAACAGGGGATAAATAACATTGAAACTCTTATCTATCTATCTATCTATCTATCTATCTATCTATCTATCTATCTATCTATCTATCTATCTATCTATCTATCTATCTATCTATCTATCTATCTATCTATCTATCTATCTATCTGTCTGTCTGTCTGTCTGTCTGTCTGTCTGTCTGTCTGTCTGTCTGTCTGTCTGTCTGTCTGTCTGTCTGTCTGTCTGTCTGTCTGTCCGTCCGTCCGTCCGTCCGTCCGTCCGTCCGTCCGTCCGTCTGTCTACCTGTCTACCTATCTATCTATCTATCTATCTATCTATCTATCTATCTATCTATCTATCTATCTATCTATCTATCTATCTATCTATCTATCTATCTATCTATCTATCTATCTATCTATCTATCTATCTATCTATCTATCTATCTATCTATCTATCTATCCATCCATCCATCCATCCACCCACCCACCCACCCACCCACCCACCCACCCACCTACCTAACTACCTACATCTGTCTACCTACCTACCTATCTATCTATCTATCTATCTATCTATCTATCTATCTATCTATCTATCTATCTATCTATCTATCTATCTATCTATCTATCTATCTATCTATCTATCTATCTGTCTGTCTGTCTGTCTGTCTGTCTGTCTGTCTAAGTCCACACCTGTTGAATAACGGTCAGCGCGTCTGGCCGTGAAACCAGGTGGCCCGGGTTCGATTCCCGGTCGGGACAATTTACCTGGTTGAGGTTTTTTCCGTGGTTTTCCCTCAACCCAATATGACCAAATGCTGGGTAACTTTCGGTGCTGGACCCCGGACTCATTTCACCGGCATTATCACGTTCATCTCATTCAGACGCTAAATAGCCTTAGATGTTGATAAAGCGTCGTAAAAATAACCTACTGAATAACTATCTGTCTGTCTGTCTGACCACTCTCTGATCCAACAAAACCATGTAGTATTGTCACACATTGCTTAATTGAAAACAATGTCTATTCAATAACCTCAGTAAATGATCTCTCTTCCTAAGAACCTTATGTTTTGGGCTCAATTGCAAACCGAACCATTACAGGAAATTAGAAGGGTTGAGCTACCTTTTCATTATATATCATGTATCACGGTTACAGATATAAAAATGTATTTTTACTGTATAATTTATAAATATATAATTTTATTTATTAAATTTTATTGTGTATAATTATGCAATTTTCTATATTCAAACATTTCAGGAGTCAAATGCTGTTTCACATTTTTACCTTCCACAGCTTAACAACATTTAAAGTTAGATATAGAGGCATTGGTCATGATTGTAAGTTAGACATAGTTGTAATGGACGTTATTTTGTATTAGACTTATTGATATTAGACCCGCTTTCTTAGACCTTCTGTCGTTAGAACTAAGGAATTATACATTATTATATTACACATGAAATCTTTAGATGTACTGACCGCTAACCATTTTTATACACTCTTAAGGCTAGTTCACAATAAACCGGGGACGGAAAATACAACGAGAACGAGAACGGAAATATTATTAAAATGTATTTAAATCTGAGCATTCAGAATTACCTATTGTGAATGCTCACATTTAAATACATTTATTGTAACATTATTTCCGTTGTCGTTATCGTTGTCGTTTCCGTTCCCTGTTTATTGTGAACCAGCCTTTACTTCCACTGGCCTCTAATATTAGGAATAAGTATTTTCTCATTTTTCTAGCGTTCTGTATATTCGTGACGAATTTATTCTAGCGGTTACCATAACCTGCGTAATAGCATTTAGTTAAATGTCCAATCAGCTCGTTAGTAAATCCATGAATTAGCCGTTTAATTGGTTATTTAATTGGCTTAGGTATATCAGAGTGTGAATCAGTTTACGGTTTACCAGTCAGTTTATCAATTATAAATTTATTCAGCCAGTGGGTCGTGTTACTGGATTCCCGGTTAGCGCCCCTGGTGTCAATAAATCAGACGATCGAGAAAGTCTTTTAGGAATAAGTGATGAGTGTGATGGATTTTTTTGCAGCAATTAAAACTCACAGCTCGTTAGAAAGAACCGGAGTGCTGGCAGCACGACTCCCGAAATGAATAGCTCTAATTCACTTTCTGACTCGAATTGTGTGATTTGATTGCTCTTAATGGCCAGATGCTTTGTTTCAAATTCACTTAACCGCCTCAAGTGTTTGGATACCGACCCGCGCTACAAATTACACACAGGACCGGAGCTGCTAATGACAAATAGTCCACCGGAGAGAGCGCACACTGGCGGACTTCCCCTTCCGCATATTCAATTCAGTAAATGTTACTTCTTCAGTAACTGGCCTCCTCTGAAAGTGCAGTCGCCAGCTCTGGCGTGCTGCGTGGTTATGAAGCTATTTCAAAGCCAGGCTGTGGATTATAATTATTGCACTTACAGCATAAAATTTCGCATGTTGTCATTGTAATTAGTTACTGGTATTGGCTTACGTCAGATGCTCTTGTCTAGTACACTTATGTCAATTGAATCATGTAATTAGTACGATAAGTACTTAAATGATGCACATGAAATGTAACTGAAGTACGGAATTGACAGATATCATAGGTCCAGTGCAGTGAATTTTTCAGCAGAGTAAGAAAGTTTATTTATTTATTTATTTATTTATTTATTTATTTATTCATTCATTCATTCATTCATTCATTCATTCATTCATTCATTCATTCACTCATTCATTCATTTATTCATATAAATTTCTTTATCAGGACGTTCTATTGCCTTTGCAGTTGACTATAGAGGTCCGGAAAAAATATATATAACAATTTTGTCATCATAAAATTAGAGAGAAATAATAAAAATATTATATCCTTAGTAAATTAGTATTATATAAATGGTTATGCAGTATTTCTATTGTGTGCTTTAGAATATTTATTTATTTATTTATTTATTTATTTATTTATTTATTTATTTATTTATTTATTTATTTATTTATTTATTTATTTATTTATTTATTTATTTATTTATTTATTTATTTATTTATTTATTTTATTGCTAGTAAGTTTGAAGTGAATACAAGTTAATAATACAATGAAACATAAACTAGCCCACTCCTGAATGAATAAGACTCGTGCTCAGGAGGGAATTTCAATACAGACAAAAATAAAATTAAAATTGAGAGTGATTACAGATTAAATAGTGTTTAATATTATTTTCTAAACCCAAACTATAAATCCAATACAATTTTTTTTATTTTTCTATTAATTTGGAGAGGATTCGTGTTTAAAATAATATTGGAATAAAATTTGTTTAATAATCTTGGACCTTGACTCATGCTATGATAAAAAGCTGCATTGGTTTTACATTTTGGTTCACACAAACGTAGAGAATTCATATTGTTTGTTCTATATTTATGTATATAACTTTCAAAAAGTCATTAAAATTTCTATGAAAATATGCCAATAGATTTTTAATATCTCCACAAGTAACTCCATGTATGTATGTATGTATGTATGTATGTATGTATGTATGTATGTATGTATGTATGTATGTATGTATGTATGTATGTATGTATGTATGTATGTATGTATGTATGTACACTGGAAGTGGGAAAACACAAAGTGGTAGTAGTAACTTCATTACAGACAATAATTTATTACAATAATAATAATAATAATAATAATAATAATAATAATAATAATAATAATAATAATAATAATAGTTAAAATAACCTAATTAATTAGTGAAACTAATGTTCCATTATAACCTACATATGTATAGGCCCTACATAAGTTTCACATAGGTACTGATACTCTTTCAATTCATTCTCATCTCACTCATTGCACTGGCACTATGACATATTTCACTGACACTATACAACACATTTCACTGACACTTTAGAAAACATTTCACTGACACTATAGAACAAATTTCATTGACATTAGTACATAACACATTTCACTGATAGGTCCTATGACTTTAATCCTGTCAGATTAAGTAAGAAAATAAATTAATAACTTTAGAGGGAGAAATTGGGTATGTGTCTGGTAGAGTTCCCGGGTAGCTCAGTTGGTAGAGCGTTGGTGCGTTTAACCAAAGGTTCCGGGTTCGATGCCCGGCCCTGGAACAATTTTTCCCTCGAAATTATTCAAATCAACTTTACAGGGAGTTATACCTGAAAGCTAGATTTGCATAATATACGTTACTGTTCGTTAACAGAAAACCACAATTTAAGTCATACAGAGTGTGAACTCAGTGTTGGTTGCTTGACGGTTGTCAGCCCACTTTGAGCTCTGTGGATGTAGAGGGAAAAATTGGATCGGTGTCTGGTAGAGTTGCCGGGTAGCTGAGTTGGTAGAGCGTTGGTAGATTTAAGCAAACGTCCGGGATTCGATGCCTGGCCCGGAACAATTTGTCTCTCGAAATTATTCACCTTTAGTCCCCTTTCAATCTGTATTTGTATTTCTTGCATTTTATGGTTCACCACAAGTGACTTCATTTGATGTATTCAGTGTGGATCATGTGATGCAATCTTCTATATGAGTACGCTATACTAATATGCGTTACAAGAGCGGTGTGTTGAAGTTTTCACCTTCGAGGAAAAGTTTAAAAAAGCGAAACGTAGTTGACCTTTTTTTATATTCCGAGAATTGAAATAAAACATACTGCTCCTGTATCGTACATTATTTTGTGCGAAGATCGTTTATTACATACCTGAAAGAGGAATTTCTAATTAGTTGCAATGAAATCTCCATCTTGGTTTCTGTTCAATGACGGAAAATTTGCAAAACAAAAATATCTATCTTCAACATTGTTGCTTTAAAATGTTTTCTGTGTTTACTATACTCCAACAGGCCGTGATATACGTCTGTCTTTTTTTCCCCTCAGTCTATGATGAATCTGGAATCTTGTTGATTTTTTCACGGCTTCCTTGATGTTACTTGCATCACGAATGCAGTAACTTTAGTGGAGTTGTAGAGTTTACTTAATTTTTGCAAATATTTAAAAACAATAATTAACAGTGCAATTTAGGTGAAATTGCAGTGGTAAGTTTCCAATTTATAATTATTACTATATTGAACGTCTCTAAAAATAATATGTTAAAAGCCTAAAGCAGTAAAATCAATATGTCACTTAAGCGGTAAGAAGAGGGAAATTGTTATGTGTGTTAGGTTGAGAATACTGAATGTGGAATTTTAGACTTTCCGTGGATTGGTTTTGTGCGGAAACCAAGCAAATACTCACGATCTCGCACAAATGAACATGAGCATGCTGTCCCCCTTTCACAAGGAACTAAAAGTACAAGTTGAGGATAGATTCCTATATTCAATTTACATAACTTTGTGATCTGTACCACGTGCTGTTCTTTTCAGACGAAGTTTCAGAAGCTCCCTATGTATTCCGAAGCTCAATATTTTCCCGTATGTCCAATATGCTATATGTAACCAATATTTAGGACCCGGGCAGTTCGGTAAATCCTATGGGCCTCGCATAAGATATCACCCCTCGAAGATTTGTCCGCAGGGTTGAATGGATCCAGATGTCGCATCAATTTACTCGTACAACATATCGCCCCCGGCCCCACATCATGGCCGATGATAAATTAACGGTTTAATGAAATTCAGTATCTGTTTGACATATGTCAGCGCTAATGATGAAAACATTATAGCGTGGCCCTACTTGGGGACTGTTGCCGGCCGACGGCGCAAACCCGTTTCCACTGTAATCGAATTCAATTCACATCCACAATTAAAAAGTTGGTACACCTGCAAAAACTGGTCATCTATAAAATAAAAAAAAAAAACTTCCAATCTCCGTTCGTTTCGAGCCAGAGAATTGAATTATTGGCGAGCAGATATAGAATTTCAAATAAACCAAGTCTTGTGAAACGCAAGGCTTTATTTTAATTTCAAATCCAGTCAATCAGAACCGGCCCAGACATGACATGATTTTTCAGTAACTCTTCGAACTTGACGGCGTTCCAGATACGGCGCAAATTAACGTTGCTGTCTATGTTACTAGAGCAAAATATTCACGGATAGCATCGTGTCTGCAAGTTGCGTCGTTAGTGTTCTAGCAGCAAGCAGCAAAATACAGTGAAACCTCTCCTTACGGACCCCTCAAAGAGAGGATAACCAAGGTTAAATGGGGTAAAAAAGTAACAAATCCTTAATTCTATTGTCAATTTCATAACATATCATTAGTTACAGCCACATGTAAGTACTACTTCCCCAAAAATGTTTCTTTTTTACTCTATTTATTTATTTAAATTTAAATATTTATTTATTTATTTAAATTTAAATATACAGAATAAAGAAGAATATAATTACAAAACAAACAAGAGAAATAGAAATAAAATAATACAAGCAATATAAAAGAAGATACAGTAGTATTAACAAAATTTGAGACCGAATGAGCTGCGCCCGTGCTCGGTCGCAGTTCAGATATAATATTAAAATAAAAAATAATAATATAAATAAATAAGTAAAATAAAATAGGAACTAAAATATAATTACAGCGGCAATGGAATTATATAATATAATATTAACACTAGAGAAGAATAGTATCGCACGTGAAAAGTAGGACTAATATATATTTCAGAATTATAGAATACAAATATAATGTAGGTTGATTAATTCATACACATAGGCTATAAATTTATGTAATCAAATTGAACGTTTCTAATTTTCTTGTTATAATGTTAGTGGGTTACATGTTAGAAGTTCTGGGTGTAATTTAGTTAAAGCATTGAACAACCGAGGGCATTTATGCTATGCTTTAGACCAGCAGATGTGAGACATTTAGGTTCTACTAATTCTGAAATAGTATTTCGTCTTGTGTCATAATTATTGTGTGTCTGTAATACAAACTTATTACGATTTTTATGATAAAATTTTAACAGCGTATACTTATTAATTTGTTCAATATTAAATACATTAAATTCAGAATAAATTAATTTAGTTGGATAATCGAAACGTTTCTTCAAACAAATTTTAATTATTCGTTTCTGAACTAACTGTTTGTACATGAACTGAAATATTTCACTGCAGTGACTCTTTTTACCCTTCTTTATAAGGATAGATGGGGGTCAGTGTTTAGGGCAAATCGGGTCACAATTTTTCCCTCTATATACCTGCACGGAACGTTAAAATCAATATTGAATTGATTTAATTTAACACTTTACACCTTCCACAAACAAGCACTGTTTTATTTTCTGCACCAACGAACTGTGTTGCAGTGTAGTCCAAAACCACATGCGTACAGTTTCAAAATTCTAGACACAAGTTCATTTTCTTGTTCTGGAGTAAACTTAGTTTGACGGCCTGTACTTCACAAGTGGTTGACGTCGTTGCAGACATGAATGAGGAACTGCTAACAACTCAGCAGCATGACGTTGGCTTGTTCCCTCGCGAAATGCTTTAATAGCCTTCAGCATGTCGTTCTCAGTCCACGAATTTGACGTTTTCCTCTTAAATTTAGCCATCTGTCACAAAGAATTGAAAATAAATACTTAATTTGAGTGGACTGACTTGAAACGTGTTGACCCTATTTGTCCGATATTACTGACCCTATTTAACCCAAATTTAGAAATTTTTTTGCGCTAGAGGTTGGTAGTACTGAATACTGCTTCGACGAAGGCGTTAATAGCCATAATCTCTTCTAAAAGCTTAAACATAATATTGAAAGTTAATCGCACAAATTCTCTGCAATAGTTGTAAAATAATAAAGAAACCGTAAAACATTATTTAAAATGTATAAAATACTCTTAACTCACCTTTATATTCTCTCTATTCTTTTATTGTCAACACAAAGAATACACACACCAGCTTGCATCAATGGCACTCAATATGTACAGGAAGTTCTCTTCCTGACCAGTATATGGTAGCACTTCCTTGAACTGGTTTACACTTGAATATGGAGACAGAGTTTTGAAATTGACCCGATTTAACCTCTGACTCGATTTAGACTGAGTTACCCTACGGACATTCCTCATATACGGACAGATTTTTATGTCCCAACTGAAATAATATAAAAA
The DNA here is from genome assembly GCA_025594305.2 of Periplaneta americana. Taxonomy (NCBI): domain Eukaryota; kingdom Metazoa; phylum Arthropoda; class Insecta; order Blattodea; family Blattidae; genus Periplaneta; species Periplaneta americana. The sequence goes on along the minus strand of JAJSOF020000023.1, from coordinate 20,316,092 downwards.
TAATGATAAATTTACCTCTCGTTTACGGACACTCTCAGACACGGACACGGACAGCTGTTTCATAGTCCTAAAGCTTGCTTTACCTCCTGACTGCGGACAGAATTTTTGATTTCAAGACTTAATGTGTTACAAAAATAGAAAATTTAGTTTTGAGAACTGTATAGAAATTCCTTACCATGAAAGAAGACAATAAGGGTCTCGTAGGCTACCACTAGCCCAGCCGGCTACCCCTTGTTAGCTGGAAGCGGGTGGATAAAAAAAAAGTCATAAAAGGGTTCAAGGTTTCCGCAATCGTGAAATTGTATTTGACTGATGATAGAGTTAGTAGGATTATTCTCTTCACTTTAATCAGTTGTTCTGTTTCGAGAGACATGGCACCTGAACGTAAAACTGTAAATTACATTACTGCATAACTGTAGACCTAGAATAAAATTGCATGGCACAGTACTGTATCTACCTCTTTCGGTCTTATCTACTGTAGTTCAAAGTTGCAAAGAATTTACTTTATTTAGAATTAATCTACAGTAGGTCTAATATAGTCCGTATAGGTCAGTTTCTATCTGATGTTTTTCCAATTCACTACGGGCTAAAAAAGGGAGATACACTATCACCTTTACTTTTTAACTTCGCATTAGAATTTGCCATTAGGAAAGTTCAGGATAACAGAGAGGGTTTGGAATTGAACGGGTTACATCAGCTTCTTGTCTATGCGGATGACGTGAATATGTTAGGAGAAAATACACAAACGATTAGGGAAAACGCGGAAATTTTACTTGAAGCAAGTAAAGCGATCGGTTTGGAAGTAAATCCTGAAAAGACAAAGTATATGATTATGTCTCGTGACCAGAATATTGTGCGAAATGGAAATATAAAAATTGGAGATGGAGGTGGAAAAATTCAAGTATCTTGGAGCAACAGTAACAAATATAAATGACACTCGGGAGGAAATTAAACGCAGAATAAATATGGGAAAATGCGTGTTATTATTCGGTTGGGAAGCTCTTATCATCCAGTCTGCTGTCCAAAAATCTGAAAGTTAGAATTTATAAAACAGTTATATTACCGGTTGTTCTGTATGGTTGTGAAACTTGGACTCTCACTCTGAGAGAGAAACATAGGTTAAGGGTGTTTGAGAATAAGGTGCTTAGGAAAATATTTGGGGCTAAGCGGGATGAAGTTACAGGAGAATGGAGAAAGTTACACAACGCAGAACTGCACGCATTGTATTCTTTATCTGACATAATTAGGAACATTAAATCCAGACGTTGAGATGGGCAGGGCATGTAGCACGTATGGGCGAATCCAGAAATGCATATAGAGTGTTAGTTGGGAGACCGGAGGGGAAAAGACCTTTAGGGAGGCCGAGACGTAGATGGGAGGATAATATTAAAATGGATTTGAGGGAGGTGGGATATGATGATAGAGACTGGATTAATCTTGCACAGGATAGGGACCTATGGCGGGCTTATGTGAGGGCGGCAATGAACCTTCGGGTTCCTTAAAAGCCATTTGTAAGTAAGTAAGTAAGGTCTAATACATTTCATTTAAAGCGTGAAGGGATACATAATACATATTATAAATTTACTGTTAGATTGAAGAGACTCCTCCCAATAAAGGACACCTCCCAAATGCGGACAGATTGTTACGTCCCTTCGATATCCGTAAATGAGAGGTTTCACTGTACAGTTAAAAATTTAACTAGCTAATTGTGAGAGTAAAATTTAAGAACATAGGCCTAATATGTAGTCTAATGACTTGACCACTGAATTTATAATTCTCTGGACACGGGTTCGATCTCCAGTGTACTCCCGATTTATAACTTGTGTTGGGAAAGGTAACACAGAGGTTTTCTCCGGGAGCTCCGGTTCCCTTGTGGCATCCCAACAAATGTCCATCATCATCTCATCTTATCGCGGGTGTAGCGTAGACCAGCCTCCTATGGCGCACCCTGGGCAACGACTGTGTCGGTAAATTGGGCTACATAACTGGCTTCATATGAGTGAATGATGTAAGTCAAGTACGTACCCGCCATTAGTTTAAAAAAGAGCCTAATAGGGAATCAACAATCAGTGGCGAAGCTAAGGTGTAAATACTGGGTAGACTGAAAGAATCTACTAACCGTATATCTTTTTTTACAGAACAGATGTTTCTCGTCTTTTCTATCAACATTTTTGTGACACAGACCCCCCTCCAAGAAGATGATAATCACTCATTTTCACAACTAACCAGAATACAGGTATAACAATATAACTTATTTGTCTCAGAGTATATATTTCTCATAATATGACAGTTGAAAATTCTATTTTGTTTTCCTCTAACCGCGATTTTAATATGTATATACTGTGTCTATCGCCTACCTTTCTAAATAATGTTTTTTTCATACGTCAAACTTGAAAACGGTTTCTCTTTTCATTCTACAAATAGTGACCTCAAATTTCTGTCACTATAAGCCATTTTACACCAAATTAATATGTAAGAAACACGCGCATGCACTTTTGATTAAACAACGCAGTAGCGCATTCACAGAACACCAATACAAGGTATACCATGTAGTTGTGCCAAAATATATTGTACGTAACTAGTACAAAAGTGTCTTACGCTCACTAGTTTCGAAATTCCGGACTCGGCGTCTCAGTCGTACACAAAAGTATCACTTTCTGTCCTAGTTACATAAATAACTGTTGTTGTATCTATTTTAGTTTGTATTTGTACCAGATAATTCTGCTTGAGTGAATAGAAGGCTGAAGACCTTAACTCTACTGTTGTTGTTTATTCAACTGTCCAAAAACAGGACTGAACCCCACAAGTGATACCAAGAAGACACTACTTACGAGGCAACTAGGCCAGGAGATAATGGAGTAAAGTGATCAGTTTCTTTCCCCCTCCATTGCATACATCGCTGACTAGCTACATGTTACACTAATCAGACTTCAGATGTATACACACAATTGTTCTTCCTCTGACACATATCGTCAAGTGAGATGCACTGCCTCATAATAGATGTACACATCCGCCAGAATCTCAATCAGAGGACTTAACTCTACTAAACGAATAAATAAGTAAATCTATACTAATAATAAATCTGTAGCTAAAATTTTTCTGGTAATTTTCGATTTTCCAAAAATAATTCGTGTTAACATGTATAATTAACCATCCTGAAACCGAAAATCGCTTTTTTTTAATTTTTGTTTGTATGTCTGTCTCTCTGTCTGGATGTTTGTTACCTTTTCACGCGATAATGGCTGAACCGATTTATATGAAAATTGGAATATAAATTAAGTTCGTTCTAACTTAGATTTTACGCTATACGGCATTCAAAATACTTTATTTAAAAGGGGGGTTATAAGGGGGACTGAATTAAATAAATCGAAATATCTCCCTTATTATTAATTTTCATGAAAAATGTTCCATAACAAAAGTTTCTTTAAAAATGATTTCCGATAAGTTTTATGCTATACAAAATTTTGATAGGACTGATATTTAATGAGATAAATGAGTTTTAAAATTACAATAACAACGCCATCTAAGGCGCTGTATTGAAATAAAAACAAATGACTTCGTCTATAAGGGGCCTTGGACAACAACAATCGAAATCTATTAAACATAGCCTACAGAGAATGTTTCTGTCATTGTATGAAGTAATATCGAAAGCTAATTAATTCGTTAATTATTATTTCACCTTTGGAAAGTGCAGTTTCTCTAGATGGACATAATTCTATAATGTTATTACAGTAACTTCTGAGTGAAATTTAAGGATATACAAGACTTTTAAAATAACAATACAATACATTTTCACCGCCGCCTCAGATTATAGCGTTGTTGTTCCTGCAGTAACTCCTATGTGCAAAATATAAAATTTTTGAGTAGGAAGAAAAAACACATTTATTCATTCCATGGAAATGGTACATAGGAGATCGTGAATCCTTACATTTTCGAAAAAAAAATATATAATTACATATCACTGCTTATGCTGTATCATTATTTAAGTTATTTGAAGGGTTCAGAACCATGGTGGGCCAAGCGCCATTTACTGAATACGTAGAAAAGAAGGGTTAAAATTAAGTTATTACCATAATTCAATGGAAACATATAGCAAGTAATATGAAGTATACACATTGAAACTAAATGATATGTCAATCTTCATTAAACTATGGTTGCATGTAATGTTAAGAAACATGTTAAAGGAATTGTCATTGCACCAAATGAGTGCTCTCTGGACCAAAATGACTGCATTGTAATTATTTAAATACAATTTAAATTAAGTAACATATTAAACGATTTATCCTTGTAACAAACATTAATGTTCCCTGGATCAAACGTCCTATTTTAATTATGAATTACTTTATATTTATTTCTAACATGTGGAGCGGAGCGCACGGGTACGGCTAGTAATAAATAAATAACTTTGTATTAAGAATAAAATAAACGTAATTTTTAATAGATTTGTCCTTATTCTTTATTCTTTAATTTGTTCTTCCTCTGACACGTATCGTCAAGTGAGATGTACTGCCTCATAATAGATGTACACATCCGCCAGAATCTCAATCAGAGGACTTAACTCCATTAAACGAATAAATAAGTAAATAATAAATAAATAACTTTATATTAAGAATAAAATAAGCGTAATTTTTAATAGATTTGTCCTTATTCTCTGATTTACACATTCCTAGAAATACGCGTCCACATCTGTGGAGTAACGGTCAGCGCGTCTAGCCGCGAAACCAGGTGGTCCTGGTTCGATTCCCGATCGGGGCAAGTTACCTGGTTGAGGTTTTTTCCAGGGGTTTTTCCTCAACCCAATATGTTGGACCCCGGACTCATTTCACCGGCATTATCACCTTCGTCTCATTCAGACGCTAAATAACCTGGATGTTGATACAGCGTCGTAAAATAACCCAATAAAATAAATAAATACATATAAATACGCCCTGGTATCAAGTTATTAGCATCTAAAGACGGAGTTACGTCAGTGTTTCGCTAAATTCTGTCCGTTCCATTCTAGTAATAATGTTATTCAACGCTAAAAAAAAAAATAAAAAATAAAAAAATACAGATGAAGACGAGAAACCTCAGCCAGTCGTGTGAATGGTACGTATGTCTTCGGATATGTTTCGCTGCTGAAACTTATCTACCCTCTTGCTTTAATTACGCAGTTTGGATTCTGGGCGCTAAGTGGCGGAAGGTGCAGGCTTTTTAACCCGAGGTGTTAATTATTTTCTCCCATTGTTTGGGAATCCTTTCCGTCTGGCCTTTGGTCTCCTCAGGTTAATTAACAGCTAGGCAGCATGTGAGAATGCTGAGCCGATTGTTTCTTGTTCTTCTTCTTCTTCTTATTCTTCTTCTTCTTCTTCTTCAAGATTATATCAGACTTACAATAAGAAGTCATTTACATCTTAAAATTAAGGAATTATTTATTCGTAACTTTTTCATGAGATTTCTAATTGTGTATTTTTGTTTATTAAATTTTAGTTACTTACTTGATCTCTAAATAATTAAACAATATTATTACAGTTACTCGAATCGCCATTTCCTTTATATTCGCCGTGTTAACTTCCATCGTGCTGATTCTTAATATTCCTTTAGTGTTATAGATATAATTAACATCCAATATTACTTTGTGCTATGGATTTGTAACGTTACAGAATTTCATTTAATATTTTATGCTTCATATGACTCGGTTAGGAGAGGAGTATTATATGATATTCTCATTGAATTTGGTATTCCCAAGAAACTAGTTCGATTAATTAAAATGTGTCTCAGTGAAACGTACAGCAGAGTCCGTATAGGCCAGTTTCTATCTGATGCTTTTCCAAATCACTGCGGGCTAAAGCAAAGAGATGCACTATCACTTTACTTTTTAACTTCGCTCTGGAATATGCCATTAGGAAAGTTCAGGATAACAGACAGGGTTTGGAATTGAACGGGTTACATCAGCTTCTTGTCTATGCGGATGACGTGAATATGATAGGAGAAATACACAAACGATTAGGGAAAACACGGAAATTTTACTTGAAGCAAGTAAACAGATAGGTTTGGAAGTAAATCCGGAAAAGACAAAGTATATGATTATGTATCGTTACCAGAATATTGGTCGAAATGGAAATATAAAAATTGGAGATTTATCCTTCGAAGAGGTGGAAAAATTAAAATATCTTGGAGCAACAGTAACAAATATAAATGACACTCAGGAGGAAGTTAAAAGCTGAATAAATATGGGAAATGCCTGCTATTATTCAGTTGAGAAGCTTTTGTCATCCAGTCTGCTTTAAAAAAGAAACTGAAAGTTAGAATTTACAAAACAGTTATATTACCGGTTGTTCTGTATGGTTGTGAAACTTGTACTCTCACTTTGAGAGAGGAACAGAGGTTAAGAGTGTTCGAGAATAAGGTTCTTAGAAAAATATTTAGGGTTCAAGTTACAGGATAATAGAGAAAGATACACAACGCAGATCTGCACGCATTTTATTCGTCACCTAACATAATTAGGAACATTAAATCCAGACATTTGAGATGATCAGGGCATGTAGCACGTATGGGCGAATCCAGAAATGCATATAGAGTGTTAGTTGTCAGACCGGAGATGAAAGTAGATGGGAGGATAATATTGAAATGGATTTGAGGGAAGTGGGATATGATTGTAGAGACTGGATTAATCTTGCACAGGATAGGGACCGATGGAGAGTTTATATGAGGCTGGCATTGAACCTCCGGGTTCTTTAAAAGCCATTTGTAATTAAGTAAGAGAGGATTTTGAGATACTTATTGGTAGTATGTTATAAATGTATCAATTGTATAGGCTACATCTAGGATGGAAACCTTTGGGGAATGGATAGGAGACTTAAAAGCAAGTAAAAGTATTCACGTAAATATACATTCAATTTAAGATCTTTTTAATTACAGATACTTTTTAGTTTATACATGTTTACTTACTGCAAATTTATATCTACATCTTTGTTTACAAAGTACATGCATAATTCTAAACATAGTACTTAAAATGGCCACCATGAGTTCTAATACGTGCTTCTAAGCGCCGCATGATGGACTACCTTTCTCTTTCTCATATTCCAGGTGTATGTCCAGGTTCACTCAATAAATATACTTTTACGGAATGTCATCTCCACAAATGTAATTTTAATTAACATTCCTTCTTTTTTAATTTCATTGTATTTATAATAAAAAATAATATTTCCGTTATTCCGCTGTTTCTATGCTTCATACATAGTTAGAATAGCTATACTAGATGGCTCTAGTCGTATTTCAAAATAAATATTTCCATTATTTCTTTATGAAAACGACTGAAATGTGATACGATGTAAGACGTAAAGAATACGCATTATCTATCTTTGTTATATTCGCGAAATAGTCTTATTAAATGCCATACGAGATTTTCATTTTTAAATAAATTGACTCGCTCTTGTTATATTACCTGGATACATATAGGAATCTATTTTTTGTAATAACAGAATACTTTGACGTTATATTTCGTAATATGTAATGATAAAGTAAAACAAGATGATCGCATAATCTACGTTGAGAAAGTAACGTATTCGCTTCAAATTGTTTTCTAAGATATCTCTGGAGCAATACATTGCAGCTTTGGAGAATTAATCTCTTCTAAGAATTGCATTTCTACATGTAAATAAAATTCTTAATGTCAAATATAATGTACACAATGTTTTGAAATAATGATAACACTTTCACATATGAATGATAAAAGATGGTACATTTTATTTGATAGCCAAACTTTCAGAGTTTCAGAAAATGGATTTCATATTTATGTTACCATGGAAACACTGCTGAAAAATTGACTACACAACATAAATTATGTTTCGTTCATCATCTTGTGGAAACAAATTAAGTAACAATGCTTGGAAGGTTATTTCGTAGACATTTCTGAATTTATCATATACCTCGCCGTTGGATTGGACGTGCACCGCCCCTGATGTGATCTATCCTCGGCCTCCAAGGTCACCCGACTTGACATCATGTGACATTTCTTTGGAAATATGTGAAGAATTCAGTTTATGTACCAGCTCTATACCAAGATGTTGAAGAAGTAAGGCAACAAATCATTGTTACGATCGCATTCATAAACAGGAATAGGGTGTTATGTTGAGAGTGTGGCAAGTGTTTGATTATCGTGTTTATGTATCCCACGTAACAAGAGGACCGATGGCGGCTTATGTGAGGGCGGCAATGAACCTGCGGGTTGCTTAAAAGCCATTTGTAAGTAGTAGTAATATAATAATAATAATAATAATAATAATAATAATAATAATAATAATAATAATAATAATATTGTGGGTCCCTATCACCACGGCATGGCGAGTCCTCAGGTTGAGGATCGAGGAGACGGCCTCCAGATATGGAGGGTAGCTGTGAATATATTGAATAAGCAGTCGCGGACAGCCGACGAGGGGTGGTCCTCCAGCCTGGGGGTTGGGCGAAGGGCTAACAACCCATCACCGTAAAAAACAGCTTGTTACGAATCCTTCAAATAAGCCTCGGAATGGGACTGATTCTCTGGCACGACCACAGCACATAATTAGGAACATTAAATCCAGACGTTTGAGATGGGCAGGGCATGTAGCACGTATGGGCGAATCCAGAAATGCATATAGAGGGTTAGTTGGGAGGCCGGAGGGAAAAAGACCTTTAGGGAGGCCGAGACGTAGATGGGAAGATAATATTAAAATGGATTTGCGGTAGGTGGGACATGATGATAGAGAATGGATTAATCTTGGTCAGGATAGGGACCAATGGCGGGCTTATGTGAGGGCGGCAATGAACCACCGGGTTCCTTAAAAGCCAGTAAGTAATAATAATAATAATAAACATATGAACAGGAAGATACTGAAGATAAAGCTGAAGATGAAGTTGATGGAGAAGAAAATGATAAAGAAGGCGATGAAGAAGATGAATATGATTTACATCTGTTTGCGTATTTATTTAATCGTTCCATTTTTTAATTGAAAATAATTTGGAATATAAAGTACAGCATATACATAGATGCTTCCACATGTTAATTAACTGGTTACCAGTACCTTGTTGACTAGTTTCGGCCATCATCAGAACTGGGTGGTTTTCGCGACTTAAAAGTTGTGTAATCAAGATGTTCAAAAATGACTGTAAAGTTAACTTAAAAATTTACGTGCATGAATAGCGATGAATCACTTTTATAGTCAGAATGATGACGAAAACACTCTGCGCTATACTTTTCTGTCACTTCCCTCTCTCTCTCTCTCTCTCTCTCTCTCTCTCTCTCTCTCTCTCTCTCTCTCTCTCTCTCTCTCTCTCTCTCCAGCATTTCGCTTACTTTTCTGGACGAATGCTTCGTTAGATAATCAGCCAAACTAGCATTTACCGACGCAAGAGGATAATGGTCGTAGTTGTTACAGCAGAGCTAAATGGAGCAAGAAATGGAATAGTAGAAGATCGCGCGCGGCGATGCGAGATTGTTTTGCGATGGCGATCACGTTCGGGCGGACGGAGGCTCGCGTGCGCCGCTGCTGCCGGACCGGACGTCTGACCAGTTCTGCTGCAGCCATGGCAACCAGGTGGCGACCAGCACGCCGCGCCGCAAACTCAAATCTGGGTTTATGTGCCCCGGGCTGGTGCGAGACAAGAAGCTTGCAGTGAACTCCACACGTGGCGTAGAGCGACTTTACATCATCATCATCATCACCATCACTGTCCTTAACATAATCCTAATCGATAACGTCATTACCAGCCTGCAACTGTACATTTTGTTATCACTCAACAGTATTTCCATCAGAGAGAGAGAGAGAGAGCGATATATATATTCCCTAGAAATTTTAAATTCAAAATTACTGTAATAGGTAATTATAATAAGAGTTACTTTATTTAAAAATGTGTTTAACTTATATTTAATTGTGCGTTTATTCTAACAATCCAAGTTCATATAGGCCTACATCTTGTTTGGAACAAAACTCCGAAAGAGTTTCTGGTATCTATCTATCTATCTATCTATCTATCTATCTATCTATCTATCTATCTATCTATCTATCTATCTATCTATCTATCTATCTATCTATCTATCTATCTATCTATCTATCTATCTATCTATCTATCTATCTATCTATCTATCTATCTATCTATCTATCTATCTATCTATCTATCTATCTATCTATCTATCTATCTATCTATCTATCTATCTATCTATCTATCTATCTATCTATCTATCTATCTATCTATCTATCTATCTATCTATCTATCTATCTATCTATCTATCTATCTATCTATCTATCTATCTATCTATCTATCTATCTATCTATCTATCTATCTATCTATCTATCTATCTATCTATCTATCTATCTATCTATCTATCTATCTATCTATCTATCTATCTATCTATCTATCTATCTATCTATCTATCTATCTATCTATCTATCTATCTATCTATCTATCTATCTATCTATCTATCTATCTATCTATCTATCTATCTATCTCTATCTATCTATCTATCTATCTATCTATCTATCTATCTATCTATCTATCTATCTATCTATCTATCTATCTATCTATCTATCTATCTATCTATCTATCTATCTATCTATCTATCTATCTATCTATCTATCTATCTATCTATCTATCTATCTATCTATCTATCTATCTATCTATCTATCTATCTATCTATCTATCTATCTATCTATCTATCTATCTATCTATCTATCTATCTATCTATCTATCTATCTATCTATCTATCTATCTATCTATCTATCTATCTATCTATCTATCTATCTATCTATCTATCTATCTATATCTATCTATCTATCTATCTATCTATCTATCTATCTATCTATCTATCTATCTATCTATCTATCTATCTATCTATCTATCTATCTATCTATCTATCTATCTATCTATCTATCTATCTATCTATCTATCTATCTATCTATCTATCTATCTATCTATCTATCTATCTATCTATCTATCTATCTATCTATCTATCTATCTATCTATCTATCTATCTATCTATCTATCTATCTATCTATCTATCTATCTATCTATCTATCTATCTATCTATCTATCTATCTATCTATCTATCTATCTATCTATCTATCTATCTATCTATCTATCTATCTATCTATCTATCTATCTATCTATCTATCTATCTATCTATCTATCTATCTATCTATCTATCTATCTATCTATCTATCTATCTATCTATCTATCTATCTATCTATCTATCTATCTATCTATCTATCTATCTATCTATCTATCTATCTATCTATCTATCTATCTATCTATCTATCTATCTATCTATCTATCTATCTATCTATCTATCTATCTATCTATCTATCTATCTATCTATCTATCTATCTATCTATCTATCTATCTATCTATCTATCTATCTATCTATCTATCTATCTATCTATCTATCTATCTATCTATCTATCTATCTATCTATCTATCTATCTATCTATCTATCTATCTATCTATCTATCTATCTATCTATCTATCTATCTATCTATCTATCTATCTATCTATCTATCTATCTATCTATCTATCTATCTATCTATCTATCTATCTATCTATCTATCTATCTATCTATCTATCTATCTATCTATCTATCTATCTATCTATCTATCTATCTATCTATCTATCTATCTATCTATCTATCTATCTATCTATCTATCTATCTATCTATCTATCTATCTATCTATCTATCTATCTATCTATCTATCTATCTATCTATCTATCTATCTATCTATCTATCTATCTATCTATCTATCTATCTATCTATCTATCTATCTATCTATCTATCTATCTATCTATCTATCTATCTATCTATCTATCTATCTATCTATCTATCTATCTATCTATCTATCTATCTATCTATCTATCTATCTATCTATCTATCTATCTATCTATCTATCTATCTATCTATCTATCTATCTATCTATCCATCTATCCATCTATCCATCTATCCATCTATCCATCTATTCATCTATCCATCTATCCATCGATCAATCCACCAATCGACCAATCGATCAATCAATCCATCCATCCATCCATATTTTATTGCTAGTAAGTTTGAAATGAATACAAGTCAATACAATGAAAGATAAACTAGCCCACTTCTGAATGAGTAAGACTGTTGCTCAGGAGGGGATTCCAATACAGACAAAAATAAAATTAAAATTGGCAGTGGATACAGATTAAAAAGTGTTTAATATGTTTAAACACAAATTATAAATCCAATGCAATTTATTTATTTATTTTTTTTTATTAATTTGGAGAGTATTCGTGGTTCAAATAATATTAGAATAAAATTTGTTTAGTAGTCTGGGAACTTGACTCATGCTATGATAAAATCCTGCATTGGTTTTACATTTAGGTTCAGACAAAGTATGTAAGTTAATGTTTTCTATACAATTTAATGTGACAGTCCGTGTACTTAATCACCTGCCTTTTGCAAATGCTGTCGAATAAGCGCCAATCATCGTCTTCGTTCGCGAATGAATATAGTTTTTTTCGTTTTTTATGAAGTTCAACCTTAGATTAAGTGTAGAATTAACTAGTTCGATTAAATAAAATATATCTGAGTTAAATGTACAGCAGAATCCGTATACGCCAATGTGTGACTGACGCTTTTCCAATTCTCTGCGGGCTAGAGGAAGGAGATGGACTATCACCTTTACTTTTTAAACTTTGCTCTACAATATGACATTAGGAAAATCCAGGAAAACAGAAAAGATTTGGAACTGCACAGGTTACATCATATGCTTGTTTATGCGGATGACGTGAATATGTTGGGAGAAAATCCACAAACTAATAGGGAAAACATGGGAATTTTATTTAAAGCACGTAAGGAGATAGAGTTGGAAGTAAATCCTGTAAAAATAAAGTATAGGCCTACATTGATGTCTCGTGGCCAGAACATGTTACGAGATGGAAATATAAATATTGGAGATTTATTTTTTGAAAAGGTACAAAAATTGAAATACCTTGGAGCAACAGTAACAAATACAAATGCCATTTTAAAGGAAATTAAACGCAAAATAAATATGGGTAATGTCTTTTATTATTCGGTTAAAAAGCTTTTGTCATGCAGTTTCCATTAAAAAAACTGAAAGTATGAATTTATAAAATAGTTATATCACCGGTTGTTCTGTATGGAGTTGAAACTTGGACTCTCAATTTGAGAGAGAAACAGAGGCTAAGAGTGTTCGAAAATAAGGTGCTTAGGAAAATATTTGGGGCTAAGTGGGATGAAATTATAGGAGAATGGAAAAAGTTACACAACGCAGAACTGTACGCATTGTATTCTTCACCTGACATAATTTTAGGAACATTAAATCCAGACGTTTGAGATGGACAGGGAATGTATAATGTATGGGTGAATCCAGAAATGCATACAGAGTGTTAGTTGGAAGACCTGAAGGAAAAAGACCATTGGGGTGGCCGAGACGTAGATGGGAGGATAATATTAAAATAGATTTAAAGGAGGTGGGATATGATGGTAGGGACTGGATTAATCTTGCTCAGGATAGGGACCGATGGCGGGCTTATGTGAGGGCGGCAAAGAAACTCCGAGTTCTCTAAAAGTCATTTCTAAATAAATTAATTAAGAATGATCTAGATCTCTCAGAACATGCACCCCTGAAGGTTTTATAGACAAAAATTGAGACCACAACTAGTAAGATTGTTATCTTCATCTGTACGATAAGTCACCATTGTGTATATACAGGGACATCATTTTACTTTTACTTCAACTTTTATTGTACCTGAGTTTTTGAATTTATTTCTCTCCCACCCCTTGTACTAACGAAGTTCCAACTGTCCTCCACACACAACCAAGGTCGCAGTATTAAGTTAGTGATTATAGTACGTTTCAGAAATATGTTCGCGTTTTCAAGTGATGAAAACTTCCAATATTGAATCATATTTTCGCACAGATACTGTCGTCCGTTTGCCTACGTCGCATCCAGTAGCGGCTGGTGGTCAAAATAATGAGTGTGCTATAATCTCTATCGGCCTACTGTAGAGGCCTATACTTATGTATTTATCTTAATTTGGAGTCTCGCCTAGTGATGAAATATGAAGTCCATACGACGTTCTTTCGTACTGCAGAACTTGTCATTTGGTGTTAAACCCCTCCATCTTGGACATCATACACTTTTCTATTGACAGTATTGCAAGAGCAGTGAGACGATCCTGGGACATAGTGTTCCTTAAAAACGTTTTTATGCGTTTCAAGCAAGAAAAACATCTTTCTGGCTCAGCAATGGTCATTAGTGTTGTAACCAAAATATTTAACAACTTCGATACTTCACAGAATGGATCCTGAAATTGTTGTTCGGAAGTCAGTTCTTCCGTATAGAAATCCAACTTGTATCTGGAACACTCTTTTGTTCAGTATAGCATAGCTGTTGAAAGCAACTTTAACAGATAGATGGCAGCAGCAGTCGGACACTTGAATTACCAAATACATTGTACATAGTTCCGAATTCTTCCACAAACAAGCTTTCTTTCGTTACGCCTTACTTTTGCAATCTCCAAGCTGTGTTGTGCTGAAGCTGACTACAGCACTTTCCCGCGTAAAAATAGCCAATCTGGGCAGTGATTTCAGCTTCGCACATGCGCATAACTGTCTACATTTTTCATGTGGAGCTTTGAGTAGCACAACGAACCCCTGAGGCACCAAAGAAGGCACGAAGACTAAACACTTTATAACGCGCCATGAACATAACCAAGGGAAATTGTCAAATGACAGATCAAATACTATGGTGGTATTACAAATACATTATTTGAGCCAAAATTATCATTATACTGTAGCACATAAGGACGGGCCGCCCCTGGTCGCATCTCGATTTCCCCCACCTGCTTCTGCTCGCTCCACTGTAAAGACTAGTGGCTGAGCTTTCTTAGCTCTTTTCTGAAAACATTAATTTCTGTTAGGAATTAATTGGACGTCTACGTAATATTATGCAACTGTTTAAAATAACTTAAATAAAAGGGCCTCGTGAAGTAATTAACTATCACGTAATTTTACCCCTTTCTACGATCCTCCGACATAACCACTTGGACGGACAGTAGATAGCATGTCTGAGTAATTTTATCTGTGCGGGTCGGGCAGAAGTGAAGACTGAATTTACAGTGCGTAAGTACTCTTTTATAGAGTAGATACAGAATTATTTCAACATGAGTTACTAAGTATGAAGGACGAAACTGGTAATTGGGATTAGGTACAATAGTCTATAGTGCGATAAATGCACATTAGAACTGAAGCCTGTATCGAAATGAACGGCCACTATTTTAAAAAATGTGTTTAAATATTCATATTAAGATTATTTTTCAATTTAACTTCATTCTCTATAGTGTACACTAATGTGCTGTAGACAGTATAATATACACTGCATAATGAATACGTCCACATGGACAGCTCAGTTCGTGAGTAAAAACACTCATTGTTAATATTGTACTGTATTTTGATTAAACAAAAACCTAATGAAAATTATCAAACTCAAAATTGCGATATTTCCTAGTTTACGTAAATGGATGAACTACTTTTCTTCCCTCCTATACTTAGTAAAGTGATTTGTTTGTATATTACGCCAGTATCATCGAACTCCAGCCGTGGAAAGGGGTAGGAAACGGCGTTGATCCAGAGGTATAGCCAAGTTAATATTAAAAACGTTAGTAAAAATAAAATGATGTCCCTGTATTTGTTTACCAAGTCTGAACATTATTCTCGCAGTATGATGAACTTGATTCCGACATGAAAACAACAGGTTTGTAACCGCGCGAACACATCAGCGGTTGCTTTATTTATGGCAGGTTAGGAAATCTCTCGCCACTTGAGCATACATACAGAAATACACCTGCAAGGAGCGTCGTGCTAAATATTTGAAATGTCTCATAACATAACACAGCGCGGCATTAGATGTGACGAGGAAAGCCGCACATTCTTCAGCCTCTACCTGCATTGCTTACGGTACGAGAGAGCGTTCAGAATTACATACGTGATTTCAACCTGTCAGAGTAAGACTTAAAGAGTTTCTGCTAGAGATACAAAACCTTGAAGAACGTCACGTGCCCTCAATTGACCAATCGATGCCACTATTACCTTCTTAATCATCGACCATGACGAAATTTTTATTAGTCTTGTTAGTTTTAACCTGGTTTCAGAGTTGTGTAATTACTAATTACTAGACCTCGAATTTGTAGGCTCGTAAAAAAACCTTCTAGGTACTTGAAACAGACTCTGAAATTATCAAAATAGGCACTGAAACTAATTTTAGGCACATAAAAATTACAGTTTTAGGTTGCTAAAATTACGAATTTATGTACCTAAAATGTGTCAAATTTAAATGCGGGGAGTATGAAAACAGAAATTAAAAAATCTTAACTTTATTTCAGACCCCAAACATCATTACAATCCTAATGATGCTCACAGTAACAATTACGAACAGCATAAATGTTTTACACAATTGTAAGAATTCAACAAATCAACAGTCATTTTATTTTAGTGCTAATTTCTTAGGTCTGAGTTCATTTAGTTATTGACTGATCACTTCGTTCAAATATAATTTCTAAAATGCATGTGACAGTGGGCACCTTTGTGTAACTTCTCATGTGATATATTTTATAAATCCCAAATGTGACATTGCTAATATTTATTTTATGTATTATTATTATTATTATTATTATCATTATCATGGAATGTCCCTGTCCGTACTTTCAATAGTTCTTACCAGGTGGTTTGGAATACGTATGTAAATCATAATTTTCACAGCTTTTCTCCCCTTATTACATCAAAAGCTTTCTCAAAGTCGATCAAACACATTATGAAGGGGTATTGAATTCCTGATGTTTCTTCATAATCAGGAAGAATGCAAATATACAATCTGAAAATGATCGTCCCTTACTTACTTACTTACTTAAATAGCTTTCAAAAAACCAGAGGTTCAATGCCGCTCTCACATAAGCCCGCCATCGGTTCCTATACTAAACAAGATTAATCCAGTCCCTACCATCATATCCCATCTTCCTCAAATCCATTTTAATATTATCCTCCCATCTACGTCTCGGTCTGCCTAAAGGTCTTTTTCTCTCAGGTCTTCCAACTAGCACTCTGTACCCATTTCTGGATTCACCCATACGTGCTAAGTGTCCTACCCATCTCGAACATCTGAATTTAATGTTCTTAATTAATTATGTTAGGTGAAGAATACAGTGCGTGCAGTTGTGTGTTGTGTAACTTTCTCCATTCTCCTGTAACATCCCTCTTAGCCCCAAATATTTTCCTAAGAACCTCATTCTCAAACACCCTTATCCTATGTTCCTCTCTCGAAGTGAGTGCAAGTTTCACAACCATAAAGAACAACCGGTAATATAACTGTTTTATAAATTCTAACTTTCAGATTTTTTGACAGCAGACTGGATGATAAAAGCTTCTCAGCTGAATAATACCAGGCATTTCCCATATTTATTCTGCGTTTAATTTACTCCCGAGTGTCATTTATATTTGTTACTGTTGCTCCCATGTATTTGAAGTTTTTCACCTCTTCAAAAGATAAATTTTCAATTTTTATATTTCCGTTTCGTACAATATTCTTGTCACGAGACATGATCATATACTTTGTCTTTTCGGGATTTATTTCCAAACCTATCTCTTTACTTGCTTCCAGTAAAATTTCCGTGTTTTCCCTAATCGTTCGTGGATTTTCTCCTGACATATTCACGTCATCGGCATAGACAAGCAGAAGGAAGGTAATTAGGAGACATTAAAGAAGTGCCATCAGACTTCGAACCCAGGTTATTTCACTGATAAGGAACATGGTACGGAATTAGAAGGCCGGGGACATGAGGTCGTATACCGGATTGATATCGCTTAAAACAAATCCAAAGTTCAGGTTTGTGCGGTTCCAGCAAGGCAAGGGAAGGCAAGGCTCTCTCGTGCCAGTCAATTAGCTGATTGCTTTCTTCAAGTGGGAGGCAGAATGTGGTCGAGCACTTTACGGCGTTGCCAAAAGTCATGAATGTACGGAGGAACGTGTGACGCCGGGCTCCACGCTTGTAGTGGATTACAAAGCAAATCCAGTAATGGAAATTCCCTGCGTAGAGTAGCACAAAGCGAGACTACGATGTCCCTGTAACAGGGCGTTCGAGTGAGCACTAACTTCAACTCAGAGAGTAAAACTTCTGAATAAATTATCCTCATATTTCTAGACAAGCTGTCGTGTATTTAAAAACATAGACCTCAAAAGATGACGCAAATTTTCTTACACATTTAACGTGTTTCACAAAAATTCAGTCTCTTATTATGTTGTCAGTGATGTTACTGTTTATTTAGTGATAAAGTATCAACTGCTAGGTTATTTAGCTTCGATGGAATAGGTGATACCGAGATATGAGGCGCATCCAGAAAGAAAGTTTCCCTATTTTTTTAAAGAACACACACTTTCAGGAAAACATTTATTGGCAACAGCTACAGCAATGTTTCAACTATTTTTCAACATAGCCACCATCAGAATTGAGACACTTGTATCCTGTAATAAACTTTCTTATCCCTCTGTCGTAGAACTCTGCCACCTGTGAATGGAACCAGCGTGTGACAGACATCTTCAGCTCTTCGTCGTTGCCGAAACACTCACCGGAGGACAGGAATTTCTTGAGGTGCAAGAAAACGTGAAAATCGCTGGGAGCAAGATCAGGACTGTAGGGTGCATGATCAAACAACTCCCAGCCAAATTCCGTCAAAACAGCTGCTGTGCGCCGAGCCGTATGTGGACGAGCATTGTCATGGAGGAGCACAACACCTGCAGTAAGCATTCCACGCCTCTTGTTTCGAATGGCACGTCGCAATTTTCGCAGTGTTTCACAGTAACGGTCAGCGTTCACTGTTTCACCTCTTGGAAGGAAGTCAATGAGCAGAATGCCCTTCCTGTCCCAGAACACTGTGCACATCACTTTCCGTACCGACAGCGTCTGTTTGAATTTCGTCCTGACCGGTGATCCACTATGCCGCCAATGCATTGACTGCTGCTTGGTTTCCGGGGTGAAGTGCGAAATCCAAGTCTCATCGCCCGTGACGATCCTGTCGAGGAACTCGTCGCCGTCATCGTGATACCGTTGCAGAAATGTCAGTGCTGCTCCTAAACGTTGCATTTTGTGTTCGGGTGCCAGGTTTTTCGGCACCCACCTGGCACAAACTTTTTTGAACAGCAGGTGCTTAGTGACAATCTCATGCAACAAGGATCGCGATATCTGCGGAAAATGGCTGCTCAGCTCCGTAATCGTGAAGCGACGGTTCTCCATGATGCACTGCCGCACCAGCTCAACACGATCATCATTGATGAGGGACGCTCGCCCACTGCGCTCTTCATCATGGACACTTTGACGACCTTCGGAAAACGCATGCGCAATTGACACGGCTAATTACGTTTACTTTCAAGGGAAAAACTCGGGAAACTTACTTTCTGGATGCTCCTCGTTTTTGACAAGTTGAGACAGGGAATTCGCTATGGATTACCTGAAATTTTCCGTACAGTTGGGGAACACCTCGAAGAAACCTCAGTCTTCTATTCATCCCAATTCAGAACCGAAAAAAAAAAGCCCGAATACAGTAGGCTGACACGCTACCGACTGGTCTACAACGGTGACTACTGCCTTCAGAACTGAGAACAGATCAACTAACTTGATACCCAACAAAATTCACAATAAAAGTAAATTTTCTAATAGTGGTATTTACCTCTAAATATAAAAATTGGAGATTTATCTTTCGAAGGGGTGGAAAAATTAAAATATTTTGGAGCAACAGTAACAAATATAAATGACACTCGGGAGGAAATTAAACGTAGAATAAATATAGGAAATGCGTGTTATTGTTCGGTTGAATAGGCTTAAGAACTTTCCTAATAGACGGTAATTATACACAGTATTTCTTTCTTTCTTTCTTTCTTTCTTTCTTTCTTTCTTTCTTTCTCTCAGTTTAACTCTCCCCCTTGTAGGTGCATTTACACGACCCACGCCACCCGGGCCTTACAGGGCTGCGATCTGTCGGGAGAGGTATTAAGCTATGGATCACATACATACTTTTTTGACCACACAAGGACATGGAGGGCCTCCCCGGACGAGGGATCAGCTCAATGCCAGGGCCGCCTCCGATACAACACAAACATTTAAGACATTACACAGCATTCACTCACACATATGAAAGGATTAAGGGAAGGATCGCCGTCCATGGCCGGACTTTCAAGAGGTACAATCCCGGCATTTGCCTGGAAAGAACTGAGGAAACCATGAAGAACCTCAGTTAGGATTGTCGGCCCCTGGGATATACACAGTATTTAAAGGATGTAAATGATATTTTGTTATTGAAGTGTTGTATCAGTGAAGAATTATGCTGTGTCAGTGAAGTGTGTTGTGTAAGTGAAACGTGTTCCTGTCAGTGAAGCTTTATAGTTTATAGTGGCAGTGCATAGTATTTGAACAGTGAAATGTTTTTGAAGTGTCAGTGAAATCAGGATAGAATCAGTGAAATGTGTCGTAGTTCCAGTGCGGTGAGTGAGTTGACAGCGAAATGAGTGTAATGTTGAAAGTTATTTGTGCAGATATGAACATATCATACTCGTGGGTTTTAGTTCGAACTTAGGGTTAAGATACAAATTAGATTTATTTTAAATGTTATTTTAAGTGATCGTGCTTCATTTAATTTAGGATATTCCCTGTTATTGTTATTATTATTATTATTATTATTATTATTATTATTATTAATTATGAGTATTATTATTACTTGTATTTTTAATTAATAAGTTTATTATTGTCATTATTGAGTGTAATTAGTTATCACTGTCACCGGGTATATACCCATTGCTGTGTGAATAAATACATACCTACAAAAGCTTTTGTCATCTAGTCTTCTGTCAAAAAATCTGAAAGTTAGAATTTATAAAACAGTTATATTGCCGGTTGTTCTGTATGGTTGTGAAACTTGGACTCTCACATTGAGAGAGGAACAGAGATTAAGGGTGTTTGAGAATAAGGTTCTTAGGAACATATTTGGGGCTAAGAGGGATGAAGTTACAGGAGAATGAAGAAAGTTACATAACGCAGAACTGCACGCATTGTATTCGTCACCTGACATAATTATGAACATTAAATCTAGACGTTTGAGATGGGCAGGGCATGTAGAACGTATGGGCGAATCCAGAAATGCATATAGAGTGTTAGTTGGGAGTCCGGAGGGAAAAAGACCTTTGGGAAGGCCGAGACGTAGATGGGAAGATAACATTAAAATGGATTTGAGGGAGATGGGATATGATGATAGAGAACGGATTAATCTTGCTCAGGTTAGGGACCAATGGCGGGCTTATGTGAGGGCGGCATTGAACCTCCGGGTTCCTTACAAGCCATTTGTAAGCAAGTAAGGTATTTACCTCTTATACTGTAATAATTGTGAATATAAATACATTGGACAAACAAAAGAAATTTCAACACTAGATATTTGGAACATACAGCCGATTTTCGTTTCAATAGAAATAAATCCAAATACTCCACTCAGCTTATTAGGAATAATCATGAATTAACAACCATACACAATGCTATGGAAATCCTTGAAATGATTAATAATACATACAGTCTGTTAATTAAATATAGAATATTGCTAATAACTCTTTATACAGGGTTTTTCCGAGGTGGTGTTACAAACTTTCAGGGATGGTGACGAAGGGCACATGTACCAGGCACCCTGGTCCGGAAATGATCGAGTCGAAAGTTACAAGCAAAAATATCCAGTGATATGCAGGCAAAAATGTTCATCGGTTGGACTGGCCTGCACAGAGTCCTGATCTCAATCCCATTGAGCACCTTTGGGACGAATTTGACCGGCGATTGAGGTCTCGGGAGATGCAGCCAACTTCCATTGTCCAACTGAGTGCCATGTTGCAAGGGGAATGGTGAGGCATTCCAGTGGATATCCTACACAAACCAGTGGAGATCATACCTAACAGGGTGGCTGCTGTTATTTATTTATTTATTTATTTATTTATTTATTTATTTATTTATTTATTTATTTATTTATTTATTTATTTATTTATTTATTTATTTATTTAACAGGTCAAAGCCCCAATTACAATAGACAGTACAGATTTGTTTAAAAAAACACAGAATTGCATATAACATGAAAAAGAGATAAAACAGAAACAAATGCAAGATACAAGTGTAATTACAAATTAAAAAATTAAAAATGAAAAAAAAAAAACAAATATATATTGTTATAGCAACAAGAGGTCGTACCACGAGGTTCTAAAGGGGCAAAGCAGTGCCCAGTTACTTTTTGGTATATAGTGTACAATATTATGCACAATAGATATGTCTTAAATGTTAGATAAAATAATTAAAACCATATATATTACATAATATCATATATATGTATTTGTGCTTAAATGCGACAGGCTCATGTCAGTAGATTTACTGGCATATAAAAGAACTCCTGCGGGACAAAATTCCGGCACATCCGGCGACGCTGATATACCTAAGTTTCGAGCGTCGTTAAATAAAACATAACATTTAACATTATATATGTATTTCTAAGTAAGGAAATTTCTTGCTCGAATTTTGCGTACTTCGTTTTACGATTAAATAGTGAACGGTATAGCTCAGTCGGTAGGCGCGCTTCCCGACACGAAGCTGGGCTCGGGAGTAGGTTTTGGCTGTTTACATGGTTGGATTTTTCCCGAGGTTTTTCCCAGCTGTAAGGTAACCTGTGGCGAGTTCTCGGCCTTACCTCGGCAAATACCATGTCGCTATCACCAGTTCGATCGACAATAAGTAACCTAGTAGTGCATGCAGTATCGTTAAATAACGAACTAAAAATAAACAGAGAGGAAGCTATAAAATTACTGCAGTGGAAATTTCCTTCAAATACGTTTTCTCCCATGTCATTGTTGTTACACTATTGCAAAATTCTGTTGTAGCTTGCAGCTGAGTAGGAGTATTACATATTTAGCTTGTTCGTATGAATATGGAGCTTTGTTAGATATTTTAATATTTTATAGGCGCTTTACATTAGTCCAAAGCACCTGAATCGTCCATATGCACGCAGATACATCCATTATTAATTTAGCAAATTACATTCAAATTAGAAAGCTCTTTATATCTAAATTGTAAAGAGATCTGTTGTTATACGTTGAAGCGTTGGTGTCATGCTGGAATGAGTGGGATTGAAGCACAAAACGCAATGACGTAAAGCAATTGGTAATGTGACACAGTGACATTTTAGTCTCAAGGACGACTGGGAGAACAATGCCTGAGATTAATTAGGTTAAAATATAACAGCAATAAACTAGTTCTTAATTTACGATACTACACAAAATACTGTAGGCTGAGACATTACTAAGCCTCCTACATTCAGAATTTCCAGTAAGATTGTGAACATTGACTCATTTAATGAAGTTGTTTGTTAATGTGGAATAATTAGTTTTATGCTCGACTATGCCGAAATATAGTGATTATACACCTGGTATTAGACCTTTAAAGCATGTCATTAAAGAACACCTACTCATTAAAGGTCAGGTCTTTCAGCCAATGACGACTCAGGTTACAACTGTTCAGCCAATGACAGGTCAGCTTTCTACCGTTATACATACGTGGACAAATTATTAACAAAATTGACGATTTTTATGATAATTCCATTTACAAAATTTGACTTTTAAATTTAGACTACAGTTGACAATTTTGCATATTTCTATCATTACAGTAGATATAAATATGCAAAAATGTAGGCTATTCTAAATTGAAGAGTCAAATTTTGTAAAAGATATATAATAAAATCTTCAATTTTGCTAATAATTTGTAAATATGCAAAAATGTCAACTGCAGTTTAAAGTGGAGAGTCAAATGTTGTAAAAATATATAATAAAATATTCAGTTTTGCTAATAATTTGGAAATTTCCAAAATGTCATCTGTAGTCCCAATTGAAGAGTCGAATTTTGTAAAAATATACAAAAACATCTTCACTTTTGCTAATAATTTGTAAATATGCAATAATATCAATTGTAGTCTAAATTGAAGAGTAAAATTTTGTAAAAATATACAATACAAATCTTCAATTTTTCTAATAATTTGTAAATACGCAAAGATGTCAACTGTAGTCTAAATTGAAGAATCATATTTTGTAAAAATATATAATAAAAATCTCCAATTTTGCTAATAATTTGTCCACGTCTGTAAAACCGCAAGTATCGATTATTCTCGGATATGCAATCGAAAGAGAATTAGCGAAAAGTCACGGAGGCTGGAAATCCAATACTGTCGCAGAAGGTTATGTTCTGTTACTATAATAATTAGCGTTAATTGTAAATCATATTCAAATAAATTCATTTTGTCATCTCGTTTTTCAATGTCTAATTTAATTTCAATGTTATCTCTGTAGGTTCTTATGGCCTAGCAAAATCAATGTGAACATCTGTTCCTCGGAAAAAATCAATACTTTCGCGTCTGCGCACATCTCACAACATATGGGACATTGGTCAAGGTCAGATACAAAGAAAATTAATAATATCAAGTTAGAAATATGGTCGAGCATAAAAAGTCGTATGAAACTCGCCTATAATGGTAATTAAGAAGATCGTATGAAAATTATGAAACTCGCTTGCGCTCGTTTCATAAATATCCATACTCACTTCTTAATTACCTTCATTATAGGCTCGTTGCATAATGTACTATTAATAAATCACTAAAAATTAAAAAGAATAGCGAGTTGACCTTTCAGTAATATATTATACCAGCATACGGGAGATCGCGGAATTGGTCAATCTGGTAAGATTTTAGTGGGTTTTTCAATATATCTACAGTAACTAGGAAAGTAGTTGTTTCAAAGCGGAAATTTCAGATTTGTTCCTACGTGCACTATAAAGCTATAGTTACAGATACTCCCTCTTCCTTCATATAAACCAATGGCGGGCATTCCTGCGGCATTGCCGCAGTGATGTCAGACCTCAGCGAAGCATCAAACTTACCCCCTACCTTCCCCTTCCCCCACTCCACGAAAATACTGCGCGTGTACGTGACGGATTATACTGGACTGCTGTACTTCGGAGCTTCATTAGTGATACAATGTCTTTCGAAGAATCACATGAATCGAGAGGATATCACACTTACAAGAAAGGCGGTTCTTTCATTTCTCATGTTTAGGATCAGTTATCAGGACGCGAACTTAAATATGTACATTCTTAAAATAGATCACCTGTTATACGAGTTCAAAGAACACAGATTCAGTGATTTTCAAGGGATGGAGAAAGATTTCAATATTTTTGCCACTCCTTTTCATGTTTAAATTGAAGATGTTATCCCAGAATTGCAGTTAGAGGTACTGGATTTGCAGAATGGTGGATTCTTGAAAGCAGAATGTGAAAGTCTACTGGGGGCTAAAATTTTTTAAAAGATGTCCAGTACTACATATCCACTGCTTAGACAGTTTGCTTCAAAAATAATGAGTACCGTCATTTCCTATAACTATGGTCCTGGAACATAACTATTGTCCACGATACAACTATTCAAATTTTTTACTCCATAACGTAGTACTTCGTTTAGGCCTATGTATATTCTTGCTGTACTGTAGTTTGAATTCAAGTCACTGCAGCTATCTACGAACGGTCTATGTTACTTCTACAATGATCTTTGAATGGTTGTATCGTGGACCATAGTTGTGTTCCAGGACCATAGTTATGGGAAATGACAGTATGTATTCATCAACCTACCAGTGCGAACAGCTGTTTTCTAAAATGAAATTTATAAAGTCCAGCCACAGATCCCGCTTAAGCGATGCTAATCTCCTTGCGCAACTGAAAATAGCTTGCACAGATATAAATCCCAATTTCCAAGAAATTGCTTTGAAAAATGATTAATTAAATATCACGTGAATGGACTATTCTAATTACATATGTTAGGCAGGAGTGTAGTGGCGTAACTGTCTGTAAATCCGTCACTGCACTGTAGAGTGCAACCCCTCCCACAGTATGTAGTTGCCATTTAAATCCTGTCTTGTGGGTTGCGTTCATTTTGCCCATCACTGATATAAACAAGAGTATCAAGCTCTTGACCCTGCCTCTTAGTTTTTGTTGGACATGGTGATCAGCTGAGAAATAAAGGAAGTCAGGAGTTGTGATCATGGTGGCAATAGAATAGTTATTTACGATACAAGTTTTAAAACTAATATTTTATGTTCTAAGTAGGAACGTTTACAAAACGAAGCTGCAGGCCAAGTATAGCAAGCCTACAAACAAAATGAAATAATTTTTAAGATATCGGTGGCTAAGAAGTATGTACAAAAATTGTTATTTAATTTATTATTATTATTATTATTATCATTATTATTATTATTATTATTATTATTATTATTATTATTATTATTATTATTATTTCCATGATCATGTGCAATATATTTATACCCTTTCATTAAGAATGCTTAGTCTAATTAGATCTACAACTTATTCTTTTTCTATCCCTATGTGTCTATTAATTTTATACTATACGCTGTTGGCTAGATCCAATCTTGAACATGCATCTGTTGTATGGAACTTCATTACTTACACTGACTCAGCTAAATTGGAGAATATTCGAATAAAATTTATTTCCTTGTGCTCTTATAGATATTTACCTAATTCCGATGATTATAAATGAAGAAGAATGCAAGAATGATGGATGTCATTTGGAATACATTTTGCAGGAGAAGCAATTGAAAGTTTGAAATGCTTAGCGCTCAAAGCTTAACTGTGATTTTCCGATCATTATTGGACAATGACTATCAGTGTTAATGCCATATAACTCTCTATGTACATTCTATATGTCTTAAACTATGCGTTGACAGTCTTGATTCATTTTCGACAAGAAAGTGACATCCATCATTCTTGCAGTGGACTCTTCAAATATGAGATTAAGTGCAAATATTTTAATTGCTGTAGTTTATTTGTTAGACGTCAAGATCTTGATTATTTATTGTTTTGTAAAGTCAGTAAGGGTAATATTGATTGTGAATCCTTCCTAAGCAATATCGGTCTTTGTATCCCTGCTAATGGTTTAAGGTTTCATAATTTTTTTTATAATAGAAATTCTTAATCTCTCTCTCTCTCTCTCTCTCTCTGGTCAGCGGATGTATGAAATATGCTAATTTGCATGGATTGAACTTGGATCCATTTAATGTGCAGTTTATACCTTTTTTTAATGTCTATTATAATATTATTCTCGTCATCTTCTATACCATTTGTATTACATTCATTTATATGGTTCCATTCTTTAATTTTTAATTACAATTATTTTTAATTGTCATTATTATAATAATTATCTCTATGTATTTTTATTGTAATTTTCTACCGTTATTAATGTTCTTGTTATGAAATTGTCATGTGCTGAACTATTATTGACTTTTGTCATCGAGTCTGTTCCCAAAAAAGCTGGCAGAATTTATAAAACAGTTATATTACCGGTTGTTCTGTATGGTTGTGAAACTTGGCCTCTCACTTTGAGAGAGGAACAGAGGTTAAGGATCTTTGACATTGAGATGCGTTGGAAAATTTTTGGGGCTAAGAGGGATGAAGTTACAGGAGAATTGAGAAAGTTTACATACCGGTAACGCAGAACTGCTCGCATTGTATTCGTCACCTGACATAATTAGGGACATTAAATCCAGACATTTGAGATTGGCAGCGCATGTAGCACGTATGGGCGAATTCAGAAATGCATGTAGAGTGCTAGTTGGGAGGCCGGAGGGAAGAAGACCTTTGTGGTGACCGAGACGTAGGTGGGAGGATAATATTATAATGGATTTGAGGGAGGTGGGATATGATTGTGGACAGTGGATTAATCTTGCTCAGGATAGGGACCGATGGCGAGCTAGAGAACCTTTGGGTTTTCTCAAAGCCGTACAAACAAAAGTCTTGTACAGGGACATCATTTTATTTTTACTAACATTTTTAATATTAACGTGGCTATACCTTTGGATTAAATTTTAGAACCGGAAACACCGTTTTCTACCCCCTTCCACGATTGGAGTTCAATGATACTGGCGTAAAATACAAACAAATCACACTACTAGGTATAGGAGGGAGGAAAAGTAGTTCATCCATTTACGTAAACTAGGAAATATCGCGATTTTGAGTTTGATAATTTTCATTAGGTTTTGTTTAATCAAGATACAGTACAGTATTAACAATAAGTGTTTTTACTCACGAACTGAGCTGTCCATGCGGACGTATTCATTATGCAGTGTATATTACACTGTCTACAGCACATTAGCGTACAATATAGAGAATGAAGTTAAATTGAAGTTATGGATATTTAAATACATTTTTGAAAATGGTGGTCATTCATTTCGATACAGGTTTCAGTTCTTTTGTGCATATTGTCGCACTATAGACTATTGCATCTAACTCCAATTACCAGTTTCATCCTTCGTACTAGTAACTCATGTTGAAATAATTCTGTACCTACTCTATAAAAGAGTACCTTACGTACTGTAAATTCAATCTTCACTTCTGCCCGACCCGCACAGATAAAATTACTCAGACATGCTATCTACTGTCCGTCCAAGTGGTTTTGTCGCAGGATCGTAGAAAGGGGGAAATCACGTGACCGTTAATTACTTAACGAGGCCCTCTTATTTAAGTTATTTTAAACAGTTGTATAATATTACGTAGACGTCCAATTAATTCCTAACACAAATTAATGTTTTCAGAAAAGCGCTAAGAAAGCCCAGGCACTAGTCTTTACAGTGGAGCAAGCAGAAGCAGGTGAGGAAAATCGGGATGCGACGTAGGTAAACGGACGACATTACCTGTGCGAAAATATGATTCAATATTGGAAGTTTTCGTCATTGGAAATCGCGAACATATTTCTGGAACCTACTATACTCACTAACTCAGTACTGCTTACTATGTGCGGCATTGGTTCTGTGTGGAAGACAGTTGGAACTTTAGAAGGGATGGGAGTGAAGTACACTTAGCGGCAAAAAGAATGGGCCGACTCTTGGTCGATAGAAATGCTAAGTTCTATCGCGCGGTTCACTCGTGTGAACGTAACGCACTGCAAGGCGTTGCTGTGGCGTCTCTTCATTGAAAGTCGTCCGTCTATAATGTAGCAAACCTTACGAGCAGTGTGTAGCCCAGTGGTAAGAAGTCCGACATCTGTACCAGAGGTTGTGAGTTCGCCTCCCGGTACGGTAAAATTATTATTTTTTATTCTAATTTTTACTTAATTTATTAGTTTAAATGTGAAATGGCATTTGTTAACAAACTTCGTTATGCCTGCCTTGTAAAAATATTATTGCCCATCATCTGTGGGGTATTAATAGGCGAGACCTGGTCTGTATAAACAAAAATACTTGTTTCACATCCTAAAAAACCGGACGCATATCAAACACAAATAAATAATTAAATTAACAAAAACAAACAATTTTTTAATATATTAACAAAACAAGGCCTGTGGTGGGGACTAGTATCTCGTCCACAAACCACCTGCGTCAACATCTGCCCTCATTCTGCGCGGCATGGAGTCCACAAGATTATGGAACAGGTCTAAATTCTTGGCCATCTCCTCCCACGCATCTAGAACTCTGTCCCACAATTCCTCAGGTGTCCGAAGGGGTGGTTGTTCTGCCCAAATAGACGTAGGGTCCTTTTGACTGCAGCCCACAAATTTTGAATCGGATTCATATCTGGTGGATTTGGAGGCCAGTCGACTGGGTCGACATCACGCCTCCTCGTAAACCATCTTTGAATCCGGTTGGCGGTGTGTATCGGATGATTACCCTGCTGGAAGAAAAGTGTTCCTTCTGGATATCGTTTTCCGTTGTATTAACAGGTATTGCTTGAAAGAGAGAGGGAGGTTTATTATTTATTAGAGTTTGGTAATATTCTAAGAGATATCGCCACATAATTATAGCTTTGCGAGACACATGTGAAGGAAAATTTGTAATTAAAAAAAAGAAGATCGGGGGAGATTCGAACCTTGCGCTACTACTATCAACTTGTTCAATATACCAATGATGTAACGTCTTACGCTGCTGAGACTGTTACTATCAATTCGGCATAGTAAGTGGTTTTCCTGTTCATATTCGCTCCGGTTGATTTTGTGCTTATCAATTTTATTATTATTTCACTATTCAAGGGCCCTGGTGTATCTAGAATCAACCCGCCATTTGATTTTATTACATATTTTAGCCTCTTAAACAAAATACAACAAATTTGAATGGTTTACCTAGTGAACTACGGCTTTGACGAGACGCGCATGCGCAATTATGTCTCTGTAACTTAGAAATTGTCGGCCGGCCCATTCTTTTTGCCACTAAGTGTACATTCAAAAACTCAGGTACAATAAAAATTGAAGTAAGAATAAAATGATGTCCCTGTACAAAATTAGGTCGCTCTTTCAAAAGGTTTAGGAACGACTGGTCTGTCGACCTGGTTGGCAAGTTGGTATAGCGCTGGCCTTCTATGCCCAAGGTTGCGGGTTCGATCCCGGGCCAGGTCGATGGCATTTAAGTGTGCTTAAATGTGACAGGCTCATGTCAGTAGATTTACTGGCATGTAAAAGAACTCTTGCGGGACAAAAATTCCGGCACATCCGGCGACGCTGATATAACCTCTGCAGTTGCGAGCGTCGTTAAATAAAACATAACATTTAACATTTAACGACTGGTCTAAAAAGACTATTGCAGTGATGCCTATGAAATCGAAGCAGATTGGACATTGTGCCGTAGACTCGTTTTGTGATGTTTATGATAATCATTATCTTGTACGTACATCAACTTTGTGTTCGTGGCGGAAGCAGATATGAGTAATTCAACTCCTCCTCTGGGGTCTAACAAATGACGGAAGTGGACCGCTTCGTATTTTGTCTTTTTCTTTTTTGCGCAAGAAGAAACCAAGCATGTAGCGTTGAATATTAAGCGATTCTGCATTAATTACCAGCTCCCACAACACATGCAGGTCTTGCATACAGATCTTTTTCCGCGGTGCTGGCCTGATTATGTATAAAGGTCACCTGGTTTGTGAGCGTCTATTGTTTTCGTCGTACAAGTGTTTCCTGCATCCTACGAGTATTAAAATTGTACAGACCGTGCCCAGAGCTTCTTTCTAGCTGTATTTACGAAACAACGTAGCTGGTTCAAATTTCCGTTTCTTTCAGCTTTCTTCAGACGTTCGGTCTGCCGTGTGAAAATTTTAATAACCTCGGAAATTCGTAAATTTGTCTTTCGTTGCAGAGTTACCAACCGTACCGTAGTTATGACAGTGGT
This sequence comes from Periplaneta americana, assembly GCA_025594305.2. Classification (NCBI taxonomy): domain Eukaryota; kingdom Metazoa; phylum Arthropoda; class Insecta; order Blattodea; family Blattidae; genus Periplaneta; species Periplaneta americana. The sequence continues at coordinate 20,284,830 of JAJSOF020000023.1, read as the reverse complement.
AGAAAGTTGAAATAAAGAAATTTCCGTTTCTAGAGTAAATTTTTTCGTTAATTTTGAAAGTGTTTAACGAATATTTTTTCTGAAATTCAGAGAAATTTCACAATGTGAGATTGCAAACTTGTAGGCCTATAACATTTTAACGAAACATTAAAGGTAAAAGCAATGTCGTGATGGTAACTTAGTAGAGCACTCTAGCTTACTGTGATTGCGGTCCCGGTTGCGAATCTCGATGACGGCAGATATTTCAAACAAAAAAGTTTAATACAAATTTGCTCGTTTTTGGTTCCTTTTCGACATAATTGCTTTATATGAAGCATTTCAAAGCGTGTTTTGGGAAGTCATTGATTTAATTCCCAATGTGTTCATTTAATTTAAGAGATCACTGCATTATGATAATAAAATATTGAAAGCATTTTAGTTTTGTCTTTTAAATGTGCAGAAATTTGATTCGAACAAATGCAACATTTTAGAACTTTTTTCAGAACGAAAATTTACATTTATTCAGATAAAATTTTGTGCCATTTCTTCTTTCTTTACCGTAACCTAAACAAAGTCTTTGTTCGTATTTTCCAACACGTCTTTATATTATAACCTGGTTCTTTTTATTTATTTATTATTTTGCTAATAATTGTATTTATTATTTATTTCCTTGGGTTATTTTACGACGCTGTATCAACATCTAGGTTATTTAGCGTCTGAATGAAATGAAGGTGATAATGCCGGTGAAATGAGTCCGGGGTCCAGCACCGAAAGTTACCCAGCATTTGCTCGTATTTGGTTGAGGGAAAACCCCGGAAAAAAACCTCAATCAAGTAACTTGCCCCGACCGGGATTCGAACCCGGGCCACCTGGTTTTGCGGCCAGACGCGCTGACCGTTACTCCACAGGTGTGGACAACTAACAATTGTAACTTAAAATATAATATATACAAAAAAACTTTAGCTCGCCCCTGAAAGAGGAGAACTCGTGCTCAGGGGCGGATTCCTGAATTGAAATTAATAATTATACAATACATTTTGTCTTATGTCTACTGTGCAATAATAGTATATAAATTTAAATTTACAATTTTTCAATTTTTATAAAATCCATACATAACTTTTTAAATATAATACTAGAATTATTAGAATTGACAAGATTAGGCTATTTAAATATTAATTTGTTATATATTCTTGGGCCTAAATTAGTACTATGATTAAATACTGTAATAGTGTTGTATTTTGATTCAAACAATCTTGAAGAATTTATACCTTTTGTTTCATAACTATGAGAATACACTTCAAAATTATTTCGATTTTTATGTGTGAATTTTATTAATACAATATAATAAATTTGTCTTACGTTAAGTACATTAAAGTCTAAAAAACAAATTTTGAGATGTAAAATCAATAGGTTTATGAAGACATATTTTAATTAGTTTCGTCTGTAATAAATAAAGTGGATTAAAATTGGATTTAAATGAGCTACCCCATCCTATAATTCCATACATCATTACCGATTGAAATAAAGTTAAATATATTGTGCGTAGTAAACTTATTGACAAGTAATTCCTCAAAAAAACAAAATAATATACTATTTTACATAATTTATTACAATGGTAATTAATGTGTTGGTTCCATTTTAAATGATTGTCGAAAATTATGCCTAAATACTTAACTTCAGAGGACTCCTTAATAATCGGACATTTACACTGTATAAGACAACAATCAGAATTATGTAATTTAATACTTAATGTAGATGTAGGAGGTTTGTTACATTTTTCAGATAATGAGAATGGAATAATTATGGTTTTATTTTCGTTGATAGAAAGATAATTTATGTCAAACCATGATGGAGACATACACCTTCATTTGCAGTTCGTATACAAGGGAGTCGTGTGAAAAACAGTTGGTGTAGATATTATGTGATTTCGATGTCGGATACACTTGTAAGAGATTCAATTAGAACCTTTCTTAAACGTGTAAAAGCTTAGCGAAATGCTAAACTTATTATTATTGGTACACAAATTGGGTGATTAATAAGTACGGGGAGTATAAAGATAAAAATAATTAATTTAACGTAGTCTAATCGTAAACTAATTAACTGTGATATTAATTCTCTCTAATGACATATTGTTATTTATTACAATTACAAACAACTCATTGGCGTCATATTGATGTGTGAATCGGTTCGACTACTAATTGAATTATTGTTGTAGGCCTGAGGGAATAAGAAAGCCATTATGAAATAATTAACGAGAGGCTTTGTTAGATTTAAATTCGCGGAGTATGAGGGCAGAAATTGAAAGAAATATCAAACTTTTATTTCAAATGTTAAACATCCTTAAAATGCCAACCGTGCTCACAATAACAGTCACTAACAGCATGAATATTTCGCACAATTTTAGGAAGTTGATGAATCTCCTGTCACTTTTTATAGTCTGCTGTATAAATTTGAGGCAATTTTTACAAAAGAAAATAGTTTATAAACTGTAAATAAAATATTATTTTGTACGTTTTGAGACCTGAAGGATGCAGAAATGGAAATATAATTGAATTACTTACTTACAAATGGCTTTTAGCGAACCCGCAGATTCATTGCCGCCCTCACATAAGCCCGCCATTGGTACCTATCCTGTGCAAGATCAATCCAGTCTCTATCATCGTATCCCACCTCCCTCAAATACATTTTAATATTATCCTCCCATCTACGTCTCGTCTTCCCGAAAGGTCTTTTTCCTTCCGGTCTCCCAACTAACACTCTATATGCATTTCTGGATTCGTTCATACGTGCTGCATGCCCTCCCAATCCTTATTGTATGGATTCGTAACATGCTGTTTTTTACGGTGATGGGTTGTTAGCCCTTCGCCCAACCCCCAAGCTGGAAGACCACCTCTTATCGGCTGTCCACGACTGCTTATTCAATATATTTGCAGCTACCCTCCATATCTGGACGCCGTCTCCTCTATTCGCAAAAAATGAACTCCTTGCCACTGCCTTTACAAATAAAAAAATGTATTTTTTTTTAATATGTTCAGAATATTTTTCGCCTCTTGTAACATTCGTATACAGAGTTTCTTCATAAAATAATAATAATAATAATAATAATAATAATAATAATAATAATTTATTTTAGCTGGCAGAGTTAAGGCCGTAAGGCCTTTTCTTCCACTCAACCAGCAAAAAGTATATATATACATATGTATCAACTTACAAAGAATTCAACAATTTGATTTAGAAAAGACCTAATGTATACAATTGTTATTTACGAATTAAACAACAAAATACTATGAACTATTAATTAAACACTGAAATACAAACTATGTAGCAGAATTAAGCTAAAATACATAGAATGCTAATATATTTCAAATAATGTTAGATAATAGAAAGAGATTATTATGAGACAATTTTGAAAATACAGCACTATCAGGATGCATGTCTAAAGGAAGGAGTAACAATGAAGACAGTGATAGTTTAAGTCAGTATGATTGGAGTGAAATGCCAAGAAGGTTATCTTTTAAGCTGTTTTTAAAAGTGTTTATTGTCTTGCAGCCCCTAATACCTTGTGACAGGGAATTCCAATGTCGCGAGGTGGATACTGTAAAAGATGATGAATAACGAGATGTTCTGTGAAGAGGTATACTTAACGCGCCACAGATAAGTGAACTGGTGTTTACGTCGTGGTTAGAGTATAGATAAGACAAACGAGACGAAAGGTAATTTGGTGTTGAAGTGTGCAGAATTCGAAAGAGCAATGACAAGGAGTGTAAAGTTCTACGTTCTTTAAGTCGGAGCCACGAAAGACTTGCGAAGGACAGTGATATGTGATCGTATCGTCGGATGTTGCATACGTATCTGAAGCACATATTCTGAACTCTCTGTAACTTGACTGACAGTTCAGAACTTAGGCCACTTTACAAAACGAATCGAAATGCGGCATTACTAGGGTTTGTATTAGGGTAAGTTTTAGTTGCTGGGGCAAGAAGTTTCTTAAGCGACTCAAACAGTGAATGGAGGAACAGATTTTTTTTATCGTTTCTTTAACTTGAAAATTCCAATTTAGATTGTTATCGGAAAAGAAGCCAAAATTTTTACGACAGATGAATAAGGGATTAATAGGAGAGTGACAAACAGTTTCCTTTCTTTTATTCAACTAATATATTAATCAATATCTAAAGCACAGAAACTGAGATAAAATGTATTAAATAGCTGGAATTCTAATTAAAGAGACAACTTTAAATCTCTCTACAGGAAATGGTCAATTAAATGTGTGTAATATCGCTAGAAGTTAAAGTATATCCTCAATTGGCTGTCGGAGTTTTGCATGCGGTTTAATGATGTGAGGTGACGACTGAAAGAAATGCTGTTCCAGGCGGAAATGGAATTCTGATTGAACTAGATCCAGTGGATAAGTGGCTTATAGACCACATCCTCCTTTCACAACTTACGACGCACCGTTTTACTGTGTCATAGGCAAAAGAATGAATCTGATTCTGAGCTAACGTCGTCTTACATCTATTTAGGCCAGCTATGGGGACTATAAGCAAAGTAGGAAGGGAACGTTCCTACCCACCCCACATTCGTTTGATTGACAGGCGAGGGGTAAAGCAGCTGTTTTGCTAAGGCAAGTGAAGTGGTGGATTCGACACACCTTGCGCATCGGTAATTTCTCCGCTCTTATTTCGTGTTTCAAAATCTTTACAGTATTTTGTTTATAGGAAGTACACGTATCATACAATAATTATGACGGCCACCTACTGTCATTAGGTAAATTATATATTTTTCAATTGTATAACTACTCCTTTATCATGTGCACAAAAATTCTTGTACTGCCTTGTGATCGACTAATAAAGTATTTCTTTTTTAAAACTATAAAGAAAAAAGCAAAGTTCCATTGTCATTTAACTGCACAATATATTAAAAGATACAATGCTCAACATAATAAATTGTTTCTTTTTAAAACCAATAAAGTAACTAAGCTCCATTGTCATTTAACATGCAAACGTATTAAACACAATATAATGATCAACAAAATCAATTGTTTCTTTTTATAAATACTGTGACAGCGACGTGAGATTCGAACTCACGACCAGCGTCCCGCAAGAGAGAAGATCGCGCGGAGCACTTTGGGATGGCGCGCGGCGGAGAGGGGAAAGGACCAACGCGGCGAGAGAGTGGAGAGAGAGTGCGCGCGCATCTGGTGCTGGTAGAGAGGAGAGGGCTCTGGATTTTTCTGGAGTGCCATCTCTAGAGACGCGTGGAACTTTCGAGGCTACGTCGCTGTGGTTATAAATTAAGGACGCGAAGGAACGACAGCAGTTTTTCAGTTGATTAGTCAGCCAGTCAGTGAGAAAGCCAGAGCAAGCAAGCCAGTCTGGTGTACCGGAGTTCGACTCGAGTGTGCGTCCGCATCTGCGTCAGCATCCGAAGGCCTGAGTTCGAGTGCAGTGGACCGCAGTTGGAGGGACCTGAGTTCGAGTGCAGTGGACCGCAGTTGGAGGGACCTGAGTTCGAGTACAGTGAACTGTCTCTGGAGGTCTGTGGTTCGAGATACTATGAACTCGAGTGACTGAGCTAGAAGAACTGTGAACTGAGAACTGATAGTTCTGATTTGTAAATAGTGCTTTGTAAATATTAGTTAAGATTAACAGTTCATTGTTGTTCGTACTAGTCCAAGTAAATTGTCATTGTCGTCGGTAGAGTGCTATAACGAATACTGTGTTAAGTGAAAATCCAATTGTTGACGAGAGCGTTTAAGGCGAATTGTAGAAAGGACTTATTGTTGTGGCGAATAAATTACATTGTTGTTACTAATAAAATTTACAATACTAAAGAAAGTAAAACTAAGCTCCACTGTCATTTAACTTTAAAACATATTAAATAAAATATATGAGATATGAATGAAACGAAATACTACTGTAGGCCTATACTGCTGCTTTTCATTTTTTTTTTTTTTGTTGATTGCCCTCGAAATTTTTGTTATTAACTAAAAAGGATATATTTGGCTCTAAAATAGAACAACTCAACCGTAATACTGAAACTAAATGCATGTCTGTGATCCTAGACCTGGAGATCGTTTTGGTCATATTCATTTTGAAAAGAAAAATAGCTCACAACAGTAACTTGAGCCAAACATAGATACCATACGCATTGCAAATATCCTCAGATTAGGGAATTGTTCCTCTGGTAGGTAATCCATTTTTTCCTAAACACTTTAGTGGCGTGCTCTTTTGCATCTCTATAGTGGCTCTGATGCTTGGGTAACATCAAATACAAATGGATTATTGAACTGACACATCTCCATGTCCATTGAAGTTCTTCTGAAAATCTTTCTTGGAAAGAGAACCCATCAAGTAGGCCTAATATGCACTCAAAGTTTTAAATAAGTTCAGTTCCAGATACTTAATAAAATAACAAGTATCTAAATCCTGAAAATAACATAAACATATCTTGTTTTGTATCTTTTCACAAATATTACGAAAATAGCTTTTAAAATTTTAAATAAATACTTGTATGATCACCGAAGTCAGCTTTAGCCTATGCTTCCGATTAAAGTGGCGTTTAATATTGAAGCGTTTTATATGCGCAATTTTAAACCCGCATATTAAGCAACAGACTTTCTTCTTTTTGTAAGCAACAAAAAATTCTTTCTGCCGCTCTTCCTGAAACTGACGTCCCGAGATCGAAGCCATACCCGCCACTGAATGAAGCGTGTCCAGAGAAGCTCCAGGAGGAGAGGGTCGATGGAGTGAGGTAAGGCGGCTTTGAGTGCAGTGGCCCTTCGGAGCCATTTTTCCCCATGGTTGATTTAGGCCTATAAAAATCTTCATAGAGAGCAAAGACCTTTTGTACTGAAGCAAGACGGCTTAAGCCTATAATGCAGTCATGTCAATTGATGCCCATAGGACCAAGCGCGCGCTTTAGAGCTCAAGAGAGCCTGAGCGCTTTACAGCGGAAAGGAAAGAGACAGAAGAAAGAGGTAGTATATGCCGCTTGGTCGAGCTATATTCAGGGATGGGCAGCACTGATTCAATAGATAAAGGAAAGAGAACTTATTAAAACTGTATCCATGTTAATTTTTAGATTTGTCTGAGAAGTATAAGTGCATTATGAGAAAGTAAGTTTTAGTTTTAATGCTCATTTTTTACAAGTTTGATTTTTTTTATTCAAAAGCAATATTTTCTCAACTTTTTTTTATAGAAAAGTGAAATTTTCAGATATAGGCCTATTTATTTAATAGCCTTACAGAATGTTTTCGTAAATCTAATATACCGTAAATACGTATTACTGAAGATAGTGTATTGAAAATTTTGAAAATATTCGCATGGAAATTGTTTGTAAGGAAATGAATTAACAAAGCAACTACTTTTATATCATAAGCAAAAGGTACGTGGCCATGTTATGTTAAAATGTCAGCTGTATAGCTTCAGCACTTTTCGAGAAAATAATTTAATATAATGATGATAGGAAGTTGTTCACCAATATCACCTTAAAAGCATAATGCGATAAGAGTTTTGTTATGTAATATTAGTTACACTTAAAACATATACAGCACCTAGGTAACTTTGCTTTGTACTGTAATATTGTTTTTATTAGCTCATTGATTACTTTTATAAGGCTAAAGGTACGATCAGTATCAATTCCAACTTATCATGTCATACTCAATCTCTTGTTTTGAGATATCACTTTCTTTACGAATGATGTGTTTCATCCATTTAGTACAGTATAGTTGTACGACTATGGAATTTATGTGAATATTATTCTTAACTCTTTATTATGTTATTAACGTTTAAAACACAACTGCAATATTAAGGGTATTTTTGGCGAAAAATGAGTAAATTAAAAAATATATATTTAAAATACTCTGTGATATGTGTGGAATGCATAGCATAAGATTTTGTGGGTATTTTTGCCCTTATCGGAAGTTGAGTCGCCATTTTTAAACTTCCTGCATTATGGATTTTTAAATCACTCGCCCACTTTTATTGTTGTTTCCGGTAAATTAAATTTTCAACAATTTTTTTTCTTTAAAATATTCTTTGATATGTGTGGAATGTATTGCATAACATTTTATGTCTATTTGTGCCCTTATCGGATGTTGAGACGTCATTTTTAAACTTCCTGCGCTATGGATTTTTAAATCATACGCCCGCTTTTATCGGTTTCGAGTAACTTCATTTTTTTGCCACATTGCAGACAAAAATGGATATAATATCTGAACTATTAAAGATACACCCATGAAATTTAGAACACATATTCTTTAGACTATTAGGAACCTGTTCTCTGTAACAGAATTTTGCTAATTGATTTCAGTTTAAAAATACGTCCGTTTGTTTGCAAGAAAGGAAATCAGAAAATTGTTATTAAAATTTAATTGTTTATTTTACAAACGTAGGGACAAATATCAAAATTCTGTTACAGACAGTTTGTAGAACCTGCTTTTGCAAATATATTGCAAAAAACTGTTTGAATCTATATTTAAATACGGTTTAGATATATCGGTTTTAGTACAATCCTGCATTGGGTATTTTTTCAAATTTGGGCTCCCAAACAATTTTTTTTTTTATATTTTATTTGGTTGAGTTGCCACAGCTATAAGCTCTTTACAAACAAAAAATTAATATTTTACACCAAGTAGGAAAAAAGTTTAAAAAAATATCATCCTCCCCCCTTAAGAAATTGGTCTCAATAATTTTCTTTTACAGACAATATAGATAATATCAAACACAAAGAAGCCATATAAAAATATGTTTTTGTAGTAATATTAATGGAGTTAAGATAGTCTTTGTCATCTCGTGCTATAACTATGAAATTCAGAACTATGAATAATCATAATAATTTTTGAGGTTTTTCCTAACACCTAATAAACAGTCAAGTATGTATACCAGGCATGTCAATTGATGCTCACAGGAGCAAGCGCGCGCTTTAGAGCCCAGGAGAGCCTGAGCGCTTTACAGCGGAAAGGAAAGAGACAGACGAAAAAGGTAGTATATGCCGCTTTGTCGAGCTATATACAGGGATGGCCAGCACTGATTCAATGGATAAAGGGAAGATAACTTATTAAAACTGTATCCATGTTAATTTTTAGATTTGTCTGAGAAGTATAAGTGCACTATAAGAATGTAAGTTTTAATTTTAATGTTCATTTTTCACAAGTTTACTTTTTTATTCAAAAGAAATATTTTCTCAACTTTTTTACAGTAAAAGTGAAATTTTGAGATAAGTTTCTTTAGTAGCCTTACAGGTACTAAAACAATGTTTTGTAAATCCAATATGTCGTAAATACGTATTACTGAAGATAGCGTATTAAAATGTTTGAAAATATTCGCATGGAAAATGTTTGTAAGGAAATGAATTAACAAAGCAAATACTGTTACATCACAAACAAAAGATATGTGCCTATGTGTTGGTAAAACGTCAGCTCTATAGCTTCAGCAGATTTCGAGATAATTTAATATTCTGATAACAGAAAGTTGCGCACCAATATCAACTAAAAGCATAATGCGATAAGAGTTTTATTATGTAATATTAGTTACAGTTAAAACATATACCTAGACAACTTTGCTTTATAATATAATATTGTTTTGATTACTTTTATAAGGCTAAAGATATTATCAATATCAATTTCAACTTATGATGTCATATGCATTGTCTTTCTTTGGGATAATACTTTCTTTATGAATGATGTGTTTAATTCACTTAGTACAGTATAGTTGTAGTTATTGTGGAATTTGTGTGAATATTCCTTCTTTACTCTTTGTTATATTATTAACGTTTAAAACACAACTGCAATATTATGCTAAAAAATAGGTGTTAGTACTTTTGTTTTACAGACAATATAGAAAATAATAACCAGAAAGAAGCCATATAAAAATAACGACATAAAATTTCACGCTCCGTTTGAATCTTGTGCACTACTGTTTTCTTAAACTAACAGGCTGCTTATTCATATGCACAACCTTTCCTCTTGCCAAACTTAGCGCTTGATGCCCGCGCACGACGCCAAGGTCAGAAAAATGCGCTTGCTTTGACATCACTGTTATAATGCAAACATTGTGCGTTTTCTGATTTTGTTATTAATAACGTTGAACTTATTAGAATCGAATTAAATCGTTTTTGATGGGGGCCGTTGCAAGTAAGAGGAGAATAACGATGATGCATCGGTTCAACGGCCGCTCCACAGTCTCCCACACATGATAAATAGCATTTGCGGCCCCAATCAATACGTTAGGTTTCACGGTTGTTTTGTGCTGCCCACGACAAGCAGTGGTGATGTGATTAATGATCGGCGACTCGAGTTCTTTATTATCTGCACGAGGAGCCGTCTTCCAGAGGTGTCATACCTGTGCTATTTGCGTTGTGGAATGAATAACCACTTCCACATCCATGGCTTTTACACAGAGTTGCCGGTAGATGTTTAATGTGCCTATCTCATTATGGCTACTAAATAGACCTCTCCGCTTTGTCGTGACGATTTCCTCTTCATTTTCTTCTATTTATTCTCATCGTGCTATCTTCCTTTTTACCGACATCACGGATCTAAATTATTCACTTTCCACTACTTGGTTTGTACCTTTATGGCCCTTTTATAAAGCCTGTTTCTTCCTTAACATATATGCAGTGTAATTTTCATACATAAAATTTAGCATCATTATATTTCCTGCAGTTTTTCTAATATCCAGAATTTTGGATTCCAAGTCATGAACAGGCTTCGGTCGTGGGCACAGAAACGCATGAAGTTCAGACCGCACGGATGATATAGTTGTGTTGGTCGAGTGGAGTGGGAGATGGAGTGCGCCGTTACTTCGTGTCTGTCTCAACATGTAAACAGTCCGTCACAGTAATAATTTATTTTCCCTGGCAGAGTTAAGGCCATGAGGTCTTCTCTTCCACTCAACCAGGCTTAATCAATAAAATACATATTTAAATTACGAATATTTACAATACACTTAAAAGATTCTCCAGCAATATTGCTATTAAAATGAAATATTTTTACAGTTACTACTGAAGTGGTGTGGGTCTTTTTGATATATCTAATTGCTGGGCGGTGTAGATACTTATATGTGTGATTCTCTCATTTTTCTACGATGTAGTGCAGTAATATGGAAGAAGCATTAGTAAATTGAATAATGCTTTCTATTTTAGCTGCATCTTATCAAAATTAATTTCATATTCCTTTGGTTTAATCTATTAAATCTGAGATCGCTGCCAAGCATATCATTTTGTTCTAGGAAGAACTCAAAGAACTGAAGATAGATGTGTTCAAGAAAAAGTATTTAGCATAAAAAACATTAAAAAGGAAGCTTTTTAAAAGAGAGATTTTTGACAGGATTATTGAGTTATTATGTTGCTTTAAATGTTACATCTTCATCATTATGGAAGCAAACACATTTGAAAATGTCTGGTAATCTTTCTGGAAAATAAATATGAAAAATTTTATTTGAACTTATAATTAACTAAATTTGCAGCTTTGTTGCACAAGCCACTAGTCATAATATGATCTAAACAACAAGTCAGTGGAAATCAGACGTTTAAATGTCCATAAACGTAAATTATATGTTCCTAACGTCATGATATTCCTATTCTAATATAATAATTTAAATATGTCGATTCCCTCTCGAGTGCATAAAGCAATCATATGTTATAAAATATAACTTCATAACTTTATGGTTATATTCTAATTATTGCAATTATAGTCGCATGGGTGGGGGAATAAAATTGCGCCCTGCCTTGAAGTTTTGCAATAAACTTAAAACACGAAGTTACGGCGAATTACGGGCTAGAACCTTTGCCCTCCTGCCCTCTTACACGCTTTACGCTTTCATTTGAATAGGAATGTGAGTCGATCTCCGAAACAAATGTGAATCGTAAAGATTTCTGACACTTGCATACAGATTGAGAGATATCAACATCAGTCTGCTTTTATTAGCAATGTTTCCATTCGCATCCGTTCAGCTGGGCGAATATTGCAGCTCTA